>CM026163.1:8498266-8924741 GCA_014825975.1 Bombus haemorrhoidalis | reverse complement strand
CGCGGTGAGTTGGTCTGTAACGACCTGTTCTCTCGTGCGGACTTTGTGTTCCTCTGCATATACATATATATATATATATATATATATATATATATATACACACATCTCACACACCGTCACGTCGGTTCAGTCTATATGACCACGCTCCGTAAGAATCGGTCTATCTCTCTCGGATTATATCTGTGTGTCCGTGACAGACGATAAGTATCCAGACTCGAGCCGGGAGTACCTTATTCGTCCGCAGACCATCGTAGCGCGTGGATGTGACATTCGAAGACAGTGTATCGAGGCAAATTAAAGAGCCAGACAGAAGACATAGTGACTCGGTGATCGTTGTGCCGAATGGACGAACTTGCGTTTCGTGAAACGGACTTGTGTTTCGCGGAACGTAATTATCGAGATACGCAAAAGCTGTGAAGATTTGTTAGTATTATACTAACGGATGAATACATAGATAATCGTTTGTGCGCGTGTAAATTATTTTTCGTTCTCTTTTTTATATTCGTTATATTATTTCGTTGGTAACTTTCGATAGTGATATACGTTAATAATATACGGTAGTTATACTCATTAGTCATATGCGTTAGTTATATTCGTTAGTATTATAATATTTAATATAACATTCGTTATAATATTCTGTGTATCGTTTGGTATTATACCAATACAAGTTGGAGTATTAAAACAAAGTTGTCCTTGCATCGTGCAGCAAGAGAAACAGTGATATATTGAGATTTCATTTTTGATGTGGTCCCTGTGAGGAAATCTCGTGTTAAGTGCAACTTACGCCATTTATTTGGATCTTAAGTGCCTGAACCGCTGACCTTGGAATTTTTTAATTCGATCACGGCGCTAAACTGAGGGAAGAATGGATTACTCGACGAAAGGTACGTCTGCTCTTCTTCCTGTTTCGTGGTCAGGTGACTGGATGAGATACGCCTCTCTCTCTCTCTCCCTCTCTTTCTCTCTCTCTCTCTCTCTCTCTCTCTCTCTCTCTCTCTCTCTCTCTCTCTCTCTCGACAGAGAGAAACAGATAAGAGATTTTCTCTCGTCACGTCGATCGATTTCTTGCGTCTCTTGTTTTCGGTTTGTTCCGCCGTTTCGTTGGTTAATGATGATCGTAGCTAGGACTCTTCTGGTCCGAGATAATATACAGACACAAATGGGAAACAGTTTCTTAGTAATAAATTTATTGAAGATTCTCGTAAAGATTAAGATCCGTCGTCTGAAATAGCGTTTTTATTTTTCTCGTTCTTCTTAGTTTAATCGTTGCGTATCTAGAGATCGATTAAAAGTTAAAGATTCGTCTTGAAAGGAGACGAGTGACGTTATGTAATTTGATCCGTAAACATACCGTTGTTGATCGTGTAGAATCTATAATTAATTTTGTCGCTATTTAATTCGCGTGTCGTAGATGGAAACTCAAATATCCTCCGTATCTTCGAACATCAAATGTTACATCAAATTGCTAGCAAGAAATCGATCGAGTTCATCTTCTGAAAATTTCTCCGTCTTAATAGCTCGTTGTGGCTGTATATTTTTAATTTCTTCGAAAATAGAGAAGCAGAGAGGATGCTGCGGCCGATCAATTTGTAATAAACCGCTAGGTTAAGAGAACGAGAGGAATATTTCAGATTTTCGTTACAATTAGTCAAAATATCCTATCTAACGTGTTCTAATTCAATGAACGATTCAAGATTCCATCTTCCACTCTCTGTATCTTTTTCAAGCTATATTTTTACACCGTCAGAAAATGGCGATTGAAAATTTCACATCGGAGCAGATCAAGGATGACGGATAAAAACGATAAAACATTGGTTCTCGTCAGATTCGAAACGATAGATAGGATATTTTAACTAGGTAGGACAGACTAACGACCATCTAGAAGGAAGTTAGTCCTCTAAGGACCAAACGATAAAATAATAACAAACACGTAGACGACGTTGCTTTGCTCGAGAACAAATTTGCAGATTCCACGCGGTAAATTTTATTACACGAGAAACGAGTTTCAAGCTTCGAAAACTTCAAAGATTAAAAGTAGCAATTTTCGAAATTTGTAAATAAGGCGTTGCATCGTCGACGAAGATCGATTTGTTAAAAAAAAAAAAAAACAAACGCTACTGAAAAATATTCGAATCCTTCGTTCGGACGTCGTCTTCCTATCGCTATGTATAATCATTCGAATTAAGCACATCATTATGTTCCATTAACACGGCCATTTTAATTCC
Organism: Bombus haemorrhoidalis; assembly: GCA_014825975.1. Classification (NCBI taxonomy): domain Eukaryota; kingdom Metazoa; phylum Arthropoda; class Insecta; order Hymenoptera; family Apidae; genus Bombus; species Bombus haemorrhoidalis. The sequence goes on along the minus strand of CM026163.1, from coordinate 8,922,516 downwards.
ATCGTGCGGAGACTTGAATGCCACCTCTCCGAACAGCCGAGATCAAAAGTTGTCCATCCCGGAAACGCTTTATTTTCGTTCGGTGTTCTTCGAGTCTTTTCAAGGAGACCGATCAGATATACAAAAAAAAAAAAAAGAAAAAAAAAGAAAGAAGAAGCAACAAACAAGTGGAATTGTTTTATTAGACTTCGACAAATTTCGTTCGATCTTGTTTTCCACCTTTCGCTATTTTAACGAGGCGTGTATTGTTTTTCGAATCGACCTAACGCGATGTTAAGGCCGGTTTATCGGTGGCCTGAGAATATTTGGGCCGAGAGGCAACAGGATGCGAGGAAACGACCGAAATTCGATGGCTAATGAGCAAGTCGAGTACTACAACAAAGAAGAAGATGAAGAAGGAGAGAGAGATATTATCGTTCGTGACCGTTGTGTTTCGCCACTTCTGTCTCTCTTCCTCTTCATCCTTTTGTCTCTGCTTTCGCTTTGTATCTCGATTAACACAGAAAATATCGATGCCTATCGGTGTCTCCATTAAGTCTGCTTGTAATGGGATTTTCGTTTCAAGAACGCGGCGCACGTTCTCCATTGAAATTCGCGTGTCAATGTTACGCGAGACTCCGTTTCGTTCGCTCGCTGAAAATGCTTGATAAACGATAGACCTGTGCGTTTCGTGGTTTCCTTGCGAGCCGATTAGACTCGAGTACGATTTCTGCTACATCGAAAACAAACTGACTTTTAATTTTCCATGTGACTGTAACTTTTCTTTCGATAACGTTCCTGAAGGTGTATCTCGGATAGCACGTACGTAGGAAACGGAAATTAAGTGTCGAGAGTTTATGAAGTAGGGGAAGATGAAAATTTGTAAATAAAAGGAAAGGGAAGTCGGATGTGAGAGAATAAATAAGAGATAAATAAGATGTTGAGAAATTTGATCAACTCGTCGAGTTATTTGGATGAATTTTATTTATCGATTAGAAATTCCGTTTCAATTTTTCACGTATTTAATTGATGAATAAAAATTCAGACGGTCTTCGTTTACCGTGAAATCTCGATAAAACGAGAACTAGTTCGGTTAACTTTGCAGAAACAAAATTGACGATAGAGATTTTCTTCTGCTTTTCGAATTAGGTCATGCGAGACAGTTTTATCAGAAATTGAATTCTTTCGTCCTTAGATCTGTATCTGACGGGAAAAATATAGCAAGGATGATAAAACACGATTAGACGAAAGAGAAAGAGATAATTCGCTGCTTTCATTGTTCTGCAATCGAAGATAAAATCGTATCCCCGCCAAAGTTTCCGATGATCCGACGTATTGGTAATCGAAGGATTAACAGATTTTTTCGAAATTTGATTAAATGGCACTGAAAACGTTATATAGCTGGTATTATGTAATTTCGAATGAGAGACAACTGTATCTCGGCAAAAATTTCTATTCTAAAGATCAATAACAAGCTGGCTTGATCGAGAAATTGAATATCGAAAGATTGAACACGAATGGGAAGAACAGCGTAACGTTTTTTTTTTTTCCTTTTTTTGAGAGTTAAAAAAAAAACGAACATAATCGCCGACTTACGTAATATCCGATAGAAGTTGATCTGTTTAAATGCAATTTCTATTTTTCAAATACAGTTAGACCACGTTAATTGAAATAATCATTACACGTTCGTATAGCTTTTGTAAGAAAACTTTGTGGAAACGAGTGCATGTAAAATATCACGATCTCGTTGTTACGTAATCTTCGATCAAGATTAACGTTTATCCACCAAAAGTTTCTATTTTCGATTAAACGGAGAATTTTCATTTAATTAAACAAGCTCGAAATTACTATCTTTTTTTTTTTTACGAAATTTGTGAGAGAGAGAGATGCGTTGGAAGTATCACGATTCTAATTTTACGTAATTCTGAATTAGATTGATTTCTCTAATTTCGAGCGAAATCGTTGAATTTATTTAAAAAAATCAAATCAATTTGCTAAATATCTTGTACTTGAAAAGAAACTTATCTAAAGGAATCACGATTTCTTATACGTCGATGTCCTTTACATCTAAATCGGATAATCGTGTCCTGTCTAAGAGAAATTCCTATTTTCAAGCAGAATTGTCCAAAAAGCCTCGTACAATCGAAATGAATGAAAATAAATTCTCGATCTTTGTAAATACTATACATATATTATAGATTATTAGAGCCTTAAATTTCCCATAAATGGATAAACAAACTAGCGAATTTTATTTCTTTGCCTATGCGAATAAAAAATGTAAAACGAACAGAGATTCGCTGTGTTTTACATATTAATTAATAAACTTGCAGGATGACTCATCATTTTTCCATATCTTTTGCATTATGTTTCACGTTCTGTACGCTTTCACACCCTGCAATTTCCCATAAATATATCAACGTACGCGGTCTACTGGTAGCAGCTAAAACAAATTACTATTTCCATCTCAGTTGTGTTTCTCTGCCTGTGCGCATCAAAATGTAAAATATAAAGGTTCGCTGTCTAATAGGAAAACTTCCATCCTGATTTTCCATTGTTACATATTTTTTGCATTATTCTTCTCATTCTGCAAACTTTCACACCCTGCAAGTTCCCATAGCAACATAAACATCTGCAGGCTACTCTATCACCTCTATTCCTTTAGCTACGAGCATAGAAATCTATCATAAATACAAAGATTCGCCGTCCAATTACGATACTCCCACGATGATTCTCCTCTTCTTTCTTTTTTTTTTTTCTTTCTATATATATATTTTCCATTACTCGTCGCTCTTTTTGCCTACACTTTCGCGATCTTCGATTTCACTAACGCAAACGTATAAACAACGACCGCACGATCCACCGACTAAAACGAATTTCCATCTCGATTTTATTTTCCTCTTCGAGTGTGCGCGTAAAAATGGAATTTTTCAATCGGTCAGCAGACGACTTGCACGACGATGATTCGAGCTTTTCCATCTACGATGCTTGTTGAAACGCGACCGCGATAGCACCTAGTCATGTTCTCGAAGGGGAAAAATTCGCGTCCGTGGAACGAGAAGCTTACGAGATAACGAGATTACGGGGATCGCCGCTGACGCAATCGTAGCTCTGGTATCCCACCAGAACCAGCCAGCCGGCCACTCAGTTTCCAGGAAGCCTCGTATCGATTTTTTTCGGCGTCGCTCGATACGCGCGCGGTTCTTCAGACTGTCGTGGGAAGAGGAGAAAAGGCGCGGAGCGATCTCGCGACCACGACGCTGACGTGTCTGAATTCTAATCTATCGACGACTATCGACAAGGTAAGCGAGAAGGATGAAGAGAGAAAGAGGGAGAAGAGAACAGGCGACATGCCTGTCCAAGTCCACGTAGATAAGGACCTGAACTCTTCCTCTTATCTTGGAAATTATTTGTCGAACCGCTCCCGTAAAAGGACTGACTGACGATCTTCGAGGATGAAGAAACTGTGGTATCTCGCAGTCAGTCGCATTCTTCGAACAACGCTCTTTATTTCGGCATTTTCGTTCTTTTCTCCTGATTTTCGCTTTTGCGATAGTTACACTCGGACTTGGAACGTGGCGCGCTTGTTACGCAAAGTATTAGGTCGTCCGGAAAGTTCCTTTCGTTTTATAAGGAAATAATGCGCAACATTTTCCGTAAAATAAAGATCACAATGTTCGACTTCATGTCATGAATTAGGCTTCGTGTTTGTATAAAGATAAACGTGTCTGTAAAAGGAAGACACTTTTCGGACGAACTAATAGTTTCATTCGTACGACCGACAAACGAGGGCAAATTGCTTTCTCAAATGGCAGGTATTTCGAAACGAGGATCGAAAAAGGTTGAGAGTTTTAAGACGAGAAGATACGAGGAGTCGGCGAGAAACTTGCAATTGAAGTAGCAGGTGGTTCTTGGAGGAGTTTGTTCGTTCTTTAGTAAAAAATTTGCTTCAGTTTCGCGCAGCGGAGTTTCGTGTTTTTGACCGTGAGTTTGGAAAGCGAGAAATTTGACTTCTAGCAAGGATTAATTGTTAATAAAATTTATAATACGTGCGGAGAAAATAGAGTGTTGGTCGGAAATACGTAACGTTAATTGATCTTTCGGTTGAGCAGATTTGGAAAGAATCGGTGCAGGATTTAGAAACGTGAAAATCTACTGGCACGTCTTACGAAGAATCGTGTTTTCCTCTTATTCAGCATTTTTTTTTTTTTTTTACAATTTTTGTTTAAGATAGAAGTTTTAAAAATAGCTTTCACCTTGGCATAGGAAAAGAATAATCGATAAAGTTAATAAAGGGATGAATCGTGTAATTTTCTTGAAACAAGGGTCGTTATACTTCCTGCTGTGAGATAAGAAAACGGAAAAAGAATTAATGGCGCATCTTGGAATTTCCCATTGATGAAAACTGTAGAATCGAAAACAACCGACGATACCAAAATGTTACAAGCAATTTCATAAAATATTTTTCGTCTGAACAGAAGATTTCGAGATGTTCTTTCACGATTTAAAACGTTAATGGCATCGATAACGATCCTTCGTTTTCCTTTAATTTATCGGCTGACATTGCTTTGAAAATTCAGTGGAAAACGTTTCGTTCGATGGAACCGGAACACGCGTTACGAGTAACAAGATAAAACGAACGTGTCTTTTCCTCTCGTAACGACATCCAAAAAATCTTCCGAGAGAAACTTTCGATAAAAAAGACTTTTAAAAAAGACTTTTTAAAGAACAGATCGAAAGAAAATTGATCGACAGAAAACAAAAAGATGTGGAGATACGAGTTCGATGAAGATCTGTCGAGGGTAACGGGCGAGAAAAGCAGGTTTTCGTAGGGAAGGGCTGGTGAATTAGGGCGTGGCATGGAAAATCGACCGCTCCCTTTTCTCACCCTCGGGGTCCTTGCCCTCCAACCAGACGTCCCAATTACCCTTCATCTCGTCGGTGGTCGTTGGACAGTGGCGTTTTCACCACTTTCCTCGCATCGAAGTCTCTGAAAATTCGCTTGCAGAGATTGCAAACGAGTCGTTCTATAAAACTTTGTATCTTCTACAAAGAGAAAAAGTAGATGAAGATCGTCATCTTGGAAAGAGGAATACGCGTGAATTTAATTTTCTAGATAAGACAAAATTTTTTTCGACGGCTGTACTGCCAATGTTTACGCAACTTCGTGTTATTGTACCAATTTGTATTGTAACTTTTAATTATAATTATCAAATAAGAATATAAGAAATGGAATTAACGGTAGAAAGTAGAAAAACAAAATTTTTTTTTATATTAAATACTCTGAAAAGTGTTATACTTTGGATATTTTGCATATTGCGTGCATTCCGCGCATTTTTACATCTTCGAATTTCCTATAAATTCGGATAAAAAGTTCACGGTCTAATAAACATTTTTGTACGCGGCTAACAATTATTTAACTTGAACGATTTCTTTCGGCGTGCATCTTATTTCGCGTTGTATAATGATTGTTACTTCATCGCTGACTACATCACTGACCCGATTTTCCAAGAAGAATCGCGAGAACGAGGTGAATCGATAACCTGCATCTCGCGGCTGATTTAGTGGCAGCAATTTTAAAATGCAGATTCATCGGCGAATATAAATAATTCATGTTTTAAATAGGCACCGTATCCATTTATAAAGAATTCCAGGAACTAGGATGTTCTTAGAGGAAAAAACTCGATAGAAATTCGTTCTAGGAAATACTAGGAAACTCGTTCAATTCGCGTATATCCTGTGTTCATATATCGACGATTCTAAAGGAAAACGTTCTTTCCGTCCGAAAGAAATTCGTTAAGTCGATTAAGAGCGCGTTAAACGCAAAGTAAACTTCAAAATTAATCTGTCAAAAGAAAACAAAAAACCCTCGTCGCATCAAAAAGAAAAAAGAAAAACCTACAGATTTACACTACGTTGCTCGTCGTTCTTTTAATTCGACTTTTCTTCTTAGGAACAGGCTTGTGTCGCTCGTGAATATTTTCTCTTTACTCCGCTGTTTCCACGATTACATATTTCCAACGTCGAGTAATAATCCGAAGTCATTGAGCGAGACACGAGAAAAATCTGTATGGTCTTTAGATTATTTTCGCTATATGTTACGATTTACAATTTCATTTTCAACATTCTAATCATTTTATCCGCCAAATCGCCAGCAACATGGAAACGAACGCGTATAAAAATTCGAGCATCGTAAAATAGCGGCTCTTGCGGAAGAAAATCACGGAATCGTTCGGCTGTCCGCGTCTCACTTTGCCAATCTACCGGCTATTGCAACCGCCCTCTTTCCTCTTCCCTCTTCCCTCTTGCATAATATGTAAGCTCTCTCCGGTAACGATCCATACGCAGCGGGTTGTAGATATGACGACCGCGTCTCTAGGTATATGCGGAAACACTCGGTTGGGCCACGTATACGAAGATTCTTTACGTGACATCCTTTGCGCTGGGTCGCACACGTTGGTCAATAGAAATTGCTCGAGAAAATATTCCTTTGATTCGCCGCTGCGTCGTTTCATTGTCGTTGCAAACAGCTATCTAAATCGAGCACGTTTCGGTACCTGTTTTTCGTTTGCTTCCAAATGATATGCAACGGAGTGCACGGTACACTATCAATGGTTGACTCGTACAGACCATTTTTGGAACGAGTTTTCGTTTCTTTCGTCGGTCGTGTCGGTTCGATCGAAGTCAGTAAGCTAGTCGATACTTGGTCGGCACAGTGTAGGCGTTCCATTCTTCTATACCCATCTTTTTTTTTCTCCTATTAAGCTTACTCGAAGCTCTTTGGAAGGTTTATATACAGGTGTACGATATTAATCGAATATGGTATTAGATCGTACAAGTATACATTCGTTTCATTGATAACATTCATATTCCGATATTACGTTCTTCCATATTTCGCAATATTTTATATCGTAGGCAAAATCCTGCGTTTTTAATTGAACAAAGATTTTAAATAAATTTTTGTATGTGTAATATAAATATCTTCTTCTGTTTGTGTATATGTTAATAACATTTATATTCGGATATTACGTTCTTCCATATTTCGCAATATTTTATATTGTAGGCAAAATCCTGCGTTTTTAATTGAACAAAGATTTCAAATAAATTTTTGTATGTGTAATATAAATATCTTCTGTTTGTGTATATGTTAATAACATTTATATTCGGATATTACATTCTTCCATATCTTGCAACATTTTATATCGTAGGCAAAATCCTGCGTTTTTAATTGAACAAAGATTTCACATAAATATTTATATGTGTAATATAAATATCTTCTGTTTGTGTATATGTTAATAACATTTATATTCGGATATTACGTTCTTCCATATTTTGCAACATTTTATATTATCCACAAAATCCGGTGTTTTTAATTGAACAAAGATTTCAAATAAATATTTATATGTGTAATATAAATATCTTCTGTTTGTGTATATGTTAATAACATTTATATTCGGATATTACGTTCTTCCATATCTTGCAACATTTTATATTGTAGGCAAAATTCAGCGTTTTTAATTGAACAAAGATTTCAAATAAATTTTTGTATGTGTAATATAAATATCTTCTGTTTGTGTATATATTAATAACATTCATATTCGAATATTACGTTCTTCCATATTTTGCAACATTTTATATTGTAGGCAAAATCCTGCGTTTTAATTGAACAAAGATTTCAAATAAATATATATAAACGGAAGATGTTTATATTATACATAAAAATATTTATTGTTCAATTAAAAACGGTCGATTTTGTCGATAATATAAAATGTTGCAAAATATGGAAGAACGTAATATCCGAATATGAATGTTATTAATTAAACGAACGTACTATACTCTAATTTTATTAATTAAATATGGAATTTAATATAATAAGATGGAAATTTCATTAAGAATATCCTCTTGTTTCGTCAGACGGAAAGCAACCAAAAAGTTTCTTCTTATCCCATAGCGCTGAACGTTCTTGGATCGTAACATAAATTACATACGTCGTAACGAATACGAATGCAGGACGAATTATGTTACGATCAGATACATATTGGCCGAGAAAATTGTTCAATTTGTTGCCTTAGTGTTTCGTTATTTCAACGTGTGATTATATGTGATCTTGAAGAAACAAAGCTTCTCGATTGTCGTTCCGCTTTACGAAAGCTTGGAGCAACGAGGTCGGTGGGAAAGAAATGGCCGATTCAAGCACAGCTCCACGTTCGCCGACGTAATTATGGCGGTGTTACTCGTTGATTATATTCAATAATTTTATAATATCAGGAAGTTCTCATGTTTGTTTCTTGGCTAAGCATCCGATCAAACGTTTGTTTGCCCAGACCAGAGAAATTATTAAATATTATCAGCGTTTAGAGATTTTTTGTTTACTTTTGTTCGACGTCTCGCAGCTGCTAACGTATTGGGTTGGCAACTAAGTGATTGCGGATTTTGTCATTAATAACAAAATAACAAAATGCGCAATCGCTTAGTTGCCAACCCAATAATTGATCGCGATGATACGTAGCGGAGTATCGTAGACAACGTACGACAGAACGTAATCGTGGCAATTGTTAAAGAATATGATAAAGTAAGAAGAAACGGCAAGTAAGCCGGCAATTTTTTATTTTTAGCCACGTTCGGCAGTTAATCATTGAAAATTGTCGAATGTTCTTCGCTTCGCTGCAGGAAATTTAATCGCGTCGTTGCTTGGAAACCTTTTAACCCTTTGCACTGCGAATTTTATTTCAATATCTTTACCGGCAGCTGCCAACGCTTTTAAGTATTTTATTTGAAATTTACCTTGACTAAAAAATAAGACAATTTAAATAAATAAAGGAAAAAATTACCAGTTGTATTATTGTATTTTGTAATTTTTAAACGCACGATATATCTTTTTCTTTTGCACGTTGCACGAAGAAAGATTGGGACTGAAAGAATGTGGACAAAGAAATTCCTGAGATAAAAACCGATGTCAAGTCACACTCGACATAGGAGTGGAAAAAGTTCATTCCAATGCCGATCTCGTTCACTTTATCCTTTGATCATTGCAACGTTTCTTTATACTGGATCTAAAACGAGATTAAATCCTATCTACCTACGTAACAGGCTTAATAGAGTTCCAATTATTTATAAATTACTATCGTACTATATTTACGCTGCTATATTTTTCTTTTTTTTTTTTTTTTTTACAGAAAAAAATGAATTCGCAACTTTTCTTCCATCGAATCCGCGTTAAACGTGTTTCAATCGCGTTTATCCATCGAACGATTCGATCAAACCTTCGAGTTTCCCAAGAATTTCACTGTTTCGATAATCCGGTTCGAAGAAATCTTCCTTACACCGTTTAATTGCTATCTCGCAGCTTTTAATCCCGATCCATATCAAATCTTCGACTCGGATCAAATTCTCCAACTACGTACAGTATCTTTCGAACGAAACAGCAAACGGGTTCGTCAAACACTCGCTGAATCTCTTGATCGTAGTCGGTTTATTTCCGATAAAAATATATTTTAAACGAATTCGTCGAGAGATAACAGGAAATGTTTCGCTGATATCGATTAACGAGCTCGGAAACGTGGATAGACGTGCTATAGAAACAGAGAGAGAGAGAGAGAGAGAGAGAGAGAGAGAGAGAGAAATAGCTCGTTAAGATCGCGAGGCGTTTCGACTGGCCGAAAGCAAAACGAGATTTCCTGGTTCCGAGACGATGTCTCGAAACGGAGAAAATGGACGAGCCGGAAGAAATTAGAATATCACGATTAAAGATTCGTTCTGGTTTCGCCGCCAGGCCTGAGAAACAATTTTCCTCGCTTCGATCCGACCGCCACACGAACGTTGCCTTTCATTTTTCATGCGTTCGTTGCACGGATGGATCCAAGCCGCGTTCCCGGTGTTCCCAAGAAAATCTTGAAAACGTGAGAAACGTGTTTCCTCTGGCGTTTTAACATTCTCGCCGCGTCTATCGCGCTTTAATCCTCTTTGTATTTATCCTGTTTATAGAAGCTTGTGTTTCCACAGCCGTGAACTACATAAACGAAAAGGTACAGAGCGAGATGGAAAGTAAAAATTGAGAAAAAGACAGAGATGAGAATTTTCCGATTGTTCGCGTTATTTTCTTACGACAAACGAATTTCTTATATTATTAGACGTAATTAGTCGAACGAAAGAGATCGTCTACACTTTGCTACTGTTCGTTATTTCGTTTCCTACGAGTTTTATGTTAATAAACCATTATGTTGAATAAACCATTCACGGAGCTATGTTTATATGAATAAGAAAAAACGACGATTAACATAATAACTTTAATTTTTTTGCCATAAGGATGATATACGAACGTTACATACTCTGAATACACGATAAACAATGTAATAAAACGTGCACGCGTTTTACGCACGTAACGTAACACGCGGAATACTGAGCATCCATACAGGAAGACGCTCTTTATAACCATATTTACTTAACTATGAATATTATAACAATTATTCGTCTATCTTTCACGTAGGTGCTTGCGATATTTCTATCAATAAAAATTATCACGATGTTATTCTTTTTCCAAATTTTTTCTGCCATAGATACGTGCGAAAGAATGGAATTCTACTGTTTCTCGTTGTCTCGAAAATAATTCTCTTGTCCAATCATCTTGTTCGATTGTTCGATTTATATTCGGATAAATGGAATTTTTACGTGATTTCTTCTACGAGTAACTTCTCCTCGAACATATTTGAAAGAAATAGGATCCGACTCTGATCCTATCGTCTCGTTCGATGTATTAGTCCTCGTCCGGAAAATTTCTTTCGTTTAATGAGAAAATAATAGATTTATTACGATTTGTATTTTATATTATTTTGTCGAATTACGTACGATCCATTTTCTTCTTTCTGTTGAGATAAACACGGCGACATTTCACAGACACGTTTCACGTTTGTACGAAGGTGCACGGTTGTTAAAAAAACATGTTTGCGAGAGAAAGACACTTTTCGGACAACCTAGTAGATATTCGCACAAGTCGAAATTTTCGCACGATTTCTTGCGAAAACAATTTTTTCTCCAACGTCTCCCAACGAACGGACTTCTTATCGTAATTTTGCTACGAGTCGTTTTTCCTTCGATCTATTTTCGATAACTAGAATTCCGCCGTACTTTCTCGCTGTACTCTCTCAATTCTAAAAATAATTCCAAATAGAAAGGAACAAGCTAAACGACCAATACACACGAAGCAAACAAAAAATCCATAATACATGAAACTTTTTCGTCGTCTTGGAGAATCGGATACGATCGAGAGACTGCTTCTACATTGTTTGCTCCCGTGAGCTAGAGGTCAACTCCCGTGTTTACACACGTACAGATCTAAGTTTTCGGAGAAAGACCGTCGATCATGCTGCGACGAGATAATCACGCCTGTATATCTATATACATATTTCGTAATCGTCGTGTAGTATCGTCGAGGTGGAGCTGATCGAAGAAATCGTATAATTATTGTAATACAGTCGTCGATATAAAATATGATACGTATATAATGATTGCTACGATATATAATAATAATAATTGAATTTCTACATTTAGTTTCTCCGCTTTTCCGTCCTTTTTTCTTCTTAAAGCAACTTGCAGAATTTCTCACGTACGATATTTCGAATGGCGCTTTTATCAAAATTAATTTCGTCGTTTTAATTTTCTAATAAATTTCTAAAGGCAATTTCCTGTCTTGTAAAAAGATAATACATAACAATAATAATAATGATAATAACAATAGTCGTCTATGGCGACCTTGTCTCGGTCGATACAAAGATTCTTTCATATCTTCCACTGCTATATTTTAAATATCGTTAATTCTATTCGTTCGAACAGACACAATTCTTATTTTTAATATCCGTTTGCGCAAAATAATACGTCGCCTGCAATTGCTCCTCGCGAGAACACAATATCGTCAATATCGATCGAACCTGATAAAATGGAAACTGAAGAAACGTATCGAATACCTAGCTACCTATAGCAATTCAGGACAATGTTAATAGAAACAGACGAGTAAATTGAGGATCAAATTTGACGTATATTAGTTGGATAGCGAGGATGTTGATCGTACAGGCGGAACGTCGATCGTCGAGGTCACCAGATTAAATCTCGTTTAATCGAACTGATTAACGTATGGTTAGAAATAATTTGCTGGATTAGTGGCAGAATTAAGAGAAGCGAAAGCTGGATGTGGAGTAGTCTCGTGATAAGGCTGTGTGATACAGTTTAGATATCGATCTTTCATCGTCGCGAACCTAAGTCTTCTATCGAGTTGCCTCTTAATACGTCCGTGGAAACTTTGGACCCAAGAGAATTAGAATCTAATCTCGCTATATACAAAGTCTGGCTGATAGAATATTGTTGTTCCATGTCCAAACAGGAAAATTACGATGGTATCGGCTATCACGATGTTGGATGCTTGGGATTTTACGAATTTGTACAAGTACGTTCATCTTCTCATATTCTTAGTCCAGCCATGTTGTTATTTAGTATACACGTATGCAGATGAGATGTACTCGCGATCAATATTAAGCAGGCGATCGTAAATAAGAAGTGCGTGATAGAAAAGTTCATCGATCTGTTATTTATCGATTGACGAAGGTAATTGAGAGAGAGCTGGAAATTTCGAATTTTTCTCTTCTTCAGTTTAGGATTGATATTCTGAATTTTTCGCTTACCTGCGATTCAGAATAAATGGCTAATAGGAATTTTGCTTTATCTTAGGTTAGAAGCAAGAAGAAGATTGGAAACTAAGAAATATACATTAGGAATCGCGAGAATTAGAAAGGCTGTTAAACTTTGAAATAATTAGGCTCGTCGGAACGGTCCCTAGAACTTTGTATCGAAGTTTAGGAAACTTTTACCTGTAGCAGAAATTACTCCACGTATCTAATGTTGTAAATTTAAACCGTCAACCGAAGAGAACTGTGGCGATAACCGATTGTTAAATTTTCGACTTAACTGCGTGCCTGTGCACGCCATAAAATTCCCTAGAACTTAAATCCCTGAAAATCCCTGAAACTGAGAACTCCGGAAATCCAAACAAGTTAAGACAGTTTTAATATCCAACGTCGCAAATGAGTTAGAAACTTTGAGTATCTAGATATACCGAATATACCGAAATATCGTATCCCACGAATACCGAAAAGACTAAAACGCTAAATAAAACTGTCGCTACGATAACCAATTTCCCATGATCGAACAACTTGCCAATTTTTAATGAAATTTTACTCGCAATTTGAAATTGAAATCGCCTGTCTAATGAAATTGGAAAACTCAGCCAAAAGTGGAGGAATCGATCGACTATGACTTCCGAGGGGGCTTGTATACCAAAAAGAGAGAGAGAGAGAGAGAGAGACGAAAGAGTAATAGAAAGGAAAAAGATGGGAAAAAAGGAGAGCGTATGTGTCACCCAGAGCGCATAGAGGGTGGCAGGGTGTTACGGCTGGGTAAGTCCAAGGTTGTCAGGGCTACGACTCTCGAAACACACTAACCGACCGCCATCTTTGCTTCTCCTGCGTGGTGCTGCGTGGGTGTATCCGAGCGTGAAGAGAGCGGGGACGTAGGGGGTGGGTGGGGGGAACGATAAAGAGAGGAGAGCGAGAGGAGAGCTGGGGAAAGAGCGAGCCTGGACGACAACGACGACGACGACGACGACGACGAATTACTCGCTCGAAGAGACGAGACGAGCGAAGAAAATGAGGGGAGGAGGGAGGGGAGTAGGTAGAGGAAGATGAGAGCATAGAGAGAATCGAGGAAAAGATGAAAATATGCGTAAAGTGAAATATAAACATTATCTATATGTACGTCGTGTAGGAATTACGTCGTATAAAAGTTTATTCGTATGGAAAAATATAAAATGTCCTGGGAATGTTCTACATAGAGGAACGTTAATGTCTAGCGTTACGGTAATGCTAGGTGTATAGTAATAAACAGACTGCGGATGTCTATGCGCAGATTCGTATCTTCGGGAAGATGATTGAGAAAATATAACCTAGATAGAGCATTGTCCGACATGTTGATCGTTCTAATGAATTTCAGACTTTTACGTGATTCTAATATTTTACGTGTTACGTGTAATTTTAGGTGTTTTATATAGTTTTTATTATGACATACATGTTATATATATATATGTGTTTGAATTTTTCAGTTTGTCATAGATGCACAAAAACCCGCGGACTGACGATTTGAGGTTAGTCTTGATAGCGATTGTTCTAAGTAACATTGTTTTTTTAACATATTCTTGTATATACTATTGTCGTTGAAAGTAGTAACAAGTTAACAGCAAAGCAAAACATTCCCCGGATGAAATACGTGGAACTTTGGTTATGTTCGTCGTCGTAAATCTCTTTACTTCGTGATTCACGAAGCTTGATAGAAAGGAAATAAAAATTCCTACCGCCGATTCAGTATCACGCGACTACGTCGGCGTCGATTTTTTCGACGATCAGTATCGCAGCATGAAATTGAGGTAAAAGTTTTAAGGTTAGGTTTAATCACGACACCGATCCAAAAGGCAAGGACAATAAATCAACCGACCTAAAAGAAACGCAGGAACGATATAGGTAGATGTTACGTAAACTCACAACCTCAAAAAATTCCAAAGTCTCCACACAGCATCCCTCGAAATGATTCGGTCTCGAAGCAAGAAATTTCATCTAGGAAGGATGGTGCAGAGGCCATTGACGAGCTACGCAAACGTCGAGTTCGTTGCCTTCTTTTTAAAATCCATCGAGTAAAAGAACCTTCTTAAATCCCAACGTTTAAAAACTCGCCTTTCAGCAAGGCAAGTAAATATCACGACAGACGTATGTATATAACGAAGAAGAGAAAAAGAAAAAATATATATATATGTAACGAAACAGAGAGAGAGAGAGAGGGGGGGGGGAGGGGAACGTTCTGAAATACGAGTGAGAGATAGAGAAACGAGGAGAAAAGGGGACGCGTAGCAGAGAGAGGGAAGTTAGTGGAGCGAAGGAGAGGGGAACGAGATAAAAGCTCTGGACAGATGAGAAGCGGCCAATGGCGGGCATCTCCCCCACCAATGCTTCAGCGCAGCATCACTATGATTCGTAGGAGGCGCCGGTTGGCGGAAGTGCGCATGTACGCCCTCGATGGACTGACACTGCTCCCTTTTCCACGACTCCCTGCAACATGAACTGTCTCGCAGGGGGTGCATTGCGGATACAGGGCGTGGCGCACGGTCCTTGGATCAAGACCCTTTCTGCTCAATGGCGATACGTACGCTATATCGTTTTGTATTTTATTCGCGAAAAATTATTCGAGAAACATGTCGAAGCCGAGATTGATAGCCGAAAGGAATTGATGACAAGTGAAGTTTTCTTTATTCGCGATATCTTCTAGACGTTTTATTTTGTTTCTTCTGCCCTATCTTTAGTTTGACGCTGGCTGGATTTCACGTTAATATCGATAGCGAGCTGCGACTTATAGGTGAGGTTAGGTGAACATTAATATATATAATAATGGTAGAGATAATAATAACGAGGAGAATGGTATTTTATCTAGTTGAGGTTAGGTGAACTTTTTTTTAGAAATCTTGTTTTATTTAACCGAACGACGACAGTTCATTGGACGAAGTTTGATAATGGTGGGGGTGATTTACTACAGCTGAGGTTAGGTGAACAGTTTTTAGAAATCTTTGTTTTCTTTAACCAGATGATGACACTTTATTGGATGAAGTTCGATCTAATGACGATGGAAAGGGATGATTTTGAGCTTGGGTGAACATTTTTTAGAAATTATGATTGCGATGAAAATATGCATTCGCGTTATCGTACGTTGGCAACGCAGCATCTAAAATTACGTATACCTAAATTAGAAGTTGAAGGCAGAGTTCGAAGGTCGCACAAATAGAGCAACGTAGTTAACAATTTTGATTTTCATTGGTAAGTTTGAGGAGATTGTTCGATTTTCGAGTAACCTTTTATTTTGAAATTTCTCAATGGAACGAAGAACGCTCTTCGTTGAAATATGAAAAATATTGACAAAATTCGAACACAGCGAGATTGAATTTCTTTCACTTGGCACGAAATTTGAAATTATCAATGAAAACCTGTGTCATTCGTATTTGTTCAACAATTACCAAAAGTGTTTTCAATTCGATTTGATTCTTCGATCGAATATACGATTCGAAGAATGTTTCCGGTTCGAGGAATACGGAACACAAATCAATTTTCGTGACCGAAGGCCGATCAGCGGTCGATATTCTTAAATATTTCTTTAATAAACCGGCAGCGTTCATATAAATCGATTTCACAACATCGTTTCGTCACTCGTCAACATTTTTCTTCGATCATTTTCAATTTTCGCTCTCTCGGTCGTTTCCGCGTCGAACGAGCAAAATTTCTGATAACTTTGAGAAACAAATGTCGCTGATCTCTCTACAAACAACGCGTAACTTTGAGTCTTACGTTCGATCGCTTTAGTTCGAATAAACGAAAATTACGAAACGATTTATTTCGATCGAAGAGAACGATCGTTTCGGAGAATCGTCGAGAATAATGGAATCTTTGGTCGAAGAAACTTTGCAGAAGTCCTGTTCGACATAATCGACGTAGGAGCGTTGTCATCGTTTCTAACTATGGCGTACGTTTCTCTGAACTCTGCTGAATCAACAACGCGAACGTAATCGAAAAAATATTGTCATTCATCGAAGCGCGACGATTAAAAGAAGAAGAAACCTTATCGATCTTCTACGCTCCAACTGGAAGAAACGTTCCACGCCTCTTCCTTCTCTTCTTCTTCCTCGTCTCTGTAAAAGAAAATTCTTTCTTCGTAAGAAGAAACTTCGCAAAATGGGTGAAACGAATTAAGTGTAACTTTTTTTTTTTTATTTTTACTGTTAGAAATCGTCGATGGTCGAAAGTGTCGTAAGTTTCGATCGACAGGTGGAAGTGGCCGGAGAAGAAAATAGAAATCGGTTTTCGTGGTTGACAGAGCCTCGTAACCATTGGTCTCCGATCGGTGATCGTTAGAAATGGAAAGCAGCTGGATTTCCACTTGTCAAGACGGACGGATCTGTTCCGAATTTCACCAGACTCGCCTGCTCCGTGTGTCTCCTCGATTTCATACGCCATCGATATTTATAGCGGTACATACAGCGGACAGTCAACTGATTTATATCATTTTCTAATCTCTTCCAATTTTCAATATCGGACGGTTGCAACTACGTAAAATTTTTCACTCGAATTCCACGACAAAGTTAGCGGCCATCGGATCGTTCGCGTTGTCTTCTCTCGTTCAATGCGACTCCTCGTCGCACTTTTGTCGCTTTTTACCGTTTCCTACAGTTTCCGGTCGTCTTTTACCATTTTTGCCAATATTTGGCTTGAATGATTCCGTTAAATTGGGTTAAAAAAATATGAAATATTTACGCATATGCCCGAGCGAAATTCTCTTCTTCTGGACACGTCCATAGAAGCTAAATTGCAATTTTTACAAAGAAACTTAAATATACTTGAATATCCATTTTCTGTTCTAAGATTCATATCTCCAAAGCAGAGAATTTCTCCGAATATCTTCGAATCTTCTTTGACGAAGTTGGAAATTCGTAATTTCCATTGAAGACGATATGCATTAGGTGGTCCGAAAAGTTTCTTTCGTTTCATAAGCTGATGATAGATGAACGATAATTTCTGTTTTATATTATTTTATTGAATTACGTCGGACCATTTCGTTCTATTTCTATTATTACGTTCGTGCATAATTCAATAAACTAACATAAAACAAAAAACATTGTGCGTCTAGTATTTGCTTATAAAACGAAAGAAACTTTTCGGACAATCTAATACGTAACTGTGCGTAATCTCAACCGAATGTAACGAATTGGAGACTGTAAATTTTCACGTCTCAAATTGCCAATTTTTGCGCTTCTTTAAGGCTTCGATGCTCAGCGGTGGCGAAATTTTTGTTAGCTTATCGATTAAACGTATAATCTGTTATCGATCAATTTGAAGTTAATCTTTCAACGTGGACTTGATTTTTCAACGTTGATCGGCTGGATGCGAGGTGACGGTCGACTGCAACATATCATTCGAGATAATACTTAAAAAACGAAATTTCTCGAAATCCAGATAAGAAGGTAGTGTCACGCTTGCGCAAAAGATAAGTAGGTTTTTTCATTTGCCAGCTAGATAAATGTTTATTTACTTTGCAGCAGCAAGTTATCAGGCAGGCTTTTGCGAGCTCGTTGTTACCCTTTAAACATTTCCTATACTTACATAGGTATCTGGCGCCATCAAATAGATAATCTTGAACTTGGAGAATCGATCATCTACGTTTCAAATGCTCTTCAATAATTTTTACAGAGTATAAACATCTTCTAAGAATCGAGAACCTATCATTTCTATTTGCGAACTTTGCATCTGCAATTTCCACTGAAAATTTACCATTCGTACGTTGCTTGGTAAAAAGTAACTTTTTTTAATAAAAATATCCTTTTAAGAATTCTCAAGTTCAAATCGACATTCATCTTCGACTATACAAAATCGTGTTACGTGTTCAGATCTATATTGAAATATTCGCAATCCAGTGTTAGATACACGCGTTTGCAGATGCAGAAAATTCAGATTCGTGCTGAAATATTTCAATCCAATTTCCCATTTAAATAGAGAAATCGAAGGAATTTAAAAGTACAGGTACTTCGATTCAAACATTATCTACCTATCAATGTATTAGGTTGTCTTCTCAAAAGTTTCTTTCGTTTCATAAGCTGATAATAGATGAACAAGAATTTCTGTTTTATATCATTTTATTGAATTACGTGTGATCCATTTCGTTATATTTCTATTATTATGTTCGTGCATAATTCAATAAACTAACAGAAAACAAAAAACATTGTGCGTCTATTATTTCCTTACAAAACGAAAGAAACTTTTCGGACAACCTAATAGAAATTCAAAGATGCAAATTCGGAGATCGGAAATATAATATTAATAAATATCACATAAAATGAATATTCAAATTTCAATGTTCGAATTCATTCAAATTCACATCGAAATCGCGTTCAAAATTGTAAGGTTATGATTCTCACCCAATTACATACATAGACAAATCCAAACTGAACATTTATACAAACCATGACGATACCAAGCAACTAATAAAAATAACGACTTTCACTATGCTCCTGACATATTTCGATACTTTTCGAGCGCAAAATGCAACTGTGTACTCCAAACGCGATTATCCCAGAAACCCAATATCAAAACATATAACCAATATATGTAGAACATCGAGCTTTGTCGCCTCCCCGCCACGTTATTTCCACTTTATTTCGTAAATTATTCTTCCTCGATTTATCCCTCTACAGTCAGATCGCGATCGATCGAAATCTATTAGGTTAGCAAATAAGTGATTGCGGATTTCGTCATTAGATGGCATTGACAAAATCCGCGATCGCTTAGTTGCCAACCGAATAGAATATTACCGAGGTATTCGCACTAAACGATCGATCAAAGAATCATCCTATATATATTTCTCTTTTTTCTTTTTTCTATCCTCGATCACATCGTTTCGATCAACGAATCTTCTTTTCACCGCTGCCTGACTTACGGTGGTCCGACCTTACGCATAGCGCTCGCTATTGTGCACGAAGTTTTAAACGCGACGAAACGAGAAACGAGTGGAGGTTAGGTCGTGGCGGTCGTTCACGTACATCATTCGTGTCGAATTTATTCGCGCGTTTAAACGCCAACCTGTCCGCTAAACGTGGACGCAAACCGCAAGTTAAATCAGAGTAGAGTTAAACTGGCCGAAAACCCGTTTGGCCCGCGTGATTTACGCGCATGAATCGAGTCACCTGGCCGACGCGTTTGTCAGCGGAATGCCAGGCGTGTGAGACCGGCTTTAATCGCACCTGTTCCTCTCGTCCTGCCATTGAATCGACGAAGACCGGGCCTGTCCTTGTGCCAGCAATTTGTCCGCTAGGTTTCTATAGGCTCGTCGTCTTATTAAAATCAGACGCTCGAAACGATTTGCAATTGTTTAGAGGTGCAGTGCATATTTACGACGAGTAGTTTCAGAGATGGAAATCGTAATAGTAATTTGTTGTACTTAGAGATATAATTATATTTATATTTGGTTTAATTATAATTATATATTTATACATTGACAGAAATGTTGGTAGAAATTTTGTATTTTGATTAATCGTATCTAGCTAGATACAATGTTTACGGTAATTACGTTTATGTACTCGTTTTGTAATTACGAATATAATTATGAACGAAACAGAGAATCTCATTTGAAATATATAGTCTATTTATCTAGCGTGCATATACATTCTTGCATATTTGAATTTGCCGCAGAACGCATCAACATGATCGCGGTAAAATTACATTTAGTGTAAAATTACATCTGTGCGAGACGATTAAATGGCAAAGAAGCTCGGATGAATTATTCAATTCGTAGAATTAAAAGCAAAGATTAACTGTATATCGAACATACGTGTTGTAAGATCATTTTGATAGTGTTACGCTTTTCTTCTTGAGCGTGTAACGTTGTAACGAGATTTGACATAATGGAAACTTTGAATATTTCATAGATTAAAATAGCGATAATATTGCACTTAAATATTACTCAGATATATAGATAAGAGGACGATAGAAGATCGTTCGGTCTTTCTACCAAGCTTTTATCACAGGTTTATTCGTCTTAGCTTTTTCTTCGTACTCTTTCCGCTTTTTTCACATTCTTCCTTCTCTGTCCAACGAAAACGTATTTCTACGATCGACGATCTCCGTTTACACAACGACGAACAACGAGAATGCACAGGAGAGGAAATACGAGGTTAGAAAACATCTACGAAATCTTTAGTCTTCTCAGCGATGTTAGAATCGATCTAACGATTGATCGTCGATAACAGAGCAAAGATGTTTCGCCTGTATCGTGTTACGATTCGAATGGACGACGTACGACGCTGTCATTGCCGCTCTTAATCTACTTTCTTGTCGGATGAAAAGAGAACGCTCGAGCGAGATAAAGCCGATCGTACAAGATCACGTTCGTTCGCGCTACTGGAATTTTTATTTTCTAAAGCTCTCGAACGCGCTATTTCCTCATATTTCACCGTTGTTTATTCGTATATCGCAATCGCAGCGTAGTTCCTCCATTCCAACGTAATTCTATATTCGTTTTTTATACGATTACCGTCGATCGATACTTCGAGACCAGTTGCTCTTAGTTTGTTTCATCCAATGTTTGCTTCTCGTTGGTTTCGTTTGCGGTTCCCAGTGAATTTTCGTCGTTGCCAGTGGTTGCGGATCGTTGTTCGAGCGAATTTACGTGATTCGAATTAGGACAAGTCGATTTCGCTGAACGAACGTGATGAGGTACAAACGATCTGTATTGCAAATAATTACGTACGTATACATTGATCTCGCTGTTAGATCATTCGAATTCTTTCGATACGAAGATAAAATTTCTAGTTACGTCAGTCGATATAATAGAACCCTTCAACGTTTCAGGTAACTTAACGATACGCTTCGGATACGTCTAATAATAAAATCTCCGAATATCGTCGCTTTCAAATATTTCATCGAACAATAATATCTGAAATTTAACGATATAACGCAAATCGTAAGAAGAGCTTGGAAATAATAATAACTGAATTATCGTCGATTTTTAACAAACCATACAATCGATAATTTCAAACGACGAGACACTTGGCGAGTACGAAATTAATATCTATATCAACGTCCTATCGATATTGTAATATTTTTGTAACGATACCGGATCAACGATACTGGATATTATTTTCGACATGATATCGTTCTCGGAAGTTTGCTCCAACGGTAGCCTGCAGAATAGAAAACTTAGTAAATAAGGACGATTGTGGTTCGAATAGCTGATAAGTGTCATCGTAGCAGCCTCGAGGCATTCTTTGCGGTCGTTCTATCAGCTTCCGGAAGACGCGCGTGGTTCGCGTCCATTTCTATGACGCGATCGTATCGCTCGCTTGCTACAATTTAAAAAATTTACAAACAATAACCTATTATCGAGCCAGATGAAATTGCTATCGATTAGCTACGGGTATAGAACAGCTGAAAATTCTAACGTACTTTCAAGTACAGCGATGATCTTTCTGTCGTAGAAGAAACTTTTCTTTAATAGTAGTTAAACGAAGGAATATATATATATATATTATAATTAATATGTATATAATATATATATATTTGATATATTTTGGAGAATAATCGTATCTAATATACTTATATTAAAATCGTTATATGAATGAACGATGTGAAAATAATGATAAATCGACGAAGACAAATGTATCATCGACATATTAAAAGCTAATATCTCGACGGAATTTGTTTATTTCGTTTTTTTTACGCAGAAAGATTATCACTTCGTAAGTCTAAAAATTTATCGATATCGATAATAAGACAATAGGTTAGAATATATAAGTTCTAAAGAACGTTTGAACAATATAAAAGGGTATAGACAACGTTGTCTCGACTTTAAATCAAGTATCAATATATTAATATAGATTACAACTGTCTTACAGTGATTTTCCTTTATGTTTTAGTTACTGTTAAGAACGGACCCACCCAGGAAAATGAGAACGAAGCACCAGCCGATGCTGCATCCTCACCATCTAGTGTAAGTTCAAATTTCATACGGATAGTCCAGTCAAGTAGTACAAATACCAGCAAGTTCGATCTCGTCCTGAACTAAAATTCTCAAGAATAGATTCGTCCTTTGAAGAATTCAGACGTTTTGCAAGTATTCGATATCAGTATCCAAGGAAATTGGAAATTCGTTTTACAATATTGCACGATTCAATTCATAGATTCATATTCTTTAGCAATCTTTCTATTTTATTGTACGATTGTTCTCTTATTATTTTATCACATTTTCTTACCTGTTTATGTATCTTACGATAGTCATCGATTAAAAACCGAAAGATCCACTCCATCTAACAATCTCCGTTGTCGCCATCTATTATCAATAGCTTGTCACCTAACGCGTATAGCTATTAATTATCTTTAAATACTCCGCTATATATTATTTTATTTACTATTCGAGAATCAGTTTAAGAAGGTCTCCGTACTTGTTTGTGCAGGTTGAACTACCAGAAAGCGCACACCCATGTCCAGCTTGTTCGACCGTTTTGCCCACCTCCAGGGAGTTAACGAACCACCTACGCGGCCATAATTCGCCTCGCAGCACAGACTGTAGCGGCGAGGATGACTATTGCTGCGGCGTGTGCAATAAGGTGCTGAGCTCTGCAAGTTCCCTCGACAGACATGTGTTGGTGCACTCCGGGGAACGGCCGTTCAAATGCAAGTACTGTGAGATGGCGTTCACCACGAATGGCAATATGAACAGGCATTTGAGGACAGCGCACAGAGGCGCCTCGCCTAACAGCTGCACCGACTCCGAGGGTAGCAGCGACTCGGACAAATCATCCAGGCAGCGACATCTCGAGGAATACAACAACAACGAGATCACAAAAAGAAACTCGCCAAATATCGGAGACAGACGGGACGAGGAACAGACCTCGTCGTTAACTGGAAAGAGAAAGTGCCCTAACTATGCGAGCGACAGCGAAACACAGAAGAGGCACAAGATCCTTCTAAATAGCTCGAGAAGCGAGATGAAATCGAGACCGGACGACAACCAGAACATTTACAATTGTCCGGTATGCGGGCGACAAGATTTTGCCACTAGCGCCCTCTTAGAAGCGCATCTGGAACGAAGTCATCCGGAATTCCCCGCAAAATGTGACACGTGCAACTTGTCGTTCAAAAACCACAGAGTACTGAATCTGCATCGGTTCATGATACATTTCGCGGAACACTCGATGGGAAATACCGCGAGAAATCTGAGAAACTCGATAGTAGGTTTCAACGATTTAACGTTCGTTGATTTCTCGTCCGATAAGTTCCCAGCAATAGCGAGAGCTGTCTGCGAACAATCGCTTCACCGGCCAGCTTCTGGCGAGGTAGCTAAATTCCAATGCTCCAAATGTCTGCGAGCATTCCCTTGTAGATCCGCGTTGGACGCCCACGAAACTGACTGCGGCACGATGAATTTACAAAGCAGAACAACCGACGATAGCCAATCGAGAAGAGACGATTTCTTCGCTGGCTTGGATCTTCAAAACAAGGCTGCTTTGAGGGAAGCGAAGGAAGGCAAAGATCTTGCCGATATCCAGAGTATCATATCTGTCACCTCTGGACCTATCTTACAGAGTTTCCGATCAGACACCAGTACACCCGAGAACAACATCAAATTTAATACCAGTGTAAACTCTTCTGGTAGTTCAAGTACGTATTGCGCAGAGTACCACGAGGAGGAAGCTCAAGACGCGTTTTCTGCGGAGTTCAGAAAAATGAAATTGAAAGGGGAGTTCCCTTGCAGGCTTTGTACCTCGATATTTCCTAATCTAAGAGCCCTGAAAGGTCACAACAGGGCGCACATGGGCGTGGGACCTGGCATGCCATATCCCTGTAATATGTGCCCTTATACCAGCACTGATAAAGCGACTCTGGTGAGGCATCTGCGGTCTCACAATGGCGACAGACCTTACGAATGCTCTCTCTGCAATTACGCATTCACGACTAAAGCAAATTGTGAGCGCCATGTACGAAACCGACATGGAAAATTGACAAGGGAAGACATTAAGAGCGTTCTCATTTATCATCCGAATGAAGATTCTACGAACGAGAACGTTGAACGTGGAAACTCACCGAGAGTTTTGAAGGATGAAGTGAGGAAGAGCCTAGTATATCCGCCAGAACGCGAAGATCTTCATCATCAGGCGCAAATACATTATCCTCCGGTTTCTATGGAGGTAAGAGGTGAGATTAGAATAATAGAAGAGGCGAAGCTGCAAAACTCCTCGATGTCGTTATACGGCACTAGCCACTTTGAAAAAAATGATGCGTTTTCAAGGCATGGTCAGCCTTTGGAGCTGACCCAAAGGAACTCCGAAGAGACAAAACCTGGTCAAGATGCCAAATCGGATTATTCGAAGTTGGACGACGATTTGGAGTCGAGATCGTCCGAGGGTAGCGTATCTCTAGTCACAGAAACCAAAACAGATTCGCACCAAAGAATACAAGCTAGTCCTATGAATTTAAAGAAAGGTCTCAACATATCGGAAAACATAGGCGAAGACGGTCCGTTGGACCTTTCCATGGACGTACTGGATCTCAGCAAGAAGTCGAAGGAGAAGGAGGACGATAACTTCGCCGCGGCTCACGAACAATTTGGAAAGAACCAAAAAGATTTGTACAGTGCTACCAGTCAATTATTGTTGACCGAGGCTTTGTTGAAGGCTGGCCAGGGTAGCTCTCAACCTACGTCTCTGGAAGCTCTGTACGCTAACGCAATCTACAGAAACTTCAGCACATTCCCTGGTAGCGTAGGAGCTGGGATATTGCCACCGTACATGTTCAATCCTCATGTCTTTGGCCAGGATTTCTCTATGAAGGAAAGATTACAAAAAGAATTGGTCAGAGGTCTACAGTTGACAAGTGGAGGTACTTTGGTGGAGCCACCCATAGGTAGCGCGGGATTTACCACCTTCTCTCAAAATAGAGACATGAATTCCCAGTCTCATTCAACAACCGACCAAAGTGAATATGCCAAATTAATATCTTCTAAGATGGCCAACAAGAGTCTGACAACCCGCGATAAAGCAGACAGTCTGCCCTCGTCCAATTCTGTGAAGATGGTGATCAAAAATGGAGTCCTGATGCCTAAACAAAAGCAACGAAGGTACAGAACTGAGAGGCCTTTTACCTGTGAACATTGCTCAGCGAGATTTACTTTAAGGAGCAATATGGAAAGGCACATTAAACAACAACATCCTCAGCACTGGAGCCAGCGACCCAGAGGAGGTCACTCGACAAGGGGAAGACCACCTTCCAGCCATCCTACGCTGATTCAAAACCTTGGACAGGCAACTTCTCAAGGCAGTCAATCGTACAACAATATCCTGCCAAAAGTGGAACAGTCAACGAATCCGGAATTTACGAGGCATTCTATCTCCGACCAAGTGAAGTACGCTATCCTGGCACAGCAATTAAAGGCAAACAAAATGGAAGACAATGACTCTGAAGAAGAACTGGTAATAGACGAAGGGCCCCAGGAGAAAGAAAATCAAGAATCTCAGGATCAAAGGGAGAAGAGTCTGTTGAGAGGACAATTGGAAGCTACAGAATCTATGAAAGAAACTGTAGTGAAAGAAGAAGCCATGGAATGTTCAAACGATGGCCCGAACGAAACAAACGTTGAGCTGGAGAAGAACGAACAAACTGTTACTGAACAACAGAAAAAATCTGACACGGAGAAGGCTACTGTGACGGAAAATTCTGTTGATAAGAATCCTGACAGAGTGCTTAAAACGGAATCAGTTAATATGAACAGCGAGAAGATGGAGGATGGAGCAACTGATCTCGCTAGCGTGTCAGAACTGTTAGACAATGCCTCCCAACAATACCAACAGTTTCAACCCCAATATTTAAGCGACGAAGAAGGTCTAGTAGCATCGAACAGCGATTGCAATAATTCTGGCAGTGATGAGAAATCCGACTCTGTAAATTCGTCACATTCGACGAACGCGTCGAAGAAAAAGAAGAAAAAGAAGAAAAAAAAGAAGAAATCAGCGTATTCAATGGCCCCGAATAGAGTAATCTGTCCATACTGTGAAAGACCATTCCCATGGACCTCGTCTCTCAGACGACATATTTTGACACACACTGGACAGAAACCTTATCAATGCGTTCACTGTTCGTTGCTATTCACGACGAAGTCCAACTGCGACCGTCACTTGCTCCGAAAACATAAAGCAAATCCGAACAAGATGCGTAGAGTCAGAAACTCTTCTTCTCCAGATTCCCAAGCGGTCATCAACAATAGCAACTCGTTCTCCATGAGGAACGTTCCTGAAAGACCGTACAAGTGCAATCAGTGTCCCAGCTCAACATTCTCAACGTTGGGTAACCTAAAAAAACATCGTTCCACTAAACACGCTCGGAAAATGAAGACTAGGTCGGACACTCCATCCAGTGAACCTCAAACCAGCCCACAGGAGTGTCCAAAGCCTAATAACGAACAAACTGATTATGATAGTCAGTCTTCGAGCGTGTCCGAAGGGATAGAAACTTCTTCGATGCCAGGACTTACCAAATCGAATTCTAACGCTTCACAATTGGCCAACGAAACAGCTAGGTCAAGGAGACCTTCACCGAGATCATCACCTGGGCCCAGTGATGTTCCTTTTAAGTGCCACTTGTGCGACTGTGGTTTCGCAGAACGACACGACTGCCTCGAACACATCAAAATGAACCACAAAAAATCCTACGAAATGTTAGTGGCGAAAGGGGCACTGGACATGGACATCGACGCGGTTGAAGACCAGCAACAACCGCCTCCACAACATCATACCAGCGACGGAGAAGAAAAACGGGGACGTTTTCCAGATTATAGTAACAGGAAGGTAAGAACGTCTACCTTTTTAAGAAAGGCTTATACAGAGCGTAAATAAGCTATGAATATCATTCGTAGATAGAACTGCTTTACCTGCGATCAAGTCTGCCTATGGTTAACTCACGCTCCGTATCATCAAGTCTATTTCAACTAGCGTTACTTTGTAACAAATGACTTGATTAACCAAACATGAGAACTGCAACTAAAACAGTTAATTTCTTATTATTTCCAGGTTGTATGTGCATTCTGTATGAGGCGGTTCTGGTCCGCAGAGGATCTCCGGCGCCATATGAGAACACACACCGGAGAACGACCTTTCTCCTGCGATATATGCTGCAGAAGATTCACCTTGAAACATAGTATGCTGCGGCACAGAAAGAAGCACGAGTCCATTGATTCTACCATGTATGTTGGTACAAGCGGAGATGAAGAAAACTCACCTGCACAGCCACCTACGATCACACCACGAAGTCAACAGCAACAACAAATTCTGGTGACAGCCAACAACGGAAATTCCCGTATTCAAGACAGAATCTCTTTACCAACTGTTACTCCAGTCGCGACCGGTGACGCAGCCCCGAGTGGATTAATAAGATTCAATCCATACGAGAAATTAACCACTCTGACAGGAAAATTGGCCAGTATTCCATCAAACGCTAATCCAGATGCAGAGAGCACGGATAATGATTTGATCTCGAATCTGCTGGGAATAAGAGACAAGAGTTTCATCGACAGAGTACTACAGGCATCCGCTGATGACGCCGCCAAGCTATTAGGAGTAAAGCGTAGTCATGAGTGAAGTAGATTCAGCTGTTGCTTTTTTGTGGACATTTCACGATCGTGCCTTAGGTTCCTCCCCCATTTACGTGTACGAAAGTCAATCGATAAGTTGATCTTTGTATAATAGAGATAGTGTAAGTAGGTACTTATTTGAGAAACAAGTGTGCATGCGTGTTACTAAGTATGATAAATTGATAAATATTGTTAAAAATTGAGTTTTGATTTTCTTTTAGCCCTTTTTTATTGTTATTTACTTGATAGTTAATTTAATTAACAAAAGTTTGTTGAAAAAATGAAGAAATACAACAATATATCAGTGTTTTTACATAGCAATACTTATTGTACTAATTCATTTTCGCGTGACTGTGAAAGAATTGTAGTCATTTCTTATTTGATTCAATTCACTCGATACGTTGATGGTTTCATAAGATTTCTAGACAATTCGGGTGAATTGGACATCTTTTCGAATAAATGCACTCTCCATTATTGGATATTTTTATTGAACATCAGACTGATTATTTAAAATATCATCTTACAACATATTCACCGCGTTTCTGAAAAAGAAATTTAACAAACACAAGATCTTTTATCTTAGTTTCACACATTTTTATAATTTGACGTTGGTAAATTTCTTCTTTCATTAATAAACGTGAGTCGTTTGATGATATTTTTAAATTATAACAGACGTCAATGATGTCAATAAAAATATAAATTGTGGATGAATTTCGATGATTTTTAACAACACAAGCGAATTAAGAGCCTATTTCAATGAAATTTCATCAAGTTGTCATGCTTTGTTCGAGTCAAGAGAAATGTTTAAATTGACTACAACAACGCAAAGCCACTTTCGCTTTTACGAGCAATGCCAGCGATTCTAGAATCGCTGCATGTTTTTTCTTCGTCAATTAAGTGCCTACTTTCCTCTTTTTTTTTTTTCTATTTTCTCTTTCTTCTAATCTCTCGCGCCCTCTCGAAACACGGGCTAATATATTTCCGCGTATCTCTCTCTATTGTGTACATATTATAACCACAAAAAATACGTGTGAATCACACGTTTCTAATAAGCTTACACGTTTCTCTAAGAGCTAGCGTTGTACATTAAGAAGGAAGGCATGATTAAGCTTTGTCAATACAAAGCCGTGTCAAAACAAAAGATTTACGCCCCTGGTCAGGAATGAAACAAGAGAACGTCACGGAGCATATATTTAATCGGTGACTTTCTCTTCATTAATCGAGCGAGCCGTACTAAAACCCAAAGATACATTTTACACAACGAATTAAATTAGCCATATAATACGTACTTCTATTTATTGTTTGTCACGTACCTAAAACCGAGATTCACTAAATGAAAAGTTTTCCTTATCAGCGATATACTTGTTTCTTGCTGAAGAAAAAGGTGTCTCGAAACGCGAATCGAAAACTTGAGACAACCGAAAGAGATTGAAAAGTCGCGTTCGATTTATTGATCGTAGAGCCCGGACCGCGAAGCTCAGTCGGTAATATAGCATACGTTCTTCTCGGTAGACGTCATGCAAGTCGAAGAACACGATTCAATAATATGCAAGCAGAGCAATATAGAAAAGAAAGTTTATCGTATATAATTATATAAATAAATAAATATATATATATATATATGTAATAATCGATTTCTATTCCGTCGGATAAATGATTACTGTACATAGATAGTCTAACTAAAAATTTCGGTAGGTCTATGTTCCGCGTCGTATCGTGCATAGTCCTCGTTCATTCGAGTCCCCTAGGAACCGAGAGGACAATATTTAAAAAAAATGCAATTATACCAAATAGTCGGCTTCGATTCTGATGTCGGTTATCGGCCTTCTCGGTGGATACCAGAAATACAAGTCGAACCAATCGATAAAACATTTGTATCTTCTAATCGTAATACTTCTTTCCTTCTTTCTCTTCTATTTTCTTTCCGCGGTGTTCTGCTTCTGATATAATTTTCTATTCTTGCCTTTTGTCATTCACTATATGATCTCTTTTATGCGACATGAATACATTCCATCATGTATAACAGGTTTATACTTCTTTCCCTTCCTTTCCTATCAATCTTCACTTTTGTCTCTCTCCCTCTCTCTTTGCCTTTTTAAAGCTCACCGTATTTATCCTTCTTTAGCGAGAATGGCTGCTTGCGAATCGATGTCTGCGCTCGTCGAAAGTCGATCGTTTGCAAACTTATTCGGGGTGTTTTCCGTTTCCTTTCAAGTTCCGTCAATAGCACTTAGATTCTTCTTCCATACATACGTTATATGTGTATTGCGTGGAACGTGCATAGTTTGAAAATTTTATTCCATAAATTATAGATTTCGATGGAAAAATCTTAAGATCTATCGATAATTTCGTTCGCGCAGTACATGTATAAAAAAAGAAGACTTCTCTGCTTTGACTATTGATACGTAGCAACTCGTGACATGTCGATTTTCGAGGAATCCCCTATTCGACTAAATATAAATGGGATAATCGCTATGCTAATGTTAAGGTTAAGGATGTCAACGGTTACGATTTAAATATAAATGTGTCCAATGGGAATTGACAAATTCCTAAGTACATATATACGGATATATAAACTACAAATGTGTAAATATAGAGATACTGAAAATATTAGTATCTATGCTCGAAGCATAAATTATCGATAAAAGAATCTGTGAAAGCTTGTATAATTATTACAGTAATGTATATTTATTACAAAATATCGGAATATTTTTTTTATTAATATTACGAAAATCAAAACGTAACATTAGCTTTTGTGCTTTGTAGTCACGGAAAACAGCCCCAGTAATTTCGCTCTGAATCGGTGTTTCTTTGTTGATATAAGAAAAATCTTTTAATACATTCAAAGATATAATATAAAACAATTCTTCAAAAAGAATTATTATTTGTTAATTTTAATTTTATTTTATACAATGTTATTGACGAAACGATTTGCATCGTTAATGTTTTTGAACATGCGGTTTCATATAATCTCATGTATGTATATGAATTCAATATTATTTGGAAAATGTTTGAAACAATAAAAAGAAGAAAAATGCTAGTGCGAAAAAGGACTAGCTGAGATAAAAAAAAGAACAGGAGACGCTGTTTCAGATCTCAAAAATGTTTCCACGTCGATGTAGCGCAGCGCAACGTGACGGTGAAGTCTACGTAAAAAAAAAAAAAAAAAATATAAAATATGTAAACGAAAAAGATCTATTTATTAAAGAGGCGAAATGTATTTAAATCTTTGGAGTGATGTTTTTTCTTAATTGGTTTAAAAAGAATTATGCTATAAAGTAATTATTGTAGCGCACGTGTAAGTACATGATTATCTTGTATCCTTGTTTAAACTTTGCTTATGAATAAGAATATACCATATCAAGATGAAAAATTAAACATTCCCTTTTCCTTATTTTAATTCCCAAATTATCAAAAATAGAATAGGAAATAGTGATCATACAAAAATCCCTTTCCACAATTTTATTTCCCGTCGAATGCTATAATATTTCACTAATAGTAACGTCCAGTAAATAATATCAATTAAAGTAATAAATTATTAGGAGCAACCAAGCATATATATCACTATTTACATATAAATATTACACATTTCACTAATCTGCGTTCTACTATAAAACGCTATCGACAAAATAGCGTCGAATGCCGATATAAGAAAGACTCGCTTGCATTTCCATACTTTATTTCTCTCTCTCTCTCTCTCTCTCTCTCTTTCTCTCTCTCTTTCTTTCAAATTTTTGCACTTCCGCTTCTAAACTCGCTCGGGAGACATATTGTCGAGGGAGTAACATTCGCGGTCCCATTATCCATTTCATCCTTTACCTACAAAACGCTTTTAGTCGTTCTATCACGATTATACAAACGTATGTGCGTTTAACAAGAGACACTTAACTATTAGATTCGATCAAACAACACCGAGGCTCGTATGGAGCTTTCTATTAAAAGATTTCAATCTTAAACGTTCAAAGTAGCAACGAGTATTTACTATTCCGGTGCAATTTTAAAACATCTGGGGATCTTCCGATAATCGCTTCGTGTATGGAAGATTTTTTTGGTCATGTTTCTTTTCATTTTCTGTGGAAAACACGAACAGTATTATACCTATAATATATATAGATATACGAATTAAACGCACTTGAACGTAACACGTTATAGCTGCGCTCTTCACGATCATTTCAAGATCCGTTTGAAGAAAGATCATCTCATGATCGATGCTGTACTACAAAATCTCTGTTCAACACCTTACAAACGATTCTAAATAAATCATCTTACGTACTTAACATTTAATGTATCGTAATGGAGAAAAACATGGTGTGCATGCATATACGTGTATGTCAGTAGAGTATGATACACATTAGATCACTTGGAAAAACTCTTGATTTTCTCTGATTAAGAAGAGAACTACTAGTAATGAAAAAGCGGACAGAACATGGAAGCGATTACGAAAGTACTACTACACATATTTACACGTATTGCAGCGCTTTCTGACTTGACGATAAAAGCGGTTTATCGGTTAATAAACTTATACTTTTACTTTTTTGTTACTTTTTTTTTTTGTTTTCTTTTGTCGTTTTCGTATAAACAAATCAATAGCACTTTTTTTTTTTAGGCATTCTTCACATACAGATAACATCCATTCTATATGCACTCGTAAATAAATTTAACAAAGACTGAAGATTAATAGGAGTATTAGGTCGCTGGATCACCACCTGCTTAAATCATGCTACAGTATGTCGTTCACTTCCAACCCAGGATCTGGCTGAGTCATGTTGTTCGCGGTGAAGTCGAACGGTTCTATGTCTTTCATCTCGTCCTCGATTTTCACCGCGTTATTGCTTATATCCTCTGGAACTACCGCGTTGTTGCAAACCTGATTCGCTGTGTTCATCGTATCCTCTGCTTTTATATCCTGTTTCATCATGAACGCTTGCTTCTTCGTTTTTGTCTCTCGTTTCGTGTCAGTTCTCTCCCGCTCGTACATGAAGGTCTTCCGTTTCCTTCTCATCGGTTTGCACACCTTCTTGTACAACACGTTCATTTCTTTTATTCTGCTCGTTGGTATCGTCCAGTCCATTTCTTTGGACGTTGTGTCAGAATTACGCGTAGGATCCATTGTACTTTCGTACTCGGGTATCTCTAGTCCTAACTTTTTCATAACGCTGATCATTATTTCGTCAACATTGCCATTGATAATTAAGTCTGCCTTTTTGTCCTAAAATAATATCCTTTGTTTTTTTAATCATGTTAATTTTTTACTCAAATGAGTATACTGACCACAGTATGCTATAGTAATTTACATAAATATATTCTTAAATTAGTAACAGGTTAATTATTAAAAGTTTAGAGTAAACACTTTGTTAATAGTTTAAAGATAAAAAGTGGTCTTACATGTTTTGTGGATTGTAGATTACATATGACAAGACGTCCTCCGTATTTTTTGGTGTACAGAGGTAAATTACCGCTTGGGATAATTTGAAGTGTTGTCCCAAGACATATACTTAAATCCGCGACACTGTAAACGTATATACTTTTATTAAATACATTTTTCCACAATAGCATTATCAAACAAAATAATTGTCGTAAATAATTGTTAACTAAAACCTGAGATATCAATATAGGATTTTTCAGATCAACGAATCGTTTTTCCAAATCTTTTTAATACATCAACAACTGTTAGGCAATCTTCCTTTTATCTGTTCGCAAAAAATACCAAATTTTTCACATTAAATTATATTACAAAGTACGTTCACTTTATTACAATATTAATCGCCTGTTTAAAAAAAACCGTGTTTTGCACGGTGCCTCAAGATTTATCTCTGTGATATGTCGCGATATAAAAAAAATTAATATCTTTCAACTCATTAGAGGTCTTTGCTGATTTACCTAGAGTGTAAGTCAGATAAAGATAGATCACTGTCTGGCAGGTTGTGTTCCCAATCTAGGATGGTGTCATGCATGCGTCCACGGCACGGACGACCACCAATTTGCTCAGATCTGCATACAGTGTCCAGGGACTTTTTCCCTACGCTTTTAGTTGCAAAATTCCGAATAAATTGCCTAGATGAACATTAACAAATGAAAGAAATAAAATATCATATTTTGCAAATTTGTAATTGTAGAGTGTAATTTTTGGGAAAAGAATACCAACCTTCCACATTTATCACATTGTTCAGTAAACATATTTCCATGCAATTCTGCAAGATACTGTCTCTGTACTCCTGATCGAAGATGCAAGCCATCAATATTTTGACTTATAATAAATTTAACTTTTTCTGGAGGAGAAATAATATTGATCAGAAATTTTCTATGAAATGAAAGTATATAATTGCTCTGCATTATCATATTTGTACTCACTAGCATCTACTAATTTTTTCAATGCCATATGTGTTTTTGTAGGAATTGCTTCGTCAAAAGAAATGTTCATTGTAGGTTTCAAACCTTTCTGCTCTAATGTCCATACTCCGTTTGTACCTCTAAGAAACCACATACGTAGTATATGGAAATTATTAGAAATATTCAATCAATATATATATATATATATATATATATATATATATATATATATATATATATATATTTATATTTGTCAATTTCTGAATTTTATTGTCTAATATTCATTTTTCAAAAAACAGATGACCTATTTTCACAAGTTAATTTATCAAAGAGATAGCACGGTAATAACAATAAATTCTAAAATATATATTAAAAGATAATGTTGTATCATCATCTCTTCCTACTTTCCAATTTATGGAGTTAATTAGTAGGGCTTGTGTGTGACTCATATATGAAATATAACATAAAAAGAAACAAAACACTATATATATATATAAAATAAAAAAAGAATTGAACGTTAATTTCAGTTACATTATTATTTATCATAAAATTCATAATTTTTTACTTATGATAAAAAAGGTATAATGTATTTACAATATAAAAAATGGCATATGTTATGTGTGTGTGTGTGTGTGTGTGTGTACATACATATAACTCGCGCGCGTGTGTATGTGTGTAACATGTTTCATATGTGTGTTACATATAATATACACACGCACACGCACGTACGCACACACACATACACACATAACATAAAGTAATATAATTACATTATATACTTTAGTATAGTGTGTATATATATATATATATATATATATATAAGGTAAAAGAATAATTATTTATTTAAAAAATTAATTCATAACTTTTTCGCAAAATAAAAAAAAAAAGATAATTGTTAGAATTATTAGCTATCATTCTATCTCTGCATTTATTTCGGAAAACTTGAGTTAATTCGATGGTTTCTGCTCGATTTCATAAGTTAATCAGCGTTTTGGGATAGATCACGGTGAGGCATTGTCGCACGCAACAATGGTGGACGCGTCGATTCGAAAGGAAATATTTCGGGCTGTTTCTTCGCCGCTTCCGTTATTCCCGCTCGATTAATTTAAAAGAATTGGCCCAGTGGCGCTTTCGAACGCATAAGCAGAGAATCGGAATTACGGGAGAGCCGATCGGGAGCTGCTCGGGGAGAGGGGATGAAAGTAGTTAGAAGTAGGGTGGGGATTCGAGCGAAAAATTACAAATGATAATCACCGAAAATCCGGAATGCCCGCAGCAGTGCTGATGCCGGCGCCGGTGTGAACGACTACGTGCCGTGCCGCCTGTATCCAATCGGCTAGAAGGCCGCACTTCAGTCGCAACGCCTCAACGCTGTCGTATCTCTATAAAAAAAGGAAGGAAAGAGAAGGAAATAAAAAAAAAGGCGATAGTTAAGTTTTCACACATCGGGTGGGCGAACGATTGAAAATCGTCGCGGATGGCCGACTCCCGCCAAACGGGCGATGGTGAATAAACGGTTTTTACCTCTTCCAGGCCCAGCACTCCTTTGTTTTCGTACTGCGAGA
Organism: Bombus haemorrhoidalis; assembly: GCA_014825975.1. NCBI lineage: Eukaryota > Metazoa > Arthropoda > Insecta > Hymenoptera > Apidae > Bombus > Bombus haemorrhoidalis. The sequence continues at coordinate 8,886,403 of CM026163.1, read as the reverse complement.
GACCGTCCGCGTAGCTGCATGACATTTTTGCTCGCGCGTTATCGCTCGACAAATTATTCGACTCCGAAAACCCTCGACTACGACGCTAACAATGGCTCGATCGTGTTTTTTATTAGACGAAAACTGGCATTTCGTGCACGATATCAACGGTTTCCCATGTGTCGGACGACACGTAAACAATTTGTAAGTTAATGACCGCGTGCTGTTATGTTTATACGCTACGAATGACGATAAGTGATAGGAAACTCGAGATCCACCGAGAACGCATTCTGTTTTATAGACTGCACTGCATGCAATGAAATGGCACTTGAACAGAAAGAAGATAATAAACGTGCAACGCATGCGCAGGATGCGCCCCAGGGAGAGGTGGCTATAGCGCTGCAGACGCTTGAGTTTCTCGCGTCCATTCAATTCATGCCGCCGACAATCAGCGCCATCTGCGGCTACTCTTCGCGATTAAAATTCGTTCGCGGTAATATTTGAAACAATTAGTTGTTTAGTTGAAGAACTGTAAAGTGTGATATAAAGCGCGCGTTTTTGCTCTTCTTACCGCTTTCTTCTTCCTATCGATTCGCCCTGTAAAGTTTCCAGCGCTACTTTGTAACTGTGCTACCGCTCAGCGTTTGACGTTTAAAGCATTTTGATATAAATTTTATAATAAATATTGGTACGATCCCCTATGATTTCACAAATTTTTCTATATAAATAAATTCTTATATTCCACGTGGTCTTAGATATCGCTGTGTAAAGGGAAATAAGTTAATATGTTTAAATAAAATAATAAAAGAAAGTGCCATTTTGAATATTTAGGAATTGAACATTGAAAGTCTGGTACTCTTGGTCATTACAATTTGCACAAAATTAATAAGAGAATTTTCATATATAGAAGTCGAACGAAATATTATACCATAAGTCATTCTTTTAACAATACTACTTAAAAAGAGCCTAAAACAGATGACACGGTATACTCTTTCATGTTATCCAATTTATTCATAAATCTGTAAAAATACAAAAATAATTAATCGATTAAAAAATTTTATGAAATCTCATGCATTACTTGTATTATTTATCTTAACTAAATACACGTAAAATAATATACGTCTATTTAAATACAACAGGTCAAAAAAATATTCGGATACTTGCTACAGACAATTTTTATAAATACATAATGTGCATTGTACGAAACTTTTTGAAATTTCATTAGCACTATAGTGAGACATAACTATCATGAATATAATAGTAAAATTTGAAATTCGAAAGTGTACATAGAGGCTACAGCACATTTACTGTAAACATACATTTAGTAAAACATTAATATACAGCATGAATAATAATCTTACAATTATACAATTATACAATTATGCACGGATTAGGATAAGTACATGTATAATGTACACGTGTCTTTTTAATACTATGTAGTCGAATATTGACAGGTCAAATGTATTAATACTAGTTCAAAACCATGATCTCTAATAAAAATTATATCAAGGAAATGAGAGAATCGATAAGGTTTGTCACTTGAATTTCCCGCATTTTTGACGGGATGCGCAAGGCTGACTGAAGAGGGTGCGCCTAATAGACGGCGCAGAGTCGTAGGGTGGGAACACCGGGTTCACCATCGACTCATGGCTCAAACGGACTTCGCTCTTTGGCCACGGCATCTTACTGTGGGTTCCATATTCTAGCGAATTTTTCTACACATGGTTCGATCTGTCTCGGTCGTATAGAGAGGCATACGATTAAACAAATAAAGAGGAAGGGAAAAATGAAGGGTGTCAGGAAAAAAAGGAACAGAGCTGTTGAACAATCCGATATATCCACGTTCTGTTGACGTTCGCGTAGCTTTTCCTTTCGAGAACGCGCGTTTACGTTTTCTTGGCCCAATAGTGATATGCCAACCGTTAAATACGACGTTGTCGTTAACGTTCATCTAGCATAACCTCAAACTCCCTGTGATTATATTATACTACGCTTCAGCGACGTCGAGGCATTAATGTCAACTGTGCCGAATGTGTAAGACAAGATTTCTAACTGGGCGACAGATGCTGCGAAGTCTTCATTGTTCTTTATCGCACGTAAGTTGTAAGTATAATTTTTCTGTTTTTTTTTTTCCATTGGATCGGGTCAGGTTACACATTTGCTATTTTTCGGTACTATGGCATGATGCTTTTGTTTTCGTTTCTTGATAGAAGCGCTTAGGCGATAGTAGCGTTCGAGGATGATGCTTATGTTGCACGATTGGCAAAAGCTTCTTTTTGTTTCATGTACATTCTTATGAGAAGATGAATTATTACTCTGGAAGAAAACAATATATGTATATTAGAAATTGATTAAATGATATTATAGTAACATAATAAATTATATATTATAGTATATCCTTGTTCCATATATAGGGTGTCTCTATTTTTCCCGCAAAATGACACCAGCATATTCTAAGAGTAAAAATAAGAGAAAGATGTTATATAAACATAGGCTTAAAAATGCTTTCTTAAAAAATTATAACAAAAATATGAAACGGTTACGGTTTTCATCATCGATACACTATAAGAATAGATTTGCGATACGTATTTATTTAGGTTAGCTGCATTTCAAATTCAGTTTTTATAAGTACGGCATTGACAGCTGTCATTAAAATGGAACTACATAAATCACCAATTTGTTCATATACTCCATTGAACGAAAACTAGTCTGTTGTTATTTTGAATCTTTGCTATAATCTTTTAATAAAGCATATTTGAATCTATGTTTATATAGCATTTTTCTCTTATTTTTAATTGTAGAATATGATAGCAGCATTTTGCGAAAAGAGATAGAAACGTCTTGCATATTCTCATGATAAGAAAGTTAGCTTTCTGAAAAAGGTAATACATTGAACGATTTACTTAGAACTTCATATTTAGAAATAATGCGTATATTAATATTGTATAAATTTGACAATTGTAATAGAAATATTTAATAATTATATCATATATATTATATTAAAAACGATATATATTAAAAAGATACTTGTCTAGAAATAAAAATCTCGAACATTAAGATTATTTATAAAAATATATAAATTTACGAAACTGATAATGGAAATTGTGTATGTATATTGTTTCATAAATTATCTATCTAATTGTTGAGACCTGAGGTGTGTAACAAGTAACAAGTTTCTCCATGACATATTAATGAAGCATGTAAAGCAACCAGCTTTGTGATGTTTCCTTTGTTTCGAGGAAAGAGAGACGAGGATCTTTAGGAAGCAAGACGTGTTTATACTATAATATTATTTTACAATACAATAAATTTCAAACGTTTTCGGAATATCAAAAGTGAAGGTTCTGGAACGTTGATTTTTTCAAAGCACTTTCTAAACGCTGCATAATTTAGCACGGTTTCAGTGATATGGTGTTAAAATTTTTCACAAAAATATTTGTAGTAATTTTTCTTTTAATCTCTAAAAGTTACAGATAATTAATAACTTATAAGAAGTTAATTAAAACGTTGGTAATATGAATTTTATTTACTCAACATAAAAATATTCTGTATTTAAGATAAAAAAATTTATGTAATTAAAATAGTGAGGTCAATATAATAATTGTCTGCATTTATTATGATATCATAAGTGCAGAATTATTAATTTTAAAGTTGGAAATCATGTAATAAAAGCTAATCTCTGGTGAAAGGTTATCACCCGTTATAAGTTAGCCTTAACAGTAATCATTTACATTAAAATTCTTTGAAACAATGAAATCTGTAGTACATACGTCACATACATACGCGCGCGCGCACACACAAAGTAATATATATGTTTGTATACATTACTGCGCGTATATACATTACTTAAAAAAAAAAAAAAAAATATATATATGCACAAAATGATGTTTATCACAATTGACTTATTACTATGTGTATTGATCTCGTTAAATACGAACATTAGTAGCCAAAGAATGGAATTTATATGTAACAAGTTTTTTGGTACTTACACAAATATTTATGCATCGATTAAATAATTCGTGACGCAATTGCTATATTCTTTCGGAGTAATATAGCGGACTGTCCCATATATTTTCCAAGATCTAATAATCTAGGATGTCTATGAAGTAATGAAAGCTACCAGGCTTGTTTTTATATTTCCATATAAAAGAGATAAAAAAATTATTTTGAGTCGCACTGAGTGCATCGAAAATACACTGATTTTATATGAAAAAAATAATGTAGAACCTGAACAAGATGTTCTAGGTTTTGAGGATTGTTGAACACTGCCACGTCGACCGAATGGCCGATATATCCATGCGATAAGCGCTGTAATTTTTTGATAAATAGTTGGTGTCACCAACTATTATTGCTAACATTAACATCTATAAGAAAAATAATTGTTGTTATTATCTTTTCATAAAATTCTATATATAGTTCAATAGATTAAATAATATGTAATAATCTTTGCATTGCATACCGAATACTTGGAAACGAATACCTTTTGAAGTAATTATTGAATGATAAAGGGATGTAAATAAACCAAATGGGAACGTTACTAGGTTGAAGTTCCGAGAGGCCCCCGGTAACCTATCGACTCGAAATTTGATGGCGGTGATGGACCCCAAATATAAAATATTAGACATTTTTTAGACATTTAGAAATTTATACATTGAATTCTGTCTATACAGGCGTTATTAATACAATCGCCTTTGCTGTAGTAGTCATCGCCGTCAACTTTTAAGTAGGCGATGATACAGTGGCAATATCCGCTTCAGTATCTATAGGGTGTTTCACGTAAAATAGATTATTGTAACCTCGGCTGCCCAAAGGATGTTTTACATTTTATTTAATTATTCTTTAAAGTGTTTAAGTTATTAAATGCTGGATTAACATTAGTATTAACCTAAGCCAGGTTGAAAAGTAAAGCGAAGTGGCGAGATATTTTGCGTATAACTCGAAAACTAAGGCCAACCATTGATTGCCTGTATAGGAAAAAGTCGTTTAAAATATAAAATTCCTCAACATATTTTGAGATCACCGAAATTGGCAAAGTAGCCTTTCGACAAGAAAAATATATAGCTTAATCCTAACCGATATTACTCGTACTTTTCTATCTCCATCCGGACAGTATCCGGTACGGTATTCAAAATTACACTAAGTACAGTATAAGCCAATATATTTCGGCCAGCGAAATTAAGATGTAAATATAAGGTAGCTTAAAAAGAAGTGACTGGGTTGTAGGTGGAACACTCCATATATACTAAAGCCGATATCGCTATTGCATCGTCGGCTGTTCGACAGTCGACGGCGATGACGGCGTTATTTCAATAATGACGCTTGCGTTGGTAACATCAGTATAGACAGAATTTAATGTAGAGTACTGCAAGTTCTGTATCAATACCTCGGAAATATATCAATAAATAAATACCTGAAACTAAAATTTTATATTTGGGGCTCACACTCCCCTACTGCCTTTCATCAAGCCTCCTCAAATTTCATGTCCATCGGCCACCGGGGCCTTTCAAAATGAAAATTAATCTATACGTTTTTAAACAAATGCTATAACCTCGGAGAAGCTACATTTGAGACATAAACTTTTAAACTGTTCAAGGTTATGGGAGGATGGAAATTATTCAAGCGGATAATACCTAACTCGTCTATACCTTCCTGTGCATTATTAACAAAACAAATACAAGATCTGTCAAAAGTTTTTAAGTGAGATTATGGTTATACAGTCATATATGAGATATCTCTGTCCTTAAACCGTATAAAAATTAAACTATCTACGAGCAGAACATAATTATACGTTAGATGCGTCACACATAACAAATAATTGGCACATTTTTAAATATAAAGATTTCAAGTAACAAGTATCACTGATACGATATCATACATAATCACTAATTTATCTGTAAAAATTTCTAAAAATAAACATGTATTTTGTGTGTGTGTGCACGCATGTGTACGTATAACTAGTTATAACATTTCCTGTGGAAGATCAAAGGTAGTTTATCGACATGAGCACCGTGTCAGTGTAGTAGTGAGTCATCATAGGAGATTCTAGAATATACATATACATTTAAATCGTTCACTTATAATTCATCTGGTATGCACTTTCATTTAGTTTTATTATAGTTTCGCCTCCTTTAAGTGTTCAACTGGGCGCAAACTCTTTTGCCATTTATCAGTGAATGTTATTAGCGATCTAAGCTCGACGTTAGTTCAAGGTATACCTAAAATGTCGATAATTGGCTCCATCCATGCAGCTGGACACATACCGACTGAAAAGTCTACGCGTTTCAACGTTGATTCTTATTGAATTGATGTTTAGATATTGATATTTAATTTATCAACCTCTGAAAAATAAAACAATCATATTATTTTGTATTATCGCTACTTGTATCGTAATATTCAAGAAATTACCGACTGTTAAAAGTATATGAACAAGATGCTATACAATATCGCAGATTATAGCAGTGAGTTGTGACGCACATGTTTTTCGCAAACGAAATCACTGTCGTATATACTCCTCAACTTATATACAGCTTGAACCGTCCACTTCAGGAGTTAACGAATTTTTCCGTTATTACCTATGAAAGAAATATTATAGAGCATATAATTATATTTATATAAAATATAAAACTATATGTAACAACTAATATTATGTACAAGATGTTTCAGAAATATATAGTTAAGATATCTGTAGCGTTAATTTGTTCTACTGTATCGTTTGTAACAGAAGAAAATGTTGGCAGTGTTCCTAATTCTACGCGTGACAACTACAGCGGCTTCGAGAAGTACTTACATTTACTATAACATTTACATATTAATTGATTAATTCTATGTATGATTAGAAAAATTTTGTATTATGAAAATGAAGTGTATAGAACCTGATAAAAAAATGCTTGATTGAAAATTTCGAGAACAAGTACTCACATTTTGAAAAAGAAGAGTTTCCTGACCTATAGACTTCTCTTTCATTTTCTTGAAATGTGTAGAAAGTACGATACCGAAGTTTGTTCACCTATTTACGAAACAGTCTTTATCAAAATGAAGAATAAAATCTAACACAAGTGTTTGTCTTCTTCAGCCGGACTTAGACGTGTATGATGTAAGGGACTCGTTAGTATGCTGGATAAGCGGCGACTCCATGCCTCCGGTACGTCGCCTTACACTTTGATTTTCGTGGTCGCCTTGGCACTGACTGGATGCTTCTCCTTCTGGCTTCACATCGACAGTTCCGGTTCACCGACGCCGTACAGCAGCGGCGCGTCGGCACCGGGATATCTGCTAATCCTCCCCGGAAACGTGACGCTCTCTCCGCAGCCGTATTTACTGCACGAACTTTCGTTCGGTGACAAATCCACCTTGATCGACATAAAGGACTTCCGGTTCACGATCAACAATGACCCGTGCAACCGAACGCACCCGTTGCTGCTGATGCTGGTTCATTCGGCTCCCGAAAACTTTGTTAAGAGAAACGTGGTCAGGGAGACATGGGGCCAGCAATCTCCGGAGGTGGCGCTCCTCTTCTTTGTCGGCTCGTCTGATGAATATCAGACGATGCTGGAAGAGGAGAATAGAAAATTCAAAGATTTGATACAAGGCAACTTTCTCGATGCCTATAGAAACATGACTTACAAACATGTGATGGCATTGAAGTGGGCTACGTATCATTGTCCAAGTAAGTTTTTGTGAGATATTTTGAATAATTCTTTAATCCATTAAATATAGTAGAATTCTTTTCTTTTATTGCCAGATGATATTTCGTTAATTCTTTCATAGTCGATCGATGATAAACGTATGTCTATTATCAGGTATTCTTAAGAAAGATTTCTTAGTATTATCAAATATGCCTAGAACTTGCAATATCTTCAAACAATGATGGGATTCCAAGATTATTTTGAATATTATTCTAGTAGGAGAAAGAACTGTTATGGACAAATCTATAATTGTAAATTTCTTTGATAAATATGAATTTATTACGAAAATATATTCTTTATGAATGTGAATTTTTTGAAAGATGTTCCTTTTCTTTACCGTTCCAGGTGCCAAATATATATTAAAATTAGACGATGATGTTTTTGTTCATATACCTGCCATGTTGGATTTCTTGACGCGTGATCTATCGCCATGGGGAGCCAGACGATTGATCCTATGCGATCTTCTACCCACGGGTACCGTGAAGAGATCTTGGCGTTCCAAGTGGAGAGTCTCCCCTCAAGAATATCCTGGCAGACACTATCCTGCGTATTGTGCCGGATGGGCTATACTCTACTCTCCCGATAGCGTATTTCTTTTGTATCGTGAGGCACAGAAAGAGCCATATTTCTGGATCGACGATGTTCATATTACCGGGACGTTAGCTAGGAAAGTAAATTTAACACAGACCTCTCTGCATTACTTGGTGCTAACTAACGAGAATATGCAGGACCTTCTATCAAATCCAAATTCTCGTAGGGAGTTTCTGTTCGGACCTCCAAACCTCACTGAAAACGAGATAAGAGCCTTACAGAGTTTGGTCACTAAACCACGGCCTAGCAGCGAAAGCCTAGTAAACTGAAACATTTCGAATGAGCGAAAGATATTTATGCATCTGTGATCATTTTTATTCTCAAGATAATTTTTCAGACGAAAAAGCCTCGTCGCGATTTAAAATTCTTTCTTTTACTTATCCCCGGTAACCTTTAGATACAAACAAAGATTAAAAATTAATTCTCAAATGAAATATTTCGATAATTATGATTTTATAACGATAAGGCAGATGCATAAATCTTTTTCTTATTTAATACGACAGAAAAATTCTCTGGTACTTGATATGTTGCACACTTTTCATGCATTTCAATTCTCTACGGATATAATTCTCTTCGTGAGTGTTCAATTTTTTGCACAGTATTTTTACAGTATTATACTTCGTTGCAAGGGAAATTTTTTCTAAATATTGAATCGCATATTTCGGAATAATATAATATTTTTTTATCATTGTTGGCTTTTCTATAATGATATTATAAAAGTAATATTATAATTTCTTTCGTAATTTTATATCTGTGTGGCGGCCATCGTACGGCTATATTACGTAATCAACGTTTCGATGAAATTCTTAAAAGCGTGTCTGATTTGATGAAGCGCATCAGAATCAACGCACAATGATTTGTATATTCCTTGTTTTGTGATGTATATCCGATTAATTTACTTATTATTGAATAATCTGTTTTGGAAAATTCATCGTGAAAATGATCAAGCGATGCATATCATATTAACATCGCATAATGAAATTTTCCTTTTTGTGAATCAATTGCTGCAAAAACAAATGTATTATAATCCCAAGATTATAGGGCCAGAAAACGATCGAGAAATAAAAACAAATTTATAGATATTCAATTCAAAATTTAAGATATCAAATTGTTATATAAAATCTGACTATATGAAATGAGATTATTAGTACTAATAAATATAACCCCAAATCAAGGGTCCATTCGCGAGTTAGGAGGGCTTAAAAACTGGAAATTCTTGTTCTTGTAACGCGAATCGTTTATCTGACGATTCGAATGAAATTCTAATTCTCAGCTCCTTGAATGATTAACGAAAACATGGATCTTGAATCTACACGCACCTTTCTTTCTATCAATTTTCATATTTATCGACGATGCAATATACCTCAGTATACGTATACGTATTGCCTGACAACACACACACACACACACACACACACACACACGTTATGATTATATTCAGTTGGTTTGCTAGGAGAGTAATACAATTGAAAATATTATATTTTTCAAACAATATGTTTGATATAAAAAATTTTCAATTAAAAATTGCAATCGACAATAATATATTTTTCACGAAATTTATTTGATATAGGTTTCGAGTTGGAAGTTATTAATTACTTAACAATGAAATTAACTTAATTTAACAATGAAATCGTTTTATAATTAACGGCAATGTTTGGAATCTCGTTCATTTATTAGCTTAATCTCCAAATCTATAGTTTGGTATTTCCTAAATTCAATTTTGGGCTAAGTTCAACTAATTGATTATGCTCGCGTGTAGCTATTTCTTTTAGTTTCGTCACCCTGGACGTTTTGCCAGTTAAGTTCTCTTGTTTTGGCTGCTGATTCTCTATATTGCATTTGAAATATTCTGAGTTTGTGTAATGTTGGATTATCTCAAGTTCACATTCTGTCTTTTGCAACGTTGAGCTCATCTCATTGTTAGTACTCAATTGTATAGTATACAATTCTGTAATTTTAGCAGTTTGTGCTTCTATATGTTTATACAATTATGCAACTTTTTCCTTTCCTGTATTCTTCCATTTACGTTTAGCACCTATATATAATAAATTACAAGAAAGGTTTTATGTTCTTGGTATATATTATTTGTGCATATTATTTACTACTAGAAAAAGGATTAAAATATTATTTTAAAGTATGATATTATTCTTATTAAATAGCATATTTTCATCTTAATAAATAAATTTCTTCTATAGAGATAATTCTTTCATTTTAGAAGTAACAATTTTTTAAGTATATCAACCTTCTGGCAAACCGACGATATACATATTTAAATCTCGGTTGTTCTGTCGTTTTCTCTCTTTGTTTCAATCTAGAATACAACGAATACGATTTGCAAAAGAAGCGCATGAATTTCTCTGTAAAATGGCGAGAGAAAAAAAGAAAGAGAGAGAGAGAGAGAGAGAATATATGTGTTAAACGGTAAAAATTAATATAATACGCTTCACTGTTGCTGCAATGGAGATCTGTAAATTCTGAATTGTTCTGTATACACTTATAGATATACGTACAAAATGTTGGTGACTATTAGTTAGCAAAGTATCATGTCTATTATTCTCTGACGTGGATTAAACAATCTTTTTCTTATTTATTTAATTTATATTAACTATAGCAGCATTTTCGTCACATTATGTAGAAAAACCGAATGTTTTTTCATTGTATATTATCGAACGTGTTTATATAGTAATGGAGTAAAATACTTATAATTTCAATAAACTACGGATTGTTTCAATTGTACGCTATCTGTAACCCCAAAAATAATTTTATTCGCTTTTTCAGACATGTCGAATTGTTTCGAATATTAACTTATATGTGACGAAAAATACGAATTACTTGGAATATAATTTGATATTTCGAATTTTTCTAAAGAAATTCAATCTTGTAGTCTTGAGCCTTCGAGGATTTCATAAGCCTCGAAAGTTTTAATAATTTTGAAAACTTACTCATACATATCATGGAACTGCGGATATTTATGCAAGTTCATATTTTTATTAACATAAGTAATCAACATATTATTATTAACATAAGTATTAACATAAGTAACAAAAGAAAATGTAATCTACGTAAAAATTTATTTCATCTATTAAATATTATAACAAGTTCCTCACTTTGAATGTTTTTTACATTTTTGCATATCATGTGCATTTTGTACATTTCTGTACTTTAAAATTTCCCATAAATGCATAAAAATCCGCAGTCTACATATAATTTCTCATATCTTATTTTCTATATCTTATACGTGTAGTCCCTTATATTATACTTATTATTTAAAACACGTTACTCATAAATAATCTATGATTACCTAAATTCACGCACTCAAAACTTAAAAATTCAAGAATTTCAAGTATCGAATTATGTTGGAAGCTACTCGAATTTTTTCAATATTAAAAAACTTCGAATCGCCCCGAAATCAAAATTCAAACGCCCATAAAAACTTGTATCTTCATAATCGTACATACCGTGTTATCATCATTCAAAAATGTACAATTCTTAAAAAAAGAGAGAGAAAAAGAAGAAAAAATATTTCAAAAGATGCAAGAAACGTAGTTTTTGACAGATCCTCGATAGATGTCACTCTGAGCCGGCCGCTATATTGATCAAGTTAGATTTTCTAAGGACGCACGTTGATAAGATCTCAGTATTTGTCGATTGTATGAGAAATTTACTCACGATATCAACATATCTGTCGGTGTGATTTTTGTGGAGTTTACCGCGCGCCATACGTGATATCTTAATTTTTCGCCTATGACGTCATTTGTGAATTACACAAGCGTCACCGCTCAGTCTGTTGTGGAAAATTTCATCGAATATATGGCAGCGTCGAGCGAACACTGTTTTTCCTAATAAACACCGAAAACAATCTCGATACCGGAGTGCATCGTGTTCACCAGCGGATACCCTGTTAACCACGGTATTATCGTCGAGGAATCCTTGTTCGGACTGAAAGTGAGCAATTTCGCTCTGTCTGCCTTTTATCGCGATCCTCACGAGTCTATATTTATTTGTTGTGTGTTAAGCGATTGTAACCGTATTGTTGAGCAGTCTTTTTTTTGTTTTATCTTCTTAAAAAATCATTTGCGATAAATTTCAACAGTTGCACGAGTAGTTTCTACGTATTTTTTTTAGAAATGACAACTCGCTTCCCCGCGACATAAGTTGGTAAATTCGATTCGAGTTTTTGTCGTCATCGAGTGGCTCGTTTCAGTTAAATTACGACAGCAGTTAAATTGTATTTTCATTGCAAGTTATTTAATAATTTTGTGTTCTATGTAAAGGAAATTATACATTTTGATGACGGTTTGATGTTTATAATTACTGACATGAACTTTCATCAATAATTTTATTTATCTCAAGCTCCTTGTTTTCTTTGTTTTTATCTTTGTGGAGGTTGATAGAAATTTATTCAACATTGTTTACCGTTTATTTTTGGAAATCTCGTGAAATGAATTTTGTTAATGATATATGATATTTCATATGTGTATTATTTCACATTTATATATTTCATTATGGGTAAATAAGAGAACAATGATTTTACAGATATAGTTACAGTGTTTGGAAGTTATTCGACTATTTGCTGTGATGTCGATGCAACAGTTCTGTTTGCGGTGGAACAATCATCAGCCAAATTTCATTTCGGTGTTTTCGAATTTGTTGAACAATGAGACTTTGGTGGATGTGACATTAGCTGCTGAAGGCAGACACCTTCAGGCACACAAAGTTGTTCTGTCTGCATGCAGCACATATTTTCAGTCATTGTTTACTGTGAATCCGTGTCAACATCCAATCGTCATATTAAAGGATGTAAAATTCTCTGACTTAAAAATCATGGTTGACTTTATGTACTATGGTGAAGTAAACATATCACAGGATCAGTTACCATCTATCATAAAGGTATTTTGAAATATTTCAGGATTTATTTTGGTATTTTTTATATTACAGTAGTAATAATGTAATTTGATATAATTTTCCTTGTATTTTTTTTTTTTTTTTATAGACTGCAGAGAGTTTAAAAATAAAAGGACTCGCAGAAATGCACACTGCTTCTTTAACCAAGTGGCCAAGCGGTAGTAGCGAACCTGGAGGGGGAGATCGTGGAGAATCTTGTTCACCTAGCCCTTCTCCATTATCACCATCCTTTCGTAGAAAGAGATTAAGGAAATCATCGACAGGATCAACATCTGGATCTGGTGAGAAACCAGAAGAAATGAATGAAATCACTTTAGTTGCCACTAATATTGTAAAACCAGAACCGTTGATAGTTTCGCAAGAAGGTAGCGAAAGTCTAAGAAGACCTGTTAATACTAGTACTGAATCTCAAGGAAGTATTGATGAAGATCAAATATCGATCGTAAGTATATTTGTTTAACATATTCATTGCAATGCGTATTTATATAGACTTTCCGTTCACGTCACTTATGTCCCCACTTCTTATAAGCGCCACGAAATACAAAGCAAAGATGGAAGCGCACGACAAACTAGACGACAATGCAAAAAATGCTATGAAGAAAATGTGAAGAAATTTGGTCGAGAATTTGCAAAGAATCGCACAAAAAAAGTAACCACATTCTGTGGAGATTGTACTAGTAACCCTTATTATTGCTTGCCGTGTTTTAATGCGGTTCATCGCAATATGCCCATGTAATCATTTAAAAATTGTTCATGAATAAAACAGTGTTACATTGTCTACCAATGCACCTTGTTTATTATGCTTTCTTAGTACTATTAAAAACTAATATTAATCTTAGGAATGTACAAGTAACTATGTGTTATACATATTTTAAAATAATTTAAAGAATCTCCGGCCTTCGGAGACGTAAATGGAAAGTTCAATGACGAGTACCGGTGATCGTCATGGTATTGAATGCGTTAAATATTATTATCCCTAAAGTATTTATATAAAATATTATGAAAAAGAATATAAAATATTATATTTATTAATTGATATATTAATGTCATAGTTAATTTTTATATAACGTATTAAAACATAAAACTGTCATTCATTTCAGATGAGTAACATGGAGAATAGTTCGGCAACAACTCCCGCACAAAGTGATGGCTCAATACAAGATGTGAGTCAACAGTCAGGAGGAAATGTTGCACAGAGTACAGTTTCTTCACAACCACCTGCACATCAAGGTAAGTAACTTTCCTTAATGTGTGCAATTAGTTTGAGATTATTTTAGGATATTTGATATAGATTTGTATATCTAAATATTTACAACGTATATTGTAAAATAATATAAGAAGGAACTTCAACACTTCCAAATATATTCAATAAAAAAATACTTGAAGTTTACGTTTTATCATAAGCGGTAATTCTAAAAAATATTAGGAATAGCTTTTGTATATACAATATAAGTAGAATATACGATATAGATTATTTTAATTAATTACATGTAAAGATATATATCTTAAAAATTAAGGCCATTATTAATAATTAGATTTTACAGATTGTCCGAAAGAAAGATTGCTTATATTTCAAATACTGTTTCAATTTTTACCAAATATGTACATATATTTGGTAACTCTGTTCTTTATTTATGCACAGGCGGCAATAATTCAATTTTAAATATGCATGATGTATCTGTCTCTCGCACAAATATCTTAGTAGTTTAGTAGCGAAACACAATCTATAGCGAACGTGGTGGGTATCGAAATTGCATGCGAACAAATGATACTTACACACATTATATGCTGGCACAGATGCGTTTAAATGTACTGCACAAGGAAAATCAACAGACGTTTGACATGAAAATAGAGCGAAAGTTGAGAGGAAAAAAAAAATCATAATTAGTAGTGCAAATTTCTATAAGGCTAGTCTCATTCATGAAATTCATCATGGTACACAGATACATAGCACACAATGTATAATGTTCTTTTAGAGGACAGTAAAATCGGGCCTTAAACATTGTTGAGTGTGTATGTGTGCCTTACTCTGTCCTTTAATTCATGTAATAAAAAGCTGGACACATTTTCCTATATCAAAAATATGTATGACAAATGTGCTTTAAAATGTATCTGTGCCATGCCACGATATTCTATTCTTAATATTCCCATATGTATACCATTATTTCCACACAAATTTTTACAAATATATCTCCATTCTTTTCTGCTTACAGCTTAGCATCTTTATTTTATTTTCCTACACACATAGTAGCATAAAGCAATACATTTCATTTCAATTAGATATATATATTCTTCCGATTCTATAGTCTAATTACTACGATAAGCCAATTATTGCCGAATTGCCTATTTTATTTGTTATTATCATATGAACACATTACCGCTACCAGGTTTCGATATATATATATATATATATACATACATACATATATATATATATATATGTGTGTGTGTGTGTGTGTAAACAATACATTTTTAATAATCACGATTTTATTATACTACACGAATATTTAATTTCTTTTTGCCTATTAAAGATCCTTATCTATTCGATTTCTAAATATTCCATTTGAAAAGGCAACACACGTCTCATAAGTATTATATATAATATATACATATAATATATTATATATATATATATAATTAGTATTTATCTTTGCGCCAATATGAAAACATACATATTGCCATTAACGAAATAATATTCCTGTGCTCTGACCAAAGTATGAACCGGTCTGTTCCACAGGATTGCAATGGACTATTATGGAGCATACATATCCACGTTTCGCTCTGTCCTCGTGTCAAACGAATCTGTCGATCCAAGCGTCATCAGCTTTTACCACGCCCGAAATAACAGCTTCTTCGACCATCAGCGATCAGTATTCTGGTACCAGCACGACTGGTTCCAGTTGCGCCCTGACGAATTATCCGAACTCCTCGCACGGGACATTGCAGCACGCATCGTCGAGCGGCCCATCACCGTCGGCACAGTGCCCGAGTAACTGCCAGAGTCCTTGCGCCAGTCCGCAGACCGCAATTAAAAGGAAACGATCGACAAATCCGCAGGCAGACGAGAATTTTATCAGGGCATTAGACGCCGTTCGATACGGCGGTATAGGGTTCTGTAAAGCAGCCAGGATGTTCGGCGTGAACAATCGAACACTTTGGCTGGAATACAAAAAGCGTGGTTACCCGAACAATCGACCGAGCTTGAAATCGAGGGTCAAGCAAGAAGTGAATTCCTCACCACCGCCAGCTCCGTCGGCGCAGCCGGTTAATTCGCAGAGTCCTACGCCCATGGGCCCTCCCACCACCCCACACAGTACACACAATACCCACAGCACGCATACCATGCTAACCACTCATAGTCCTCATACGATGTTAAGTGGTTACATCGATAGCAGGCATACGGATTACGCATTGCCCAGCACTACAATGCCAATCAATTTACACGGCGTTAACTACAACGCGATGTGAGCCACTGGCTATGACACGCCGATACCAACGGTCACTTGTATAGACGAGCTTGAAAAGTATTAAATACCGAACAAGCGTGTGGAGGAAGAATTTTAGATCGGCAATACTCATCCGGAAGAGAATGCGTATTCTCTCGTTAAATGAAGAGAAACGATACAATTTTAGATATTTTCTTTGCCTAGTTCATACGTATCTATAAAAGTGCTTTTCGACTAACGCAATGATCTCGAACAACTGGAAACGTCAGTATATCATAGTTTATACACTACAGATTTTTTACATTATGGATACATGTATATTATAATGGAAAATGTCGTCGTTGGAGCTCGTTGACTTGTAATTCTTAACGATTGTACATATTTCCTGGCTGGTTCAATCCTAGAAAGAAACGGAAATCTTGTCACCGTTTTGAAAAAACGGGATCGTGCAAGGGTTAAATAAATAATTTCATCAGATACTCGTTGGAATCAATTAGTATAATAAATTGTGAGTGAACGAGTTCAGAATGGACGACGGCAATTTTTTTTCGTCGAGCATCGGAAGTTCCGATGAAGGACAAAAAGAAAGAAGAAAACAAATTCTGAAACAGGTTCCTTTAGTTTAAATCGCATCTTTTGAAATCTGAATTATACACGAATGTGATAGAGCAGGAACAACCATACGTCGAAAGCATATACTTGCTTATTTGTAATTTCAGATATTTATGGGCAAACTATCGAAGATTTTTTAATTTCACGTTTTTATCGATGCACGATCGGTCTTCACACGAATATCGATATAATCTAAAGTTGGTGGAATAATCTTACGGAGACACGTCGGAATTATTTCGCTTTTTATCAACTTTAGCCTGTACCATGCCGCGACATTTTTGTACATAGTGAATAAAAGTAGCGATAGTGAAACATAGATCAAGAATATGTTGCGTGTATTTGCACATAAAACACGTAGCTAATACATCCTACGGAATTAACGACTTATCTATGAGCGAGAAATGAAACGCAATGCGTCGTCAATACATGTATTACGATTAATTTGCGATCGTTGAGAAAGAGCATACATTTTTTGACGGATCATAATTATCTGTAAAGAATATCGAAACTCGTTTATATTTTTTGTAACGAGTATAATAGCTTTTGTGAGGGTTGCACTGTTTAAAGAATTTGTTCAAAATTTTCGACGGATTATTCCGCGTAAAAGATTCTATTATACAGGGTGTTTCATAAAATACATAATTGTAAGGTTAATTCAATTATAAAGCGAAGAAAATGTCTGTGAATCCTGGTGATTCAGTCGAAAAAGTAGTTTACCGCTGTATCTGCGATATCATGTAACATTTAATTCAAATATAATTCTCGTTGTTTTTGCAATACTGTAATGTCACGATAATTGCCAGAAAATCAGCTGACACGGCCTGCAATTATCGTTTATTTACGGAACTTGATCCTAAGTATAGATACGGATGCGTTGTTTTGTCAAATGTAGAGGGCGATAATGCGAGTGACAGAAGAAGAAAAGAAAAAGAAAGAAACATATCGATTGGTTTAAATTACATAATACTAGCACAACGATGAAATATTTTTATCTTTAATTTTTTATGAATAAAACTTTTATCAATCGTCAGGTTTTTCTGACTGAAATAAGATCAAACACGACACAACTTGAAACATATTTATTTATTTAATGGCATTAACTTATATTTTTTCGCGCATTAAATACCTACATAAAAAAGATTTTAAATATATCTTTTCTTAATCAAAAAAAAAACTTATAAATAAGTTAGTAGAAGTTCGATTTTCAAAAAAATCAGAAATTAACAATTGCCATTGTTAAATTAGTATTGTCTCGTGGATATTTGAATTCGGATCAAGTCATATTACACTTAGTCGCCCAACTTAGCGGTATGTGTCAAAGAGAACGCCAGGACCTGTTGAGGAGAGTTATCGCCCCCCAGTGGTGGGGATGACTTTCATGCAATTGGGAGGAACATCGCGTCTGGTAATCATTAAAACGTTGTTGTATATCGAATGAGACATTTTATAGCGCACCCTGTACATAGAGGCAGCAGGCTACAGGGTATAGTAGCACGATTATTAGCGTGCAGGATCACTTTAGTACAAATACTGTGAAGTTCTTGTACTGTCTTTCGTTTTGACCGAAAATCAGGTAACTTTTTTCAATTTCATCAAAATTCATCGCAATTTTCATTGGTAAATTATCTGTTTTTTTTTTTTTTTTTTTTAAGTATGTAATTAATATCAATATGTATATTACTTACATGCATAGTTTCGATTGATTTAGGATGTTGTAGCCTGTAAGTGCTAATTAAGTGCAATATCCGCGGGAACAAACGTTTTCCTGATTAACTCGTTGATCTGTTAACGTACAATTACATGTATAACCTACAGAGCAAAAGAAAGGAGTAAGGGAATACAACAAAGTAATGCATGTATTGAAAAATAGATGTGTACGATGTGACAACTTATCATTGATGGTTCGAGAATTTTTTCTATTTTCTTGGACAAATGATTTTAGTTAATGTTAATATTCGATTTTTTAATTCCTTTTACTACGAAAACTTGCGATATTTTTCAAAATAGACAAAGATTAAAGTTTCTCCACAAAATTAATTGTATAATAATTTTCCTCATTTTACGTTTAAATAGGAGGAGAGAATGATCTATAAGTGTTCCATTGAAGCGAGAAAATATTATATTACGACGCTAGAATTAAAACGAATACTATCTTCTTGTTTAGCATTTAAATAGACGCGAATGAATTTTAACGACAATGTACATAACATAACTTTTATGTTTATTTGTACGAACGACTACTACTATCACTCATTTTTGCGTACTTGGCATTTAATAGAGTTGGAGATTCACGTCTTTAACTCGTACATGAACTAAATAACGAAAGATTTGCGAAAGATTTGCAAATTTTTGTTCCTCTGTCTTCGTTTCTATAAATTAGTCTAATAACGAAAATATCAATTCATAAAGTAATTGCATTGTAAAATAGTTGAATTGTAAAATGTACGTAGGAATCGAAATTTTTACATCGATAACACGAAATCTCAATGAAATCCTTTTATTAGAAAATAATTGACTACTCGAGATAATCGACTAATCATTTCTAGCGAAAATCGAGCGCGTTTCGCTGTTTCCTGTTTTCGTTCCGAACGTCTGTACAAAACGATAGATGAATATAGAATGTTAAAGAAATGTTGATCGTAATGTACACTATCTTAAACATTGATACTTCGTAAAAAAAAAAAAAAAGAAGAAAAGCAGAATAAATAAGTGAGGTGTAAAAAAAAGCAACTAGTTTAAAATCGGTACCGAATTTTATATGCAGAGGGTCGAGTTTTGATGTGTCAATGTTATTGTATAACGCCTTTAATAAATCACGTGAAGGAAGAATGAATTAAAAATTGTTTCTGGCCAGGCTTACGACTCTGTTCGCGTAAGATGTCCGTTTTTTTTTTTTTTTTTTAGATCTTTATTTATGTAGCGATTTTCCTGTATAGAAAATAAACTTTTTTATTTACGAACCACCATCTAACTCTTTCAACAGGAAATATCTGTGCCC
The DNA here is from genome assembly GCA_014825975.1 of Bombus haemorrhoidalis. Taxonomy (NCBI): domain Eukaryota; kingdom Metazoa; phylum Arthropoda; class Insecta; order Hymenoptera; family Apidae; genus Bombus; species Bombus haemorrhoidalis. Next base: position 8,866,187 of record CM026163.1, on the reverse strand, counting down.
GCATATTAATCAAATTTTGTCGTTTTCATACACGAAGAGCACGTTTTAACCACTATCACCTAATCGTGAGTGTTCAGTAGTTTCAGTACTATAGTCTGTTTAAAATTAATTTAATTACTCATGGCCATTGAGTTCTCTCATTTCTCTTATGATCTTGTATATCGTTTATGTACAACTTTATTGATAAATAATCTTTATTAGTTTCTATATTTGCAGCAAAACGTTATATATCTAAAAATCAAATTCCATGAAATTTGCTTTGCACAATAAATTTTACGGTACGTTTTATCAAACTGCTTATAAAATATATTCGAAGCACGATACATCGAGTCTTTCTTATCTATTTTACTTTAATTAGATAATAAAATTATAATTATGATGGACAAACTATAGTACTCAGCCAATTGCTAATTACTAAATAAATCGCCACAATTACCGCATTTAATAAATTATCCCCTCCTCCGCGCATAAAACATCATCGACGCTTTAAAAAGAAGTTCAAGAAATTGTGTTTTAAATGTCCACTTTTATCCACGTCGACTCTAATCTCAACTTCTAACATCGTTTCCCTTTCCGTTCCAGTAGTCTGTAAGCAGGTAGGCCCGAAGAGATGTCGTCTGTTACGTCAGCCCCGGGTGAAGAAGGAATCGAATCATTTGTCGCCAGACAGCGAGACATCTTCACCTCATATCGTCTCGTCTTCTATCTATATGACGGCGCCGACGTTGAACCTGCCACAGACGTCGAGGAGCTGGGAGGAAACGAGAATCTCGTCGCCACCGCAACCGATTCTGGTGAACCAGCCTAGTCTGTTGACGGTGACCACCTCGACGAACCTGTTGACCGTGCCTCAGCCATCCTATTTGATGAAGCAACACTCTCATCCGCTCTTGTCTAGTCAGCAACAATCCAGCAGTGGGAATTACTGGATACACAGGCAACACTCGAACCCAGAGTTCCCCAGGAGGACCACCAGTCCATCGATCGTTGTGGAACCGGCGCCTGTTGTCAAAACGGAAGAGGAAATCAAAGAGGAACCAACTATCGCTACAACTACTACGGAGACTACCGCAGGGTCCACATCATCTGGCTTGAGGGTGAAAACCACGGAACTTAGGCGGAGTTCCTCATCTCCACAAGTATGGTATATTTATTTGTAGAATGCGGATGTTTATGTACTTATGAAGGATTTAAAAGCGCACACATATGGAATGTCCCAAGTATAATACGTACTTGATACGTTGCTTAGCAAGCGGAACAAATTTCTCTGTAAGCTTGATTTCCTTAGTTGCGCTTATAAAGCTATGAAGCATAAACATTCGCAGTTCAGTTGTTAGGTGATAGCATTAGGATTTAAGCGTTAGAGGGTACAGACGATCGATGATATTGTTGACATTTCAAGATTCTCGACGAAAATCTAGTTTGTCAACAAATATTGACGATATTGTATTGACGACATGTATCGATCCTCTCGGTTGAGGACTTGTATAAATAGTTTCAAGAAAGATATTTTATTTATACTGCGAAGCGTTTTCTGAGAAGATATTTGATTACTTTTAGTCGAAGATTTGTAATGTTTATTTCATTGTATTTATTTTATTCTATCATTGTCATATTAATGTATTGAGTTATTAAAATATTGAACCTCCTTGCTACGTATACGTATGATTTGTGGCTTAATTAATTCAAATAGAAATTCTTCATTTGCATGTTCCGAGGGGATGATCTTCATTGTGGATAAAAGAGTATAAATTTGTTACAGACGACGGGCAGGGAGTCTCGAGAGAATACAGGAGACCTACGATTCGGTCACTGTCCAGTGTTACGGCCAGGGCCAGCTCTGGGTTGCAAGCACTGCTGGAACACGATAGACGCCCACGGGAGGACACTTCGAAGGAAAACGAAGTATCATTGTCCGGAATGTCAAGCCAACCTCTGCATCGTTCCCTGTTTCCAAGACTATCACGAGCAACGACGAGAGTTGAAGCTGAAACCTTTGCCGAAAACCAGTTCAGTTTAACGCGTTTATGTCTGTAAATTCGGGGTTTCGTATCGTATACACGTCAATTTTGAGTGTGTGTCTTTTAACAAAAATCACAAATTGAATAAGAATTCTTCGATTTGTGATTCACAATCACCGAATTATCTTTTGTCCCTTCGTCGAGGTTCGGTTATGTCTTTGTATATATCGATACACCTCGGTTTGCGATGTTTGTGAACCTTGACGATGGAAGTACCATGGCAAGTTAACTATTGAAGGTTTAAAAGAATCTGAAGGACCTGGAATGACAAGTCACTTTTGTCCACTGTTTTGTGCATTATCGTTTGCCTTGTCAGACGATATTTGAAGATGAAAGCGAAAACGAAAGTTCCTAAGGATATTATTAGAACGACACGGGCAGTTGTAAATTAATTAGGCACGAAGGATCGAGAGTTTTGATAATCATTTGTGCTATTAGATATTAAAAGGACTGGGATGTTATTTAAGATTCTCTGATTTATTTTCAACTTATTTTCAATAGGAAAAATAAGCTCTAATCTAATTTGTAAGCGAAATTGAATTTATGTCTCTTGTTACTGGCTTCAGAAATTTTATGCATAATTTTCAACTGGGATCTGTACATGTATTAATAGTTTCATTGTTCTGTCTAATCTAGAACAATTTTTATTTCTGATGATAGACATTTGAGGGAACTAATTTTCTAAAAAAAGAAAAGAGTCTACGTTTTCTTATAGTTAATTAAAGAAACTATTTTTCCTGGGCAATTTGACACAGAGGAAGATACGATGGAAGTCTTCAATAGGATAATGAAACGTTAGTTCTGAATTTTTGTGATTTGCTACATACTAAGAACATACAAGGAAAAGATAAATTCTACTTGACAAGTAGAAATAGTACTTAATCGACGTGCACTTAATTAAATTCAATTAACACGGATTAAACTGAGACTTGATCAGACCAACAGTTGAATATCCCATAAAGTCCAATTAATTTTAACTTGAACACATCCCAATCCAACTTTAATACAAAGAACTTAACCGTGCGCTTATGGGATCCAGCAAAGAAAAGCTGAAGCTTAACTCATGGAAGATCAAGCCAAGCTGTATGAATTCTAATTTGAGCTGTCACAAATACACCTGCAAATCTCCAGCTCTACAAATCTCAACCCACACGGTTTATTTCACGATTCGATATTAAGTCCCAAATCATTTGAGATTTACCTAATCAATCCAAATCTAAATTTCTCCTTTAACAGACCAGAAAATTGACGATCGAAGTAGGTTGTCGTTTGGAAAGAACAACATCGTCCAATGATCGCTCCTGCAATGACGCACGTGTTGCGTCATCGAAAGGCTCAATCTACTGGCAACGTTCGTCCACAGATTTCTTAATTAAAAATTATATTGCTCGTTTCACGACATGCGTCTAAGAATTTCCTCAGGAAGTAAACAGAGTGTGTTTGGACGGAAGATATGTGTGAGGCTTGGAACAGCAGGAGACGCGGCTTTGACGACACCGAGCGTCGCAAATATTAACACGAAAGGACGATAGCTTTACGTCCGGGAATTGAAACGAAGCCACGGTAGAATCCCGTTAGAGCAGCATCCTGCTTTTTCCCCAAGAATATCCAGGTATTTGCCTATCCTTTTTCTCCTCGTCTTTGTACTCTGTCGTACCTTCTTCATTTGAAATCAGAAATTGTCCTCTACCGTGTCTCGTGAGAAAGAGAAACGCCTGCGTATAATTGTGAATTATACGTTAAATTATAATTGTGTAATTTATACCATATCGTATATAATTAATCTAAGGGATGAGTTTCAAGGACAACAGTTGTTTGCTATTTAATTATACCTTAATTGTCGTTTTTTTGTGAACTCGAGAGAAACCCGACGTCGTTCTCCTAGAACTTCTAAGTTGATTAGAAGTGTACAGGCTGTTTCATATAAGCAGAACGAATCAGGTAGATCTTTCGAAGGGAGGGGAAATATTGCGAAAGGGGAAGAATCGAACGACTTTTATATAAAGTTCTGGTTATTTGAAACACTCTGCATTTTTGCATGAATACTCACTGCTGTAGCCTGTTTATGAACAACTGGTTACTCAAGGCCGTTCGACTATGTCAAATATTCAATCAAATATACAATCAATTAATTGTATCGTCTCTTCCTTGTTTGAAAAACGAGAGAAAGAGAGCAAATTTTGGAGCAAAATAGACATTTGTATAATCATTGTATACATACAAATATAAATGTTATATGTGCAATACAAATACTTATAAAAACAAGTAAATAAAAGACGAGTACTTAAAAAAGGTAAGGAAATAAAGATACAGGTACCGTTTGCTTATTCTATTTAAAAATTATACACTGATTTTAATTAAAATTGACTATGGGACCTGAATAGATAAACAGGCTACAGCTTGTTTCTACCAATTAATTTATTCGTGGTCGTGTAAATAATTTGATGGCTTAACTGTACGTATGTACTTCTGTCGACTTCCGGTTCCAAGGGAACTTTATACATTGATATTCGCGAAACAGTCGGATCTGATCGTTTTGATATTAAAGGGAGCTCTGCGTGCTGGCTATCGTGTCGCAGATCTCCAACGAGCCTTCGTTTCCAGTGAAACGTGTATTTTCTGCATTTATTCGAAGAACTTTTTGTAGGATAACAAAACGGAAGGATCGATTTGTTGCTTCGACAAAAAGCAACGGAATTTTCGTATTCGTCGAGAGAAAAAGAAAAACACGAGAGGAAGAAACAAAGAGTATAGTTTTCTACGAAGGAGAGGAAGGAGTCGTGTCTTTAAAACCTTTTAATCTTTGCTGAAAATGAAATATTTTGCAGCCGTTTGCAGAAGTTCTATTATATTAGAGACATATAATATGTATAGAGATATATTTGTTACAAAACGAAAGACGCGGCACGTGATTTCGTGTTGTCGCGAAAGTAACGTGCGTAAAACGAGAGTGTGCGCGTGTGTGTGCATCGTATGCAATTTTGTCCGAAGAAACGAATATTTTTCGGTTCCATGTACGAGAATGAGTGCGTTAAGTTTGTTTTAAGAAAGACACTGTAATATAAATTGGAGGACGGATATCCAGGAAACATTTTGTTCTTCCGTTTGGAAGAATCCTTTTTCTTTTCAATGGATACAACCTGTCGCTTGTTAAGACAGAAAGAAAGAGCTTGGTACAAGAGAAAATGTATTTTTCAGCCTGTTTAAGGATGCGTTACGATATTCTACGTTCTGCAATCACAAAGATGTCTCGCGCACTATACAAAGTAAAATATAAGACGTCAGAGAATGTAGCATACGTGCAATATATTTTTTCTCGGCATCACGAGTATATTATGCGCAGTTGTATCGATTAAGTATATTTTATGTAAAACTAGCGACGTAAGTTCGTAAGTTAAAATAAAAAGAATGTGATCCAACATGGCTGTAGTGACAGTTATGGAAATACGTATGGTCGTCTTTTCTGTTTATTTCGAAGATATGGCCGTGATACGGTTTCGAGACAGAATTAAGTTCTGGTATCAGTTTTATTGTTTTATCTGGATGCAAATTAAACGAATAGATTTGCATATGTATGTTTATTAATGGATCTTTAATGGACTTTTTTGTACGACTTCCAAGGAAATGAATTCACTTTCACGACCGTCGAGATTATACGAAGATCAGTCAGGAATTTCGTTCATTCTACGAGTTAAAGCTTAAAGTCCTAAGACCATCGAGCATCCGAAACTTGGAAAGTCCCTGAAAGCTTTCGCAAAGTACCGAAGATCACGAAACACAAATTTTTCAAAATGCACAATTTCCATCAAACGTTTGGAAAAATGAATCGTACACTTATCCATTTTCATCCTTCTTCGAGTTGAAGATCGACTTACTTCCAAGACACCAAGCATTCAGAGATTCAAGAAAATCGAGTCTCCACAGAAGTCTCGAAAATTCTACAAATTCTTAAGACTATCAAACATAAGTTCTCTAAAATTGCAACTTTCGCCTCGAGATAACACGAGGCTCCGCATTCGAAACCACTTTCGTCCAACAATCACGCACTCGTGCATTAACACAACGTGTGATCTGAAACCATCGTTGACCGTGTTCTCGTCTTGTAAACCAGTAGCCACCTTTTTACAAAAATCTTATTCAAACTCAAGGCTACCAAACGTAAATTCTCCAAAAAATTAAATGTCACGGTGGTCGTCGATGACGCACCCGTTACTAGCAACGAGTCTCTTACGACGATGAAAATTAGGCAGACTTTATCGACTAAAAAATTTCTAAAAACGAATGACTTAACAAAAATACAATAAATACAATGTTTTGTAAAGTTGAATGTCACGATGTGATATATTTCGATCCGTCGTGGTTCCCGGGCTAAAATATATCAAATTTACGTGACAGTGAACGCGTTAATACGCGAGTTTCATCTTGCACAAACGCGTTAGTTTTCTTTTCTGCGATATCGTATCGCTGATACATCAATAACTGCGCGAAGGGACAGTTTTTCCATAGGCTGGTCCGCAGGGTCAGCCAGTTCGTTTCTTCCCTCGCAAGCTGACGCCAGAGGAGAGACTCCCTAAAGCGTAACACGACGGAAGAGAGGACCGTCATCTTGGATCCCCCAAAAGCCACGGTGATATTGTACGTGCAGCCGCTACCCTGTCGACAGCTGGCTCCCTCGTCCCGTTTCCTACAGCAAAGGATATAACGGCACGTTTCGATCCTGCTTCGGACGAAAAGTCACGGATTAATCGTTTTGCACCCTTCGCTCGCGTCGACCTTGCAGCGAGCCGAACCTGATCTCGTTAGGGTGACGTTTAAATCACATTATGCGGACTGATCGGTTTACCAGTCGGTGGAACAGAGATATCGTCGGATCAAGATGCTTGTCTAATGTGTTTAGATTTATCGTTCATTTGTTGGTTGATCGGTTTTGGATCTTCTGGACGTTTTGGTACAGGTGGATGATCTTCCAAGTTGATCATGTGTATAGAATGTTAGAGAAGATTGGTTTATCGGTTGAAAAAAGAGCGATTACATTAAGACGTTTCTTTCTGTGTTGAGATTTAAATATTGGTATATGATATATTCATTTTATTCGATATTATCATTGTGTTACTACATTCTATTAGTAACCACATGCGCAAGAAGTTGTCCTTCTATGGTCATTTGTCGTCAAAAAGTAACATTCATTTCTCTTAATAGTCTCGTACTTTTCTTTGTTATAGCAATTCCATTACATTTGTATCCAATATATCCAAATTCCATTACATATGATATTCATCTACTAATGAATAGCGACGTTCTTTTTTAGACACTTCTACAACTGTTTTTAATTTAATTTATTTAATTTGATTAATTTAATTAGTCATCAAAATCTCATACATTTACTGAGGTATATTCTTAGGAATTCTAATGTTCTAACGACTCTTTATAAAATATTGGGTTGTGCCAAAAGCTTCTTTCGTTTTGTAAGGAAATAATAAACGCACAACATTTTTCATTTTATATCGTTTTATCGAATTACGTATGATAGGGCCTTACAAAATTATTTCCTTACAAAACCAGAGAACCTTTTGGAACAACCTGATATCTAAATCAAAGTCTCTTCTTCACTTTGCACTACATATTTCTTCACACAAGTCTCAATTGGTACAAATTTTAGTCGTCGATAATTCCAACGTTAACTGAAAAGCTCGATATGTACAAGAAGCGAAGTGAAACTTCTCGATCGTCGTCTACCTTGGCACAGAGGCGTTTAGAACCAGGTGTAAGATCAATGGAACACAACGCAGATCCACGTACACACCATCCGTAATTCCATCCGTTCTTCCGATGGTCGTCCATCAATTTGCGATTGTCCCCAAAATTTGGAAAAAAATCGCTCGTTCGATAATCCCGGATTATTCAACGAGATAGTTTCAGTTTCAGTGGAAGAGAATTGAGTTTGAGAACCGTCGTGGGATGCTGTGAACGCGCATGTCACACTCGCGGGGGTGGAATAGCAAGAGTACCGAGGGCGGAGCCATAAAACAAGCCTCATGGCTACGCGTTCGCTCTTTCGTCGTTCCTCGAACGATAACCTTTAACCTTATCCCGGTCGGCCGTTAGGTTCGGCTGAACCTTCGGTAGCGATGAAAGTTCATTCGACTTGAAGGTTTTGTGTGCACGCGCTCAAGGATTAATCTGTTAATGGCAACATATCGTTTGTAGTTTCTGATTTTTTTTTTTTTATTTTTTTAGTTAATTTACGTTACTGAATTTTATTTTATTTCAATATCGAGATTGCAAGAGAAGATTTTAAGGATTTGATTAATTTTCTTCATTTCGGATACTTTTCTAGCGTAACGCAAGAGGAGAAACATTAGTAGTCCCAACATTGGTAGTAAGAGAAAAATTAGTATTTTTTTTTATATCGGATTGATAAGAGGCTTTCGTAAGGATGTGATTAATGTTTTTTTGTTTTGGATATTTACTTAGCGTAACGCGGAGAGAAGGGTACTGTTGATCTGTCTTTTTTTATATTGCGGCTGTAAGAAGAAATCGTCGATTAACATCTTTTATTTCGGATTCTTGTTTAGCGCAGCGCAATGAGAAGAAGCAGATTTCCTTTTCCAACGTTAAGCTCGCAAGAATACAAAGGATTTGCATAATATTTTTGATTTTTCGTTTAATAAAGTAATAATAAGAAGGAAAACATAAATCGCCAAAGAAGAGTTAGCAAAATACTTAGAAGGGAGGATGAAGTGGAAGGACAGAAAAATATTAGCAAGATTCAGATGTGGAAACCAGACCGAAGCAAGAGAATACCGGAAAGAAGAGAGAGAAAAAAGATGCAGGCTATGTAAAAGGAGAGAAGAATAGAACGTAATAGAAGAATGCGAAATAACGGGAGAACCAAAGGACACAGACAAAATTCTAAACGAGACTGGAGAAGGACTAATAGAATTGAAAACGATAATGAAGCACAGCAAGAAGGCGAGAGTCCAAAAGTTGCCATAATCTTAAAAACAGAATATATTATAATGAAGTGCAATGTAACAGAGTGGATAAGAGGGGAGGTAGATATATAAGAAAAGAGAGATAGACAAGGAAAAGAGTTTAGGTAGATATAAGGGAGGAGGCGATAAGGTGATAACGCCGTAAGACTGATAGAATGTAAAACCGAAAGCTCGTTTAATGCCGAAAGGCACGGACCAAGTAATAATAATAATAATAATAATAACAATAATAAGAAAAACATAATTCTATCGACTTAGATTTTTAGAAAATCTAATTCTCGTTTGTAGGAATAATCAAATGTAAAAGATGGGGAATATTTCCGTCATCGTTCGACGACCAAAAAGATTGATTCCCATTTTTGAGAACGAACAAATATTAAAAAATGGGGATGAGTAATTCAATGACCATTTGATAGACATCGACGATGATCACGAAAGCTGATAAGGCGATCATCTGATAGTACGTACGAGTCAATAAATCAACTGCTTTGGGATGTTTAAAAGACAAGAACGAAAAGTATCGTTGTGGACACAGCTGACGGGCCTTCACCGATTATCCTCGCTAGATTTGACACGCTATTAGCCACGAAGTTCTCGTGTTTGCTTAACTATCGACTAACCGTACCGTTCCATCGAAGCCCGCAAACTAATCACAGGTGTTTCGCTGTGTTCTTTCTTATTTCGTACAGGTTCCATCCCCAGGTGTAAGAACCAATGATCGGGTAATCCTGACCGATCTCTGATTAATCGTCCTGTTCAATTCATATTATCTGCATCTTTGTATATTTATATTACCGTATAGAATCTTCCCTAATAATAATTTAGTTTGCTTCTTCTCCTATTTCTATCCTCTCCTTTCTTTTGCAAAAATTTCTTTTGAAAGCTTAATCGAGGTATCCGTTTTTCTGTCAAATTAAGATACTGTGCTATGAAACGTAATTTGAAGAATGGCGCGACAAGCTTATGTTACGATTAATTATCAACAATCACATAATTGTTACAATTATACAATTACACAAGCAACCGAATGCTTCAGCTGATTTATCGAGAGCGATCGAGAATAATATTTACCTTTTTCTTTATGAAATCATCAGATCGTAAATCGACATCTACATATGTGACATAAATATCACGTAATCTTTAAAAACTGTCACGAGCGAAAGTTCACGAAAGTTAATAAAGTGAAGTAGGTAGAATGAAACATTTTAATATTATTCGATGCTCGATATAAAGAAAATCGGAAAGTTCGCATAAGATGACATTTTATCCATGGCAGCCTCCAAAATGTGACACTTTCTACTCCTTTCTCCATTCTACTTCGACAAAGGATTAGCTAAATGTCACTTGCACGCTACTTCTTTATTCTCGCTTTTCTCCGAACAATCGGAAATTTTTCTCATTTTCGTTCCACTTTCCGAACAATTGCATTTTCAGTTTCTTCAAATCGTATGCATAGGGCGTGGATTCATCGAGAGATCGATACATCCAGCTACGATGACGGCTAAAGAGTGGCCAGGCCACGTAACATCGGATCACGAGCGAGCGGATATTGCTCAACGATTTGAGAAACGCAAATAGAAGTAACAGAGGGATTAAAACAGTTTGTGGTCAAACACAGAGGCCGTCTGTGAATAGTGGAAACGGTGGATCGGTGGTTGTTGTCTGGAGGATCCACTGGAACCGAGACTCGTCTTTCTATGGGATCGACGAGGCGTCATAATGGTCCCGGGGTTTATATTCAAAGAAAGATCACGCCACCTTGTGTTACGCCGCACTAGAGCGTGATCTAGTGACGATTCATCCATTGAGAATTCGTTTTCAACGATCGTACCATATCTTGTTCATTCCCTATGCGTCGACTTTCTTTGATCATCGATTCGAAGTTTGGTCTGGTTAAAAGTACCACGATAATCAACACATATTGAATAAATAAAAAATATATATATATTTATAGTAATTCGAATCTCTATAAATAACAAACTTGGGAAAAGCGGAATCGAGATAGAAATTTCTTTCGTCCTCTAAATATTCCAACGAATGCTCCTATTTTTCCAATATTATATCTGTACTTCTGTACATTTGAATTTGCTGTAAGTTCATAAAAATCCGCGATCTACTCGCCATACTAATATCCAACTTTTAATTAATTTATTTTTCACAGCCCACGAACAGGCCTTGGCTCGCATATTTCTAGTTCTCGCTCATTCCTATACAGCTCTTACACCATCCAACGCTACCCCAAACTCACACCCATTCGCATTCTCATCTCACAACGTATATTCCCTCCTACATTTAAAAAATACTTTACATTACACATGTAAGTGTAACTTTATTTCTTTCAATCTATCTACATCTATCATCGCGTATCTTCCTCCGACTTACAATCATTTCGCTACCTATATCTAACTTGTGATATTTCAGATAAATATCGGAAGACCAACGTCGATAAATCAACTTGCAGAAAAGCTTGGAAAACATCGAAAAACCTGGCCGTCATACGAACCGGATGCGCGCAATAGATTTTCGCTGTGTCGTTAAAGGGAAATTTCGGCGTTGCCGTCACTGCGAAAATTACGATTACTGTAGTCGCCATAGGGGAGAGTAAAGCGTCGGTGGTCTCAATCTGCTCCGAAATTTCGCCCGGGCCCGATGTCTGTAAGTGTCCTTACGATCTTTGCTTTACCCAATATCTTCTTGGCTCGGCGTTCACCGGGTCCTTCCACTGCGACGTTCAGCTTTCCTGGTGGGGGTACTTTTATTAAAACTCCCGTCAATAGTGCGGCGAGGAGGAGCAGGGAGGTACCTACTACAGGACGAGGCTTGCGCTTTATACAATGCTACAGCACAGGTTAGAGCCGGAGCATGGACAGAGAACGGAACGTACCGTGCTTTTCCGCCATTTCTATGGAACTCCGGATACCTGTCTCGGGGGATGTTTTTGTTGGAACGAGGGTCGGAGGAATTTCAGAGGCAGAGGAACGTTTCCAGATGTATGGAGATCGATCGACGCTGTGAAAAAGGAACGAGAACCAGTGCTTTAGAATTTTCCTCTTTTTCCTTTAAGATACGCTGATTTTTCTTTTAAGCTCGGCCTTCCCTCTTTCTTACGTCTTTTTTCAACGTTGGAATAAAATCGTCGGGATGAAATGATTTTCGATACGTTGGAAGAAATTTTTCGTCGTATTCCGCGACGTTAATTTCGTAAACGAGAATCGCATCGTTGTCGTATCTTTCGATAAGACGTTCTTAAAGAAATAAAATTAACGAGTTGTCAGTTTCGGCGTACCTTTCGGAAAATCGCGCGCTCCACTCTGCCGATTTCTAATTTGAACATCTCCAGACAATTAGAAAAATTCGCGATTTCCTAGATTTTCTTGCACGATCGAACCTAACTAATTGTAAGTTACAAGTAATCGATGCTAATAATTGCTCTTACGTAACAGTAACAAGTTTGGCAGAGGAATAAATAAATTTCTACAAATAGATCATCCCCTTGAAGAAGAATTGCGAAATTGTTGAGGAAAAAAAAAAATAGTAAAATTGAGCGCGAGTCTATAAGTAAATTTTGCTGTCGAAGGTGAAGTAAGACGTCGATGAAGATAACGAAATTATAAAAGAGCAGTTTAATATATACAGTTTGCTAATACGATTAGCTGGTAAATTATCGTGCAAGAGAATCCTGATTTAAGAAATTCTAAAGTAAACGTACCTATTCAACGCGTTCCAAGTTTCCTTGTAAATTGAAAACAATGCATAGCAAAGGACGCGTCGTATCTTTTGTGTGTGCCGCTTTAGTCTGGCCGATTTTTAATTAAATCTTGCAGGACACTCGAAGGGATGAAAGAGGCTTCTCCCTACGACGTTGCGTTCTAAATAACTAAGATATGTCTTGCGGCTTATTCGTTTAACGCGTTTAACGCTCCGCAAATAACGCGTTTCTCCCTAAAATTAAAAAGGGAACGACTTTCTTCGAACACGTTTCATCGCGAACGTAAATTTCGAAATAATCTTTCCTTTAGCTCTCAATTTGAATTTAAACTTGCACGATAAAAAGATTTATAGGAATATCGGTAGAATTACAGCAACAAGTAAGTAAAAAATACCTTAAATTCGTCTACGTAACGTATATCATAATTGAAGAGCAGATATTTATGCGTTTATAGGAAATTGAAAATAGGAATATGTTTTCAACTAATCTGCGATTTAATATGCAAAGTAACTGCGGTAAATTATTCGTTGGAACCTTGAAGGGACGAAAGAAATTTGTAATTAGATTCCATTTCTTTAATCGTGTTCGTAAAAGAGGTGAATTTGCATAAATGTCGATCTAGTTATGGATTTTCGATAAAAGTGTTTGTTTTTTTCACGTTTCTTTGGAGAATTCGAATATTTTTATCTTGCAGCTGGATCGTAAGGAATTTTTTGGTTGGAATTAAAAACCGGATAATCTATGCGATCGCGTTATTTATACAATTTACACGCGTTCTATTAAAAAATTTTTATATCTTTACAGCCTTTAATGTAACCAGAATTTTCCAGTCAACATGTTTTCTCATTCGAAATTGTTGCATTTAATAACAGTTGCATGCAACGAATTTCAAGCGACAATAATAGCTTCTTTTTATAGTCAGGTTGATTTAATTGAATGACATTCCACGTGTACTTCATTTGAAAAATTGCGTTCGTTAATTACACCGGCGCAGGCATATATCGATATACATACATACGCATAAACTTGAAATTTAGCGATGAAAGTAATGGAGGACGTAAAAACAAGCGGAATTCATATTTCGTAGTAATAAAAATATTCGACGATATTAAACATGAAATATTAATTGCGAAAGAACGTTTCGAAAAGCGGGAATTCCGGGGATGACGATGGAAGAAAATCGACCGGTTTCCGGCGGAATTAATCGCGGCACGGATCATTTGAAATATCCCCTCTTTAGATTTGATTCATTTCTTGAAAGGATTGCAAATAGATCGGTTCTCGTTGGAATTTTTTATTATCTTCGTCTCGATATTATCGCCAGTTCGTTTTAGAATATTCACGATTCTATCGTAACATAGTTTTACTAAAAAAATCTTACAAATCTTACAAATCATGCAGATTTGTTTTTGAAGAAAGAAAGAAGGAAACTCGAGACGGTACGTTGATCGAATTTTGCAAGTATTTTGACGATCCTACTGGATATATATCTTACGCGATATGTCATTCAGGAAATTATAGATATTTCGCGAATGGCTACAACGAAATAGGAAATTTGAGATTCCGCGTGTTTTACATGTTCGTAGGAAAGGCGAATAATTTTGTTTCGCGGATACGATGGAATTTAGTTTGATTGTAACAGAAATATCGGAAATTTTATATTCCTCGTTGTTCTTAGAATTTTACTGTTTTCATAAAACCACGCAGAAAAGCAAAACGCGGGACTCTTATAAAGGACTCGATCTCCATCTTTCAATATTCTTTCGAAATCTTTCTTATTTATAGAAGAACAATAATATTTAAATTTCTTTCTGACAAAACCAAAGTAACTATATCTCTGCGTTTCTTGATAAAGTTCACGAACACGTTTTAAACATTTTTAAAGTCGAACATCATGAAAAATACGAAAAATACATTCTCCTCGACATCTCTTCACAAATTATGAAATAATTTCAAAGCGAGCAATTTTTCAACAGATCTAATAGGGAATTTCATGCGAAACCTCCATGAAACTATGCTTGTAACACAAATTAGCAAGACCACGCTTCTAAAACTCCGCCACTCTCCTTAACATCTCTCCTCGAATAATTCGGAAAATACAAATCCCAAACCGAAATCATTCAATATTCCATTTCCAATCCCGTGGGTCTGTACTTTTAATTTAATCTATGAAGATATTTCCTTAAACGTTCGAAAAGTCAACCACCGCGGAAATACCAAGACTCCGGTACGAAATTTCCCTAAGTATCTCCCCAAATTTTCTAAATACGAAAGGAGATACAGAGATTCCATCTTTAACCCCATGAGTCTGTACTTTCAATCTAAATCTCAAATACAATTAGTTGAACGTTCTGACAGTTAACCTGCACAGAGATGCTCCGGTACGAAATTTCTCCAAGTATCTCTGCAAATGTGAATATAAAAAGGAATTCGAAGATTCTATTTCCA
The DNA here is from genome assembly GCA_014825975.1 of Bombus haemorrhoidalis. Lineage (NCBI taxonomy): Eukaryota > Metazoa > Arthropoda > Insecta > Hymenoptera > Apidae > Bombus > Bombus haemorrhoidalis. The sequence goes on along the minus strand of CM026163.1, from coordinate 8,851,014 downwards.
ACCCCTGCAAAACTATCGTTACAGCCTTGCTAATATCTCCATCTATACATATATTCCCTTGCTGGCGTTCAATTTAATTGTCCCGTGGCGTGGCTCTCGGAGGCAACACTTCCTTAGAAATCGTAAGAATGTACGCACACAGTCGGTTAGGGGGTGGCGAGGATGGAGGGTGGTTGGAAACGTACACGTGACCAACCACCGTGGACCTCACGCATGCCCCGTTTAATACCACAGCTTGACGGCTTGGTCGGTATGTGCGGGTGAGGGGGTAGCTAGGTATATTGGCGCCTGCCGTTAAGCTCATGTTGATCCCTTGTACCATGCTAGGGCTGCTCCATGCGCAGAGATCCGCCAACTTTCCCTTCGACGCCATATTTAATACATCGATCTTCCTCGTCTCTGGATTTAGACGAATTTGCAGCGTTGATCGATTTTCAAATGACGAGAATTTTTAATATATTATAGTTTATTATATTTAGTGGATCTATGATATATTATTAGTTACGGTTTAGTTGGTTACAGTTCACTGGATCGAGTTACAAATTTTCAGTATACGTGAACTTCTTACGTATCCTGATTGTATTTTACCAACGAAATAGCTTCTTTGGTTGAATCAGTTTTTAATATTGCCAATTAAGCCTCTCAGAAGCCAAACTGATCGTAGCTGCGTTTTTTATTAATTTCTTAATTTCAGTACGTAAGCTCACGATCAATGTTCGACTCTCAAGAAACGAACGATTTATTCTCGTAAGTTGATTCATCGTAAGGGAATTAATAAGAAGCGATGGCAAGTTTTAAGGGAAATCTAGAAAACGCTGTAACATCATATCGCGTTTTTGTACTTTGCGTGCGATTGATCAATGTGGCTTCCGAATGGCTCAATCAAGAATCTGTTGATTAAGGCGAATTAAGCTCGTGAAATGTAGATTAGAGGAGCTTCGTTCTTCGAAGTAAGTATCGAATTGGTAGATGGTTTGGTATTTTTGTTATGCTGGGGCATTTTTGAAAAATTCCAAGATAAAGATTCAAATATGACTGGGTGGGAAAGGAGGATTAAAATTGCAGTTAGCGGCGAATCGGTTTTATTAATGCCTTATTAATCTTGAAACGACGAAGCATATGTTAATGTTTTCAGAATGATAACGAATAATCGTCAGAGTTTTTCATCTCCTGAGAACAGAAAGCTGTCCATACATCGTTATCGTTCGTGGTACGTCCATGATATCGATAGGGCTGTTAATTAAATCGAACCGTAGTGAACATGTAATGCTAAATATTCTGATCGAAAGAATAATACAAGAATAATATTGCGGCTGCTTAATCAGTTGAATTAAAAAGAATTTTCCGAAGGATTAAAAATTGAATCTTTGATTAACAGGTGTATAAGGACAGTATTTCATTACATTACCTTTTATCACTTTCTATCATTTCTCAATGCTTCCATCGAGTATTGAATTTTTTCAATTTGATGCTAGCATGATAATTAACTTAAGATTTTTGAGTGTATTTAATATATACTGATATGTATAGTGATTTTACAACGTAAAATTTAGTATCGTATGTTTAAAAAATGTCAGTCGTCGATATTAACCATTTGAAAATTCTCTCAAAATGATAAACTCAATCGACGATCAATTTTAACGAGTGAAATACAAAAACTTTAGAAATTAAAAATAAACTGAAATACTGAATTCACGGATAGTTACGATAAAAAAAAAAATTGTTCCTGTTCAACTCAATCACGTCGCAGAAATATTTCAAAATAACAAATTTAATTAACACTCGACATCGATAAATAAAATGGAAAAATTCTAAAAATTCAAGAACAGCTTCAAACGATTAAACGCACGAATACCTGTGCAACAAAAAAAAAAAAAAAAAGAATCGTTTCAATTCCAAGAATGTCCCGCAACGACAAATTTAATCGACGTTCGATATCCATAAAATAAAACAATAATACAAAAATTCCAAAAGATCAAGAACAATTTCAAACGCTAAATACGCAGATATCTACAAATAAATCAAAAATTAAAATAGAAAAATAATAAGGGAAAATAGATGAAATAGCCGCGAAAGCTTAAGGAAGTTCGTCAAGCGTGCGAATGTTCTCGATAATAAAGTCGTCGTAGATTTTGCCCAGGGAGGATCGGAAGGTGCAAAGGTGGCGACCTTCGGCCAGAAGGTCTCTTCGTAGCAGCTAAAAGCCTCGACACGCGTCGCGATCGTTACGTCTTGCCGCACATAAATAATTAATGACCGTTCACCGCCCTTCCTAACACCGCTATGGTGGGAATATTTCGTCCTGGAAAGGGAATTTCACTTAGGCCTTTGCTCGTAAAAATCCTCCCATCTTTTTCGGCCACTCTCCGCGTAGTTACTGGCCGAACTTCTATGAAACAAGCGAACACCAACGCGAATCGTTCGCAATTTGTCCTTCGCTCCTTCTCGAAGCCTGTTGATCCTGCGAATCTGGGGCGTAGCCAATTTATGTCCATCGGGAAATACCGCCAGGGACTTTTTTCACACCCTTTAGAGGGATACTTTTTCATAAATCGGTGTTTCCTTTTCCCTTTGAATTGATTTTTCGTTTCCTCGTTTCCGTAGATAGACTCGTGAATGTTGCTTTCAATCGTGTACTGTGTTGATTTAACGATGTAAAACTTCAATATTTTGATTAAGTATTTAATAATACAGCGAAGGATGAAAGAACGTTTAAACGATAAGAGGTTTTGGAAAATAAAAGTTAACGAAGATAGATCGATCTTAGTTAGGTTCGTTCTAGGTTTCTCGCTAATGTAAATACAATATCATTTATTTTTAATCGGCATTTTAATCGGTAGAGAGATAGGGATTTCTAAATCGAGAAACTATTACTATTATTATAATAAGTGTTTTAGTATTTCATCACTGACGGGCATCAGTATACGAGCAAAATTCAGAGGATGTTTCTTATTTTCCATCCTCTTTAGAATTCCAATTATACACGCATAGAGCTTCTATTAATTTATATGGATAGTTTGTCGCTTCTCTGCCGTGCTGTATCTTATATATCGCATCAGGTCGTCCCACGAATATTTTTCATCTAACTTTAAAGTATCTTGTCCAAACATTTCTCATAAAATATCTTCGTTGCCCCAAATAAAAAGGAAACGTTCGATGATCGTTATCAAAGCTTACTTCCACTTTCGCTATACGAAAACTCTTGCTGGGAAGAAAAGAGAGAAGAAGAAAAGGAAGAAACCCTCGGAAGACGTCGGACGAACCGATGATGCTCATGTGTGAAAATCAAATATCGAGGGCGGCGTTCGAGCAAGGAACTTTATTCATAAATCGGAACGGTGAATGGTGGTGGTGTTTGCCGTGCCAGATATTAACTGTATCTATGCAGTATGCCTACTAGGCTCAGGATATTATGATCGTTCTCGGCGCATAATTAGTAATCCCTGGCACGTGACACACACGTGACTGCGGCTCGCGCGACCTACACCTTCGGCCAGAAGGGTGGTTTTGCTGGTAGCTACGTCGGGGGCATAATGATCGAATAGGAGACTCCTCTCTGGTCGCGTGCGTGCTTAAACGCTACGGTTTCCTACAAGCAGAACGTACGTTTCATTCAATTAAGTCTGTCGTCTATAGCAGACCGATTGCTTGGAAACAGATTCATCCCCTTGTACCAACGAGTCTCGTATTTTCTCTATCGGACACGATATAATTCTCTGTTTTTTTCTTTTTTTTCTCTCTATTTTTCTATCATTTTATTTCTTATTTAGAGGGCACGGCTTTTCATCCGGATGTGCAGAAAAAGCTCGTTCGTCGTATATTTTACGAATATCTTTAACCGTTTCTGTAATCGCACTGTGTCTTTTAGAATCACTTAGCATACAATATGACAAATGGTTTTCGTCGATACTCGTTCTACGTACTACGGTTTCCTGTAAATGAAACGTAAATGTATACGTTTCGCTCGATCGACACTGTCGTTCATGGTAAACCGATCGCTTGGAAACAATTTCATCCTCTTGTACTCACCAGTTTCGTATTCTTTCTATCGGACAGCATATCTCTGTTTTCTCTATGCTTCTATCTTTCTATTGCTTATTTAAGATGCGTCGTTTTTATCCATAAGAAACGAAATAAAAGTTCATCGTACGCTTCTTTTACACAAATTTTCGATATTTCAAGTTCTCCACGAAATTCTCCAAAGAAGCGTTCAGTAATATTCAAGATTCTCAACGTACGCAATTATGTTACATAATTATACAACAATATAATTTTAACGCCGCTTAATATCGCTACAAACGGGCATATCGTGCAAATAAATCACCCTATATATATATACATATAATATACAACGTTTTCGTTTAAAGTTGTATCAATGAGTAATATCAATGCGAAAGAGATCAAAGGAACTCGGAACAAGGAATCTGACTTTTGATCGAGGCGATCTCTTTGCTGGAGATGAGAGTTTCCCATGGGCGTAGGAGCGCACGTGATGAGCCCTCGCCACGTGACCTCTGTCAATACGATACGTTCGAGGCCCACCCCATGATCGTTGAATAGGAAGAACGATCGCTATGAAATCTTCATAGCCAGTTCGCAAACGAGAGCAACTATTTGCAAAGTGACCGGCTTTCCGAAATTGCTCGCGCGACGCGCTTCGAAAACAAGGGTCGGACGAACCCGAACCTGGGAACCGTTCTTCCGGCAAACACGCGACATTCTTCTCGATTTCTGGAACGATCGACACGTGGAAACGCAGTCGCATTGACGAAATTCTTACACGCGACCGTGTCGAACGATATCTGTCGGTCTCGTTGGTTTTTGACAATGTCCTCTTTCAAATTTCACGTACGTAACACTTTGTATCGCACTGCTAATTTGCAAACCGTTGCTCCAATTGTTTTCATCGATCTATATGGAAAAGGTAGAAAAATTTCGTATATCGCAATATGATCGATGCGATCAGTATAATCGTAATCACGAAATTTTATTTTGTATCTTTATACGTCTTTATACAAACGCGAAAGCTGATCTGTCGAACGTTGTGATCTTTATTTTGACAGAACAAAATGGATCATAGGTAATTCGGCAAAATAAAGTAAAACGAAATTTGTGCATCCATTGTTTCCTTATAAAACGAAAGAAGCTTTTCGGACGACCTTGTAACACATGCAAAGTTATTATTATCGACGCGATCAATGTGTCCGAGGAAAATTCGGATTTTCATTTTATAAAAATTCGAATACTACGCGGATACGTAAAAGGTGTAAGGTATCGGTATGCGATTCTTCTTTTCCGAATTTTTGTATCAACTTACGAGCCAACCATACGCAATGTATACGTGTACCATTGATTTTGCAAGAACACTGCAATCTTTTGCGTTGCTCTTTTTTTCAGGCATCCGTAAAAATTTCTCCTCAACTGCGGCATGCGCTTCCGTGTCAAAAGCCAGCCAATTTTTGCTCTATCTGCTAGCCGAGCAATCGTGTAATTAAAACTTACCTGTTAACGGGTAGAACTTTTTACTCGTGGTTTCACCCTTCAAACGCGAGTTGCCACAGTTAAAATAAACTATGTATGTAATATTTCTAGCTGTTCTTCGAGCGTGCAGCGTTTCGTCCAAATTGGACTTTTCCTTTTGAGCCGTGGAACGCGTAAACTGAACGATCGGTACTTTCAAATGCCTGAACGATCAAACACGGGCCAGAGCAGCGAATAAATATTGTTCTTTGCCAAAATCACATGAGCACACGGCCGATTCATATCCGGGTGACGACGACCGCCATGCAAACAGGCCAGAAGCTACACTTGTGCTGTTATTCCGATTGTTTTTCGTGCTTCATCGATGCTTACGTTTCTTGGTCGTACGCGACCAGCCAACAGGCAAAACATTTCCATGGAAAATTGATTTCCCGCTCAGGCCTGTCGTTTTATCCGTGTCTGACCAACGATTTTACAATTTTACAATATCAATACGATACGAACGTAGTGTGTACTTACTTTTACGCGATGAACCATTATCGCTCTTTTTTCGCTACAAGAAATAGAGATTTTTATCATTGTCGTGGTTCGTGTAGGAGTTTGTGCAAAACACAGAATAATATGTCTTTTCTTTTAGATACAAATATACAGTAGCACGCGTAGAAATATTCTATGAATACACTGTACGTATTATACAAAGCATCTTGGAATTTCATTAGCGGAACTCGACCATCGCGATCGCGTTGATGAGGTCTTAAACAAATGTGAAAATGTACGGAGAAACTACGAGATGTTCGGTACAAGCGTATAATTATTTAAGGATTATTATTAAAAGATTATTATAATTATCATTGCATTTTCAATTGTCCATTCCGATAATAAGCTCGACGTTTAACGGAGTCACGTTCTTCTTCTTAAAACTCTTAAAACTCGTCGATCTTTGTCACGCCGTTTGAAAATCTGTCGCTCGCGACGCCGGCCTTCGGAAACACGGACAAATCGTGCACGATCGTATCTCGCTTACTAATCAATGAAAAATGTTCGTAGGGCTGCCGATGACAAATCGTCTAATTTGCTCGCTATTTTACTCTCAACGATGGACAAACGAATATCGTTTACGTTTTACAAAAATTTCCACTTGAGGCCACCTTCACAGGCCACCTTTGAAAATAACAAGGTCCATGTGTACATATATGTCGGAGATGAAAGGACATCGGGGCCTGTCTTTTGGAATTTTGGGGAAGACCCTCAATACTCTTGTCTACGCTTTTTATTATAGCTGTACTTAAATAATGAAACTTAGAAGTACTTGTTTATGGTTTTACGGTAATGGACTTGTTTATGGTTTACGGTAACGGTTTGGTAATGGAATTACGTGTGCCCGAGATTTATGACAAAATAGGCTTGGGCTCGAGGTGGCACAACTGGTCGCTAAACGTAGCCACGGTCACGGGATGGACCTTTTTACCTGACAGAAGTATGCAGTAGTTGTATAGTTCTCCTTAAAAATATAATCAACCCGAAGGATACACAGAGAGGTACAGAGAAGAGTATATAAGTGCAGTTCCACTTGGACTGGGGGAGTTAGTTGAGTTCTACTTGTACTATGGACAAGTAAGTTGAGTTACGCTTGAATCATGGACCAGTAAATTGAGTTCGACTTAACCGAGTTATTGAATCTAAGATCACTGTCATTAGCATCTCGAGTATCTAATCGCCACGGTTACTTGTCAAATTCTGTAATCATTTGTACCAGTAAATATCATCTATATCGTATAACCAGAATGGCTAATCCAAACGAAGATTCGTTACATGCCCCTGACCCCAATGACAACTCGACATATATATACATTTGCAGTAAATATCTCTCTTGTAATTTCTATATTCCTTTTATCTATCTATATCTCTTTCTCCTCTTTCCATGGCGAACACAGCGCGTATAGCTGGTTTTCCTCGACATACGCTGAGCATCGGGAAATATAACGTTTCAGAAAATATCGTGCAAATATTCGCGTAAACGTATGTGCCTGTTCGTATTTCAGATATGCTGACAAACAAAAGTGCGTTTCGCTGCTCTTTGAACGGTGAATACAGCGCGCACAGCATCGTTTCCCCATGATACGTACCAGATATCGTGAAACGCAACCAAATTTTGAAAAGCGATACCGATACGTGATAATTAACGCACCGCCTCTACAATTTGGAGTATTTTGGCAGACAAAAGCGCGTTTTCAACCTCGTTCCGAAATTTACCAATATAGTACTTATGACAATCCTGCCTTTTAATTATAACGCTAATGAAATTCCAGACTGTTCTTCGTACAACGTACGCAAAATAATAATAACGAATTATTGATAAGAGGTCTCTATAAGCGTTCGAATTACTCTGGTAAGCAACTATGCACGTAGACGTTCGCCGCAGTAAGCGCTTAACACTAGAACTACCGCATCAATCAAATGGACTGGTTTTACAATTTTATTTTAAAATTCCTACTTTATGTCATATCTTTTATGCGATGATGTAGTGACCTTTGCACGTTTTTTACGTATTCAAACTGAAAATAATTTTGTATCAAGGCTACTTGTACGAATACAAAATGACTTGTCTTGTGAAAGTGTTAAAGGGTCCTGCAATCTGTTTATCGAACCTCAATTAACCAGTTTCCTCGTTTTCCACAACTTACCACACGTTTTCAAAATTTTATTGCGTATCATTCGATACGATGATATCAGTTACGAGGAAAATTCCGGATCGATCGTTAGAAATATCACACCAGTCAAAATGACTTTCTACAATTTTTTCTTTCTGTAAGAAAGTAATAAATCAGTAAATATAAAAATATTCTATTATTAGGTATTTTTTAAAGACCAGTCATTTTCACTGGTTTTGGATAGAAATAGCTTCGCGTTGACTATCTGTAGCTCTAGCGTTAATCCCTCGCCATACTCTTACGACTCTGAGTCGTGATGTGAAATTTGAGTCAAACTTGAATATCGACACGAGTCAGGCTCGTGGTGTAATTTCGTATGAAACGTGAGTATCACGAGTCTCACACGTGGTCTTACTCTCACACCTACTGCGAATGTCTTCAACGTTGTCTTTTTTCTAAACACAGACGCGGCTATGTACGCACTCAGTCAGCACGATATCATATTTCAAGTTCCGACACTTTATCTCCGTCGTTCGAGCGCAACATTTGAGCCCGAATTCTTCCGAGTTAAATGGTGTGGCGAGGGGTTAAGTACTTTTTTGCGAACCGGTGTATCCGAACAACATCGGATCTCTGTAAAAAAAAAAACACGATACCGATCCATGGCTGTTGCACGGGACAAGTTGTTTCTGCGCGAATGGCAATCGTGTAAGGTCGCACGAGAGACACGAGGCGGCACGTGTCGTTTCGGGTGAACCACGCGGAAAATCGCCCTTTGAAGCTGCTGCACGCTTCATGTTAATCGCGATTCGACGCTCACCTTGCTTTCGTATCTGGCCCGGAAGTCGCCGTGAATCTCGATTGCCGCGCGTCCATCGAAAATCTCGCGGCGGGTGGCGAAGGTGGACCGAACGGGGTTGAAAAGTGGGTTGAAGAGGGTTGAAGAGGTTGAAGCAGAGGGTGGCTGTTTGCCGAGTAGCTATATCGTAAGGCCGTCTGCCGTCGAAACGTCGACTCCACGTCCCTCGATTTTTGTTTACTTTTTTACGCTGGTCTTTGTGCGTGCCTGCTTGGACAGAGGGGAGTTATATCATAGATGACGGGCGAATTAGCTGTTTGAGGAGCGTAGGCGTGAAGCGTTTAGCGGATTTATTCAGTAAATGACAGATGGAAGAGCTGTTTGAGTTGGCGAATTTTTGGCAATTACGTTTTACGTTAAATGGCTGTTGTAAATTTATACATAGGGTGATTAAATAATCGAGGTACGATCGACAAGGAGGAGGAGTTTATCGTACGGCGATGATAGTAGGCAGAGGTACAAGATAATAGTTATTTTAACAATTTTTTTGCAAGAACGTTGTTCAATGAAAATTAATCTTCATTTATCATTATTTTTTTAATTGTTATTTTGTGAGTATAGAGAGACATTAAAAGACGAGAGTGTTTTTATATTTTATATCTTTGAATCTTTTAAAATGCTAATTGTCGATTCATAGCCAGTTGATAATTAGCCAATTGGGATCATAATTATCTATGCGTAAATGAGGAAATTAAAAGACAAGAGTGTTCTTATATTTTATATCTTTGAATCTTTTAAAATGCTAATTGTCGATTCATAGCCAGTTGATAATTAGCCAATTGGGATCATAATTATCTATGCGTAAATGAGGAAATTAAAAGACAAGAGTGTTCTTATATTTCATATGTTTGAATCTTTTAAAATGCTAATTGTCGATTCATAGCCAGTTGATAATTAGCCAATTTCGATCATAATTATCTGTGAGTAGAGGAAAACATTAAAAGACAAGAGTGTTCTTATATTTCATATGTTTGAATTTTTTAAAGTGCTAATTGTCGATTCATAGCCAGTTGATAATTAGCCAATTTCGATCATAATTATCTGTGAGTAGAGGAAAAAATTAAAAGACAAGAGTGTTCTTATATTTCATATCTTTGAAAATGATGATTGGATGTGAGGTGTAAGTTTGTCAGAGATGTTGAGCGTTAAGAGTGTTAATTTATGGCTGGAATATTGCATCATGGTTGCAGGTGAGGATATTGCTAGGAGGAAAGAATGGAGAAAAAGATTTCATAACGAGTAAGATTTGAATGGCAAAGAGATGAGAATATATTCATAGGGAATATGAATATTTAAATAGTAGCTTTTTTTATTATTCAGGAGACAAAGGTGTTCGTACCGGCCTTAAACTCTGCATGCATTTGTCTAGTTAAGCGAAATGAATTCTCTTTCGCGGATAACTTAAATTCCTTGCGCTCCAATTCTCTTCAAATTTTGTTTCACGTATACAAGATTCAATTTCTCCACTCTGAATCGAACAATTAAAAGCAAACGTTATTTTAATCTTTCGAATATATACAGGCAGGTGAAGCTTTATCTTTTAAAGGAGTTGAGTACCGGTTTTCAGAAAGTTCAAATCGCAGGAGATAAAATTTCAACAGCTGCGACTTAACTCTGACAACTCAGATTTCAAACAATCGAATTCCAAGCGTGGGAAATTCGAGCATTCTCAACTGCGAGCACTCAAACTTCAAACATTGAAACTTTAGACATTCGATGCCTGAATTCCAAAACTTCGATCATACTACTTCAAACATACTTTTCTAGTAGTTCACTAGAATCTTCAAATATTCATATTTCATTTTATCTAACAGGATAAAAGATCTCTAATCTTTGTGCCTCACAGTTTCCTTCTCCAACTTTTGAACAGTTAAACTCAAGATATTTAACGAGTATATACTCACACTTCAATTTCAAGTACTCCTTTTTTAAGCATTGTAGTACTCCAAACATACCAAAACGGAAACTAAAATGATCAAACGTACCAATCTCGTCAAACGAAGCAAAGCCTCTCTACACAAAATCTAACAAACGATGAAAAAAGCTTCCGATCTCCACTCTTCTTTCTCAAATTTTCCCTAAAAGATATTCTAAATACGTAAAGATTTGCAGAACTTTTATCGGTATAAGGTACTGCACACTTTCGAAAATATCCCAGAGACACCGTACCAAGCGTTCTCAGCAGTATCATTGACTCTCAGTCCTCAAACTTTCCCCCTTCCTCAAAACCCGGAAACCTGCTCAAACAAGAAATTGTTCCGAAGAATCAAACAAACGCGTCATTCATCTGCAATCATCAGCGCAAGTGAAAAACTTTCGAAAGGCTCTTTACAAAAAAAAAAAAAAAAAAAAAAATACAACCGACTTCGAAATTCGTTAAAAAGTATGGAGTGATCTCTACTTTATTTCTATTTTATTCAAACACATTTTATTCAGACGATTCAGATCACTCATTCGCTTACTGAACAACATATCAAATTATATTGCAACCTCGTGGAAGGCGGCGCGAAATTAAAAATACTAAAAATAAAAATGAAAATAAATTTTGTCGATACCACCTAATGACAAAATCCGCAATCACTTAGTTATCGATCTGATATTTTCACTTCTAATTCAGGATATCTTCCTCGCTATTTCCAAAGCCGCTATAAAAATTCCAACTGCGCGAAATTCTGCTAAATCGAACAAAGGGAAAAATCATCGATCTCCGTTCTTCTTTCTCAAATTTCTCTGCAATCATTCGCTTGCAATCCGTCTCCTTCTTTCCAGTCTTTTGCTTCGCCGTGGAAAAGCATTCTAAATACGCGTCGAGTTTCTGCATGAGCGACGTTACCCTCGCGTTCCTCGAAAGAATCGTTTCGAAGGGAATGAAAGTATCGAGTGAAACTGCGAGGGTATCGCGTCTCTGCTCTGTTGGCTGGTTTCCACCGCGTGTGTCCTTTTTATCGAGCGAATCGGAAGGCAGCAAGCCCTGAGGAATGGCGGGCATCGACGCTCGGCAAACACACCCACGTAAAAATTGGAAAAAACGAAACTTTTTCGAAAGCGTGTTTCGTTCAAAGGGCTGAAGATTAATTGGCCCGCGAGCGAGGAAATTATGAAAGCCGACAGAAGTTTTAAAGGGAAGCTTGACCGCGATCAAAGAGAGATTTATCACGTTGTTAATGCTTTTTTTTTTTGTACCGTGCATGATGCTCCGTGCAGATGTGAAAGCTTCTGAAACGTTGGCGAAGCTTCGTGATTTTTCGTAACTTTCTTTCGTTCGTTTATACAACACGAAGGGATTTTATACTTTAATTTAGATTTGATTTATTTTAGCAATGTTGGACACGGTCGATAAAATAAATCAATACGTTTACTCGTATTTTGATACGATATCTTATAAATTGTATTGCCACGTCTGGTTGTAGATTAATTTCTAGTTTATTTGTCATGTTAATTTTAGACAGTTGAAGTCTTCTTTAATTTTTCGTAGAAAATTCGTCGAAATTTCGTGTACTCTTATCTTTTATTTCATCCGTTAGAAATTAAATTGACAAAATTCACCGTAGGAAAATTATTTCTCGGTCGACATTCATTTCCAGGATAAAGCAAACGTTTCAAAACTTACAATTAGGAGTTTCAACGTAACGATAGAACAATTGGCAATAATTCATGTCGCCCGATAGAATTTCATCCCTTACCATTAAAAGAAAAGCACAGAGGAAGAACGGGAGGAAAGGAAGAAAAAGGGGAAGAAAAAAGAAGGGAAATAAGAAAGAAAAAGAAACACGATCGACAAGTTTCTTGGTGTTAGATACTGGTAAAACGAAAAATCGAAGAAAAGAAGAAAGCGAAGAAAGAAGAAAAATAAGAAAAGGAAGCAAGATCTACGTGTCTAAAGAAAGAGAAGAGCAAGAGTTTTTTAACATTTTAGTAAAACAAAAGAAGAAGGAAAACAGCAAAATAGCAAAACAGAGAAAGTCAAGTAAGACAGCAAAGGAAGATCGACGTGTCTTGGCCATTCATCGTAGATGGCAAGGAAAGAAGAGAAAGAAAATAAAGAAAGTTGTGCGTTTTAGTAAAACAAATAAAATATAGAAATGAAAAAAAATGTAGGCAAAGTGGTTTTATTGCATGTGCTCGATATATATAAATTTACTTGTATGTTATTATTACATTCATATGTACAATATTATTACTTAACGATGTCTGAGTGGAAAAATTATTTTCTTCTCTTTAGTACCTATTTAAGTAAGAAGTATTTTTTCTACATTTTTTATATTTATATATCTAATTCTTTACTTTTTAATCTTCAAATGGTATCCTACGATATACATCGAACCCCGTTGCGGGATAGAAAGATTTTTTCGAATCTCTTCAGATTTCACGTCAGCTAATCGGACGATTATTTCCCGCGATAAAACCGTCGATTTTTTTGAAAATTACATCGTATTCCGTTGGAAATGAGCACGTGCTCCGAATTTCAGTTTTCTAGCTGGTGAGACAGTGGGTGAAATTTCGAAGCGAAATTTCCACGAACGGACAAACGGAAAAGCGAACTACGTGAAAACTATCGATTAAGGAGAAGAGAAAGGAAGAAAGGGAAGAACGAGAAGAAAAGTAAGAACGTTTTTTCTTACTGAATTCTAGTAAACCAAAAAAAGAAAAAGTCGGAAGAAAGAAAAGGGAGATCGGCTGGTCTCGAATTCTACATAGTGGAACAAGACGGAAAAGGGAAAAACAGGAAGAAGAAAAGAGAAAAAAGGGTAGATGAAGATTTCTTGGCTGCGGATGCTGGTTGTTGCAGGCACAACTGGAGCGTTCGCTCGCTCCCGTTTTCGCGTATGGGTGCCACGACGCATTCCTGACAAAGTAGTCATCACGCATTCCTGGGACGCAATCGTGAGCTTCCACCCTCGTTAACGAAAGATGGATTCGTGCGCGCCAGCCTGAAGAGGACGCGTTATTACATTTTATCCGGGGCCGACCAGCGTGGAATGTCCGCCTAAGACCGTCACGAGGGTTGAACAAGCCTGAGGACATGTGCCACGTTAGAACAGGTCGCTTTTGACTGTCAGACGTTGCTCTTCAAACTCAAAAACACTTTCATATTTCAATTCTTTACTTTTCGTCTGAATCTTGATTTTTACCTTTCTCCATATTTTACCTTTTACCTCGATACTTAGCTTTTTTTTTATTCCGGATTATTATTAGAGGGTTTTAATACACGTTAATCGATTACTACTCAAGATAAGGGACAAATATATTTATATTCCATTTGTAGTATTTAACGTTACGAAAATTAGTATGCATGTTTCTATGTATGATACTATAACGATCAGAATTATAGACTTATTATATAGATTTATCTATCGTGACTGAAACAGAGAACTATAACTATTTAATTAGAACTTAGTATAGTCAAGTGACACAACTACAACTGTTAGTGAGGCAACTAAATTTGTTCAACTACTCAACTTACAATTTACAACTAACAGCTCGCAACTCACAACGACTCGACAACTCAACTTGCAACTAGTCGCAACTCAGTCGTAAACTCCAACTACAGTTATCGATTACTAACCACTTGCTACTTACCATTTTTTCCACTATGACGTCCCCATTATACTAGAGTTCTCGGTACTCCTACAACGAATACGCGTACTACAGGTGTTGACCCAAGATGATCACATACGCTTTTTTCAATTGCCCATTGTTCTAAAGGGCCACAGATGCATGACCGATCGAGATTTGCCAACCTTCCCAACCCCTCATCACTTTTCTTTTTTTACTACCTGTAGTTCATCGGAATTTTGCCAATTGTTCTTTCACGATACCACAATACGATCCCAATGACCTTGATTATCTTCTCAAGAATATTTTCACAATTGTGTGCAAATTTCTCCGAGTAACCTCTTCGCAATTCATTTACGCGTGCTCGAAAAATACGATCTTGAAGTTTTGTGACCTCGAGGGCAGTAAAGCACAGTATGGAAATTACAGTATGCAAATTAATAAGAAGATACGATCCGATAGACAAAGAGAAACACACGTTTCTTGTCGTAAGTAATATCATACCGCGAATAAAGACAAAAGCAGGGCGAATTTACTACGCGTTAATGATGCAACCACTGAAACAACCCCTAACTCGAGATCATTCGCAACAAGTGTCCCACTGGTATATTCCGCTCAACGTAATATTCCTAATAATATGATTAATTTGAAAAAAGGCGGTATAATTTTAACAACCCTTTATCGATTTGTCCCTGATCGACCTATACCATACTCGTCGCATAATTTATAACGAATGACGGTAATTTAAAATTCGGTCCACCCTTTCGTGAATCTCGATGCCGCAACTGGGCCCAAGAATCTTCGACGCGTATTATGATGCGGGGCACCCTTTTGTGCGTAACCAAAGGGTGCTAGGACAGCCACGTGCAGAAAACTTGTGAAAAAGTTGATCGAGGGTGGTCCTCCACTTTCCATCTCTTTTCTCTCGAACTTTGTCAGTGCACTACACTTTTTTTTAAAGGAATTTATAATACACGTTCTACGTTCGCGTTATTAAAGCAAAATGATAAGCATCAGGAAAATATGCAAGCTGGAAATTTCCATTTTATTGAATCGACAAAGTCTATCTTTTCCCTCTCGGTTCACCTGTTTAATGGGAAATTGTCCTGAGAATTAACATTTCTCGTGGAGAGATATCAGACAGTTTGGCTGGAAGTGTTTAAAATGAAATTTAATTCTTCAGTCTATTATTAGCTTCGCGATATTTGTAAATATTGCTTTCGTGTTAGTTTTATATTAATCGCAATTATTGATCTGCGAAGTTGAAATTTATCGTTTATAATTCGTAATTATATCTTTCTTTGCGATTCAGAGTTAAGATTCTACACGAGGTTACTTAAAGGTTTGATCATCGTTGCCACAGATTTCGAACGTCTTACCTTATAACGAGAAACTAAAGAACGGAACGAAAAGCATTTTTATTTCAATTTGATAACAAAATTCGTTTGAACGATAAGATCGTTTATATATAGTTTGATAAAACTGATATGATAAACGTTAAATATCTACACATGCCTGAATCAACCAAATTTCAATAATTCATTAAATAAATCACTGAACGAAAAGAATATAAATAGCGTAAGAAAAATATCTTCAAAGAAAGATATATTATACGTAAGAGAAAAAAACTGTCAAAGTAACGTTACCTGGCAAAAGAAAAGGAGTGAAACAAGAAACAAAACTCGATGATCCCCAATAGCCGTGATAGTCGACATTTAGCACGGTCTTATGTGGAGCATAATAGAAATTAGGGAAACCTAGTGATCCTCGCGATTTCACGGCGCATAAAGGCACAAAAGTCGTTGCTCCGCGTCCGGATGAAATATGGTTCCTTGCAGGTGCATGCACCCCATTCTAACATTCTCCCATTCTCTATCGTTCTCTCCCTGGTCATTGTTCAGGATATGTGACACTAACACCGTCCGTGTAATTATGCCGATACGGCTCCAGCGTTGTTTCGTGACAGGGGGTGCAAACCATCCCCTAAGCACCCTTTGGTCACGCATCCCGGGGGTGCTTTTGCATCGTAACACATTACCGCCGATTTTTCTTGGTATCCTGCAAACAGGGGATTTTGATATTGAGAAAATTTGGAATTTCAATTAGGATGGATTGTTACGTTTTGTAAGCGGAGAACCTGGAATTGAAATTAGAAAGAGTCAAATTTTGAAAACAGGGGATTTTGAGGTTGAGAAAATTTGGAATTTAAATTAGGAATAGTTATTATGGTTCGGAAACGGAAAATTTGGAACTGAATATAGGAAGAGTTCAATTTTGCAAACAGGGAATTTTGAGGTTAGGAAAATTTGGAATTTAAATTAGGAATAGTTATTATGGTTCGGAAACGGAAATTTTGGAACTGAATATAGGAAGAGTTCAATTTTGCAAACAGGGAATTTTGAGGTTAGGAAAATTTGGAATTTAAATTAGGAAGGATTATTACGTTTTGTGAGCGAAGGACCTGGAATTGAAATTAGAAAGAGTCAAATTTTGAAAACAGGGGATTTTGAGGTTGGGAAAATTTGGAATTTAAATTAGGAATAGTTATTATGGTTCGGAAACGGAAAATTTGGAACTGAATATAGGAAGAGTTCAATTTTGCAAACAGGGAATTTTGAGGTTAGGAAAATTTGGAATTTAAATTAAGAAGGATTATTACGTTTTGTGAGCGAAGGACCTGGAATTGAAATTAGAAAGAGTCAAATTTTGAAAACAGGGGATTTTGAGATTGCGAAAATTTAGAATTTAAATTAGGAAGAATTATTACGTTTTGTAAGCGGAGAATCTGGAATTGAAATTGGAAAGAGTCAAATTTTGTAAACAGGGAATTTTGAGGTTAGGAAAATTTGGAATTTAAATTAGGAAGGATTATTATGTTTTGTAAACGGAGAACCTGGAACTGAAATTAGAAAGAGTCAAATTTTGAAAACAGAGGATTTTGAGGTTGCGAAAATTTGGAATTTAAATTAGAAAGAATTATTACGTTTTGTAGCAGAGAACCTAGAATTGAAAGTAGAAAGCGTTAAATTTTGTAAACAGAGAATTCTGATAGTGAATTTGGAGTTTAAACTAGAAAGGATTGTATTTTGTAAATAAAGATGTTTGATGATTGAATTTAGAAAATTAAATACGGAAGTAGAAGAGAAAAGTAGGAGGAGAGGAATAAGGGAAGGGCTAAATTTCCAATTATTAATCAGTGAAATTTTCCAAATTACGAGTTACAAATTATGATAAGCACATTTCGTTTCTCGAAATCTCTTTCCATTAATTACCGAGAAAATACAGTGGTAGCTAAAAGAAAGGTTGAAATAATTATTGATTAATTTATTTATTATTCGTAATTCTCATATTCTGCGACTCAAGGATGACTTTCACTTACTTCTTACAATCAGTATTTAATCTAATTATCATCTACAATAAAACCTCGCTTCTTTGCTTAAAAGAAACTTTAAAATTTATACATCATAAATTTTAGTCATTTTTATACTACAAATCTTTTGCCACATTGATAACAGCCACATATATATTTTATTTATCGTTCTTATTAAATATAAATCCATTTTGCAATATTATGATGTCTTTCGTACTTGTCATTTTATAAACTTTTTTCTACCCATCATTGAACCTCTGAGAAATGATATTTATGGAAATTTGTGGCATTTTCATCGTAATGACACATGATAATCCATGGTATACATAAATATTTGGTTTGTCACTTTTATTAGACATGAATCGATTTTGTAAAATTATGATGTTCTTCGTACTTCTCGTTTTATAAACTTTCTTCTATCCATTATTGTAGCTCTGAGAAATGACATTTATAAAAATTTGTGGCCAATGTAATGACACAATAATCTGCTTCTTACAACTTTCCTGTTCTTTGTTATTCGAGCAGGGCACGATTGATTGTAATAAGCTAATCGAGAATAGTTGGAAGTCAGATGGACCAGAATCTTGAAGAATTGGCATATTGACCGTAGAGAGATGTTTGCCTGTTCATTGTCTGTATAGAAATTATATTTGACAAAGGGACTGGGGGGTTCCTTTTGTTTCTTCTCTCTGGGTCGGATAATCCCTCCTAACTCTTCGATGTCCCTATAAAAGCTGGTGATCAATTCGAAAATTTGCTTTTCGATATCTCAAAAATGAATCGTGGTTTAACAAAAGTCGCGATAGGATAATGCTTCTGGATAGAAGAAGAACTATAGAAGTATTATGTATAACAGAAAGAAGAAGCCACTCTCGAAGACGGGATTCTATGTTCAAAGACCCAGTTCTGTTGTAAATTAAAAACCACGTTACCCGATGGAGACAAGTATTTTAGAAGAAAATAAAACAAAAATTATGTTTCCGCTTCTGTTTTCTGTTCTGTTCTGTTACAGAAAACTTCTATCCCGAGCAGCCACAAAACAAGAAATGAAATTAACTATACGTATACCGAAAAAACAAAATGTCAATGTAAGGAAACGAGAAACAATTGTTCTTCAATGAAAAAAAGCACGTGTGTAAGGTACACGTTCTTCGGAGAAGAAGACCATGAAGAAAGAAACGTCGAGCCGCACCAGGTAATATTGCTACTTCAGAGACATCCTTGTCAAGAAGAAGAAGAAGAGAAAGAGCAAGATGCAAAAGTTATATGTGCTGCATCAAAAGAGGTAAATTGTGAAAAAACCAAGTCCGTTCGTCAATCTGTCTAAGAAGACAACTACATGTATTAAAGCATCAGAAAAGAAAAAAAGAAAAAAAGTAGAAATAAAATCAACTTTCTCTTCTTCCTGCTCTCTTGAATCAACGATGCTTTCAAAAAACCAAAAACAGAGGAAAGGAAAGGACCGGAAGATACGCCTAATCCTGTCCTCTTCTATCGAGAAAACTTTCTGCCGAAGCAAGCAAAATAAGAAGAAGAAGAATGAAGAGAAAATGCAAAACGATACAAGTCCGTCCGCTTCTATCGAGAAAACTTTCATTCGAAGAAACCAGAGACGAGAAAATGCGAGAGATACGCGTCTACCCTCCTCGATCCTCCTCGAAGAAAGTTTTCATACGAATCCTACAAGAAAGCAAAGAGGAAAAAGCAGCGATCCGGAAGACACGTGTCGTCCCTCGCAGAGAGAACGTAACGAAGAAACCAAGAGCAGAATTGCCTGTGCAATATCGCCAGACTCGAAAGATGTACCGCGTATTTTGAAAGTACGAGGCGACGTCGTATCGAGTATTTGGCCGTTTGTCAGTCCGCGTAAATACGCGACAATGCCCGCCCTTTGTGCCGCCCGTCTATCGTCGATGTTTGCCAAATAAAAGCCTATATACGAGAGCCCTCTTTGTCTCTGTGTGTTTCGGCTACGCTCTCTCCCCCATCGCCACGAATGATACGCCTTGTTGCCTATGAAACTCCCGGCCGTGACCCCTTCGTTCCTCGTTGCACTGCTACAAAAGGGCATCCAGTCGAAAGAGGGAGAGAGAAGCTAACGATGATGCAAAGTATTTCACGATGGAACACGTGCGTACGCAACGACGACGGCGACGGCAACGGCGACGACGACGATGATCAACCAGGGGGTTGAATCGAAATCGACAGCCAACATACGCTTATTTGGGGTGGCTGGTGCGTTTGCGGGACGAATTGCTTGGAAATGTTCCTCTTCACCGAGAAGTGGTCGTGCGCAAGAAGAGACTCTGAATGCCATCTTTATGCTACTTTTAGTCTTTTCTGATTTTCATGACTTTTGGCAAGTATGTGTAAAAGAATAAATTTCTGTTGTGTTTTTTTTTTGAGGGGGGGGGTGGTTTAGGTTGTTGGTTTCATCGGCGGTTCCCGATGCTTTTGCCTGCTTTCGATTCTTGTTTGTCTAAATTGAAAGTGACTACTTTAGCCTTCAAGATATCTAAACTGCTATAACATTCTGTGGTTCCTTCACGCAATGTGCAGTATCATCAATCCCATCGACAAAGCTACCCTCGATTAATCCAGCAATTCCGAACTCTGAAATGAGAACTTGTAATCTTTAGCTATCACAGAGATATCTAACTCGAAGTTTCAAGTCTTTGATGAAATACGTGATAGAATCTGAATCATTAATCGAATTCTATCTCGATGTTCTTGATACGGTCAGTTGATCAGTAAATCTTCGAAAGATTTAAATTTCAAGATTCGATTATAAATGTTTAATCAACATTGCCGAGACAGGTAAATCTTAACAATATCGCACCACTTATGTATAAAATACCTAAACCACAAATTGAAGCTCATTTCAAACATTCTGGAAACCTCACACGCTATCAAATTCCATCTAACGAAATGAAAATTGCCTCGATATTCCTTATGCCGTCGATCACTAAACAAAGATTCCAAATTTAAGATAGCAAATTCAAGATCGCTTTCCTAATTCTGGATAGCAACGCCGAACTTCCAACCAACCTAACCCCAAAACAGCTCTGTAAGTTACTCAAACCTTCTCTAAACATCCTGGAAACCACGCTCATCATCAAATTCCCTAATTGGAAATTAAAAATAAAATTGAAAGTAACCACGCCGAAATAAGAGAATCTAAAGCAGCGGTCGAGCCCTGTCTCAGCATCCTCGAAACCGCATTTACCGTCGAATTCTCGACTGGAAATTGAAAAGAAATTCAAGGTAACCACCCCGTGTGTTGCACGAGCAGCGTACGTCACTGTCGTGCGATATTGATCTTCGGAAGCGTCGTGCATCCGGTTGAGCACCACGGTCAGTATTCACCCTTTCCACTTCTCTACGTTCAGAGGCGGATCCAGCACGAACCAATCGTCTCTGTTCCTCGGTCTCCCTTAGTTTGCTCAAAACGTCCCGCCTCCGACCCATACCCTTCAGTCGATCGTCCACGACCGATAGGTAGGGATGATTTTCACTGTCGATGCGGTGGCTGGTGTCAAAAAAGCTTGAGAGTCCGGCTCGTTGATACGTTGGAGCAGTCATCGTCTGAACGCGGTACCAACAAGTCTCGTCGACCTATCAATACGAGAAAACCACCCTTGAACACGGTGGTCTAAAAACAGGAAGATAACACAGAAACCGAAGATGGTATCAACCACGAAATCCAGCCTCCATCGATGTTGGAAATCCGTGAGAATGCCTGGCATCGCTCACAGGATCTTTTCTTGAGACCTATCGCCGCGTCGAAGGACGGGAGAGGGTTGATCAATCGGACGATCGGACAACGTGACGCTTTTGTGAATTTGGATTTTTCTCTTTGTGACTCGAGAACGTTCTTTTAGAGGGATCTATCGACTTCGACGGACGTGGAATCGAAGGACTTAGAAGTTTCACATTGCTTTTACGCAGGACACGTTCGTTGTTTCATGGTTTTTACGTAAAGTGACTGAATTTGGTTGGTTCCTTTTTTCCGGAGAGTGATATCGAATGAAAAGAGGAGTCGCCGAGCAGAGATAATCGAAAGAAGAGAAGGAAAAAGAGATTGTCAGGAAGTGTTGCTTGTGAAAAAGTGGTGGGGAGGGATTGAGAAATTGACAGCTCGAGGGCACGAGGAACCATGTTGGAATTCTACCCTCCGCTTCCTGGTAGCTTGAACCGGCAGAGCGAGTCGGGCCCACCAACTATGGGCTCCGCTGCACCACCGATTCCCTTTCGGCCTACCAACGACAGTAACAACGCAGGTGAGAACGAACTTTCTTCCTCTATGTTTTCGTCTAACGGCATTGATTTTCACAGTGACAGTCGAAAGCGAGTGTATATACACCTTACGAAAGTCACTTTCGTATAATATTCACCTATGGACTTTTATTGTTAATTCGTATCTCTTAACCAGATCTCTATTCGTTGCGTCTTTCCAATCGATTTTTAGCTTATTGTACGTGTAAGAATTTTTGTAAAAATTTTTGTAACTTCTTCTATATACGCTTTTCTACACATCGTCATCATACGTGTTTCTTGTATAGAACAGGGTCGTTTGCAACGCGGGAAGAAAGCAAAACTAAACTAAATTCTTTCTTGAAGTAACCCATCTAATTCTCCATAGACGCAATTAATCGGACGATACGTAAAGTTTTCCTTATTGTACGAATGTTAACGCGTAATTGTAATCTTCCAATGTATTCGGAAACGATCGAGTCAAATTTGTACCAAAGCGTAAGACAGCGAAACAATTGCAAATATTATTCTTGTTTGTTTAGCTCGCGTGTTTCAGGCAATGACGTTGAAATTTATTGTCACATACGCTTATTTTTAAGCAACTTTTACTTTCTATACAATTTTACAATCGTTACATATATAGGGTGCGGTGTAGCAACCTTCTGATCTGGTTATACGGATCCTATTGTGCAGTAATTAAAAGTAATTGTCTCTACGTATAGTTAAAAGCAAGTGAGACGAGGTTGATTATTTCATTAAAAAATTTTCTGTCAAACCAATTTATTAATCCTCGTCCGTGACCGTAGGAATCTTTTGCGATTCTTATAAAATCGTCGTTAATGCAGATTATACTAATTCGATAGAGTAATCGATTTTAATTACAGGGGAAAAACGGTACAGAACAATTTTTCTCGATTTTTTAATTTCACTTTCGCTTAAATTTATTTTAGCGTCGCTCGGTAGCTGCACCGGCCATAGCAACATCTTTTGCGATTTTTATACAAACGCTGTCAACGTAGAGTATGTTAATGTAGAGAAATGGAAAATATTCGTAGCGAATACACGGGGAAAATGTAACAAATTAATTTTTATTGGTTTTTTTTTTCATTTTAATGTCACTGAACGTCCATGATCGAAAGAAAAATTTTAAGAACGTGGAATTGATTATTGTTGAATTAAAATCTCTCGTCATATGTAACGAGCCTAAGTTTTTCGTTTTGAGTTACAGTTGAGTGGTAGTTGAGGTAAACAGCGAGTTATTGTACCGCGTTCTACCCTGCTCTGGCTTTATCACTATCGACAATCGATAAGCGACGGGACAAATTTCATGGGACTCGCGATATTGCTCTGCTCCAGAACGCTATCACATTTCTCAGTCCGACAGCCATATCATTCGGCATAACTCCCTGCGTATTTATTTCTTTCGCGATAAAAACGATCCGCCAGAAAAATTTCATATTCCTACTACGATTCCTACGATTCTGTATATTTGATTGACAGATCGAAATTCTCTCATAAGGAATACTAACTTACATCTAATCTACGTAACGGTGTATTTCAATTTATTATATGTTACATGCAACATCTATTTGCAAAGATCTTCTTCCATTAAAATATATATAGATCCATTTAATGTTTTATAAAATGATTCGTAAGAGTTCGCTCTTTTACTTGATTTATAAATACCTTTTGATACTTTGATTTTGCGTAATCAGAATTTTATTTAGTTATGAAATTATGAGAAAAAGAAAGATTAGTATAATAGATACATACCGATCATTTGATAGTAACATGGTGAAAATACGAACGTAGAAAAATGCGATAGCACGTTGATAAGCAAGTAGAGTAAGCTCCGAAACATATGGACGTATGGATATGCGACTTGTAAGTCCGTGTCGTTATCGAGGATTAATAACAAAGCACGGTGAATTTTCTAGATATCAAATTCATCTAACAATAAGTAGTTCTGGACTGTGTCAGTTCATAAACATTGTTGTTGCTCAATTATATAGCTGTATCGTCGTGGACAGCCATAAGTATTTAATAAACCGACGATATTTAGTATAAATTGAACGCTTCTCGCTGCCTTTATTTTCTACTCATTATTTTATCGTAAATTTGTTATTCCAGTCACAGTACATTCGCGTGTGTCTTATAACGTCAAATACTACGTAAATTAAAATCTGTTAGAATTTTCTAATAAACGTAATCGATATAAATTTCTAATATTTACGGATCGCAGTGTTAATTTCAGCAACAAGTTTGCTTTTTAACGATGTATCGTTTCAAAAGAGAAAAATTTGTATTGTATCTGCGTTTCTAACGAAAGATATTATATATTTATTGTTAGATGTGATATGTTTATTAGTAAAAGAGGACAAATAATTTACTCCTTGACTAGTTAAGATTTATTAATGACACGTCTATGATGAGCTTCTTTTTTACAAACGAATGAATTTATCCAAACGATTATTTATTCACAGTACATTCGCATAGTCTGAATATTTTTATTAGACACATATATGTATAGTGAAATAGGATAAATAATTTAGTCCTTCACTCTCTCGATACATTTTATATAATAAAATTGTGTATAAAGGAGCCTTCAGGATCAATATTATCGTCAATATTTCAGAACTGTCAACAGTATACGGACTCTCGGACGATCAACATATCTTGTCAACATAATATTGTCAATATTATCGAACATTGAGAGAACAGATTGACGTATCAATGTTCGAAATGCTGACGAGGTAATTTGATGAAAAATATTATACTCTGTGTCTTATGAGTTTAGCCCATACCCTTTCTTCTTTGGTTCCTTCGTTGCTAATGTTCATATAATGGTCGCTCGAGCTTTTTATTTTTTGGTTAAACATCGTTGAACGAACGCCGACTCGAAGCTGAATGTGTCGTCAGTAATATCGAACGTTTGAGAAAAATCCAGTTTGTCGATAAATATTGACAATTACACGAACGATATACAGCGTGTAACGGAATATGTCGAACCCATTTTGACAGCTGGCTATACAGCGAAAGCAATGAGGAAATTTCACATAAACATACGCTGCATTTATCTTCGTATATGAGATACAGTCAATTCTCTGTGTATACAACATCTATTAAAAACGTCGAAATACTAAGCTTCGGAATAGAACAAGCTTTTATTGGTTTTTGGCTTGGCAACTAAGCGATTGCGGATTTTATCATTAGATGGTATTGACAAAATCACTTGGTTGTCAACCCAATATATACTACTACTAATAGCAATAATAAGCAAACAGAGTGGATGCATAACAAGATACGTAAGATTACAGGCTTGTCTTGAAACGAATAATATTCATTTTAAGCATCTTCTGTGAAAATTTAATTATCTAATTAGATAACACAAAATTAAAACAGAAGATTCGTTTATACGAAACTTTATCATTGTTCTTAGGTGTATAATCAGTTGCCTAGGCGAGTTCCACGTGTTCTAATTACATACTGTATATTGTGAATACAATATCGAAAATTCTGAATATTATAAACAGAATATTAAAAACATTGCGGTTTGTCAATAAACATTGACAAAACACTTATGACACGTATTCATATTTATTCAATATTTATTGGCAATTTGATAACACTTTAGACGTAAGGTTCGTTTAACGTTGCCTAAACGGAAGAAAGCCCGTACAGCCGTTCGTGTTTAGCGCTGTGAATAAAGAAACCAACGATACAGAGTATGGGCTAAGGAGTAACATTTAAGAAGAAGTATGTCTTCACATGTAAATTCGTGGAACTTGAATATTCGCTGGAAAAGATTTTCAAAATTATTTTAGTACGAGTATCGTATATTTCGAAGAATACTGACAATACGTGTCGATCGATATCGAGAATCTTGGAATATCGAATAATTGATTCTCAGGGTTCCTGACGTTTCTTCGATGTTAGAAGAAGAAAAAAAAGTGACGATTGTGATGATTTCAGAGCCGTCAGTTTCAGTAAAAACGGAGTCCGGCCTGCTGGAGACGATCTGCGCTGGTTGCGGTCGTACGATAGTCGACAAGTACGTGATGCAAGTCGCTGGAAGGAACTACCACGAGGAATGTCTTTCGTGTGCTGCGTGTGCGACACCGCTTACGCATTCCTGTTTCATTCGTGAGCTAAAACTCTACTGTCGAACCGACTACGAGCGGATCTTCGGTGTGAAGTGTGCACGTTGCATGGAGAAGATCAGCTGCTCGGATTTCGTATTAAGGGCGCCGGGTTTGGTGTTTCACGTGGAGTGTTTCGCGTGTTGCATGTGCGGCCAACCATTACTTCCTGGCACCCAGTATTTCCTCCGTCAAGGACAACCGATCTGTCGAAGGGACTACGAGCACGAGTTGTACCTGAACAGTCCTCAAGGTTAGTGACAATTGTCGTCTTTCGAGTTTCAGTCGATCTCTTTCGTTGTTTTTCTTTTCTCAATATCTTTTTATAGCACGACAATCACGTGCGGAAAAGCAGGCTCAACTACAACTTTGTTGAATTTTGGATATGTCTTATAGGGCAGGATCCTCAGTAACATGCACCTCGTCGCGGTTCAAAAGTCACGACAAGATTCTTCTTCTATGGGGTTACTTGTTACGTTGCATTTAACGCGGTAGAAGCTGTTACAAACGAAATTACATATGCATTTGCATAGGATTGCGATCCTAATAGCGGCAAGGTACGGTCAGCTTAGATCGTTTCCTTCGCGTTAAGGAAAGAAAAATCAGGTTCGATCGCTGCGGGTCTAACTTTTGAACCACGATCGTCCTACTCCTCGAGTAAAATGCTTGCAAAAAGTTACTCCATTTTTTCAGCTTAATTAGCTTCTTTATATGTATATTTTACTTAAGTTTGTTTTTTCCTTTTATATAGAGTTTCTTCTCTCTTCGATATTTTCATTTGGCGAGTTATTCTTCAATTTTTGGATTAGAATCAAAACGAAGATATTGCGTTCTATCGATGCCTTCTATTTCTTCTATGTCAATTTCACGTTTTTGCTGTTGTTTAGTATTTTTCTTTGAAATCTTGCCTCTTTCATTTTTCTGAATTAAAATAGGGATAAACGACGCCTTCCGTTTCTTCGGTACTTTTCATTCTTCGTTCGTAAGGCGTGTTATTTATGGGAACACGATTGTCTTACTAAAGCGTATCAGTTTCTCCATCATCGCGTACATGCGCTTCTTCATATTTTTGTTTCATTTCGTTTCACCGTCACGTTCCGCGATCCGCGTGATCCATAGCGCGAAAATAAAACTGATAGATCCTTCTAAACCGAGGTAATTTGGAATGTTTATTCGAAACCGTGTTTACAATATTTGAAGCGAAAGGCAGTTAAAGCCGCTAAAAGCTATATCTTGCAAAAATTCACCTATGTTTTTATATTATGTCTTTATAACGATGCCAAGACAATTCAAATTGTAAACAAAGTCGGCAGTTGGACAAACGTTGGGGATACTCCCAAACATTTTCAAAGAAAAGATCCCGACGTTTTTTCATCTCCGACGGATATAAATGTAGCGACTCGGACAAGTCAATAATTACCGTTCCGTTATCGAGTAGATCAATTAGCGTTTGTCTATCGAACAGTCAGTTACTAATTTGTCTATCGAAGAATTAATTATCATTTCGTCTAACGAAGAATCAGCATTTTGTCCACCGAAGAATCTCACATCCGTCAGCCAATTATCAATATTGAAATCGAACGAGACTTGAATAAATCATTTCATATTTTACTTTTCGAACAATTTTGATTCTCTCCCGTGCCAGTATTCCCGCACATAGCAGGCATTAGCCGAAAGTGGAGCTTATTGTCAGTTGCATTAAACGTCAGTTGACGCTACCTTCTCATCGGCGACTAAATAGCGCGTAACATTCACAACTCTCAGTTTCAAAAGATAGATCGCTGTCAGTTGTTCTTAACGCTTTGATATTAACACTAGAACTGTCCAGTCAAATTGAACGGTTTTACAATTTTATTTCAAAATTCCTACTTCGTGTTATATTTTTCCCGCAATGATGTAATGACTTTTGCAACGATAACTAAAAGAATAATACAATGAATTTTATTTCGTTTTTTATGTATTCAAATCGAAAATAATTTTGTGTCAAAATGACTGGTACTTGTCAAAGAGTAAAAGAGTCCTGCAATCTGTTTATCGAACCCCAATTAACCAGTTTCCTCGTTTTCTACAACTTCCCACACGTTTTCAAAATTTTTACTCGCGTATCATTCGATACGGTGATATCAGTTACGAGGAAAATTCCGGATCGATCGCTAGATCGCTAGATGCTAACACTAGAAATACCACACCAGTCGAGACGACTGGTTCTACAATTTTAGAAATGCCTCGTTTATGGATTATGGTCCCAGATGGATTAATAATAGGGAAAATGTATGACATAACATGGAATTGCTCGTGTAGGAAAATAATAAATCAATAAATATAAAAATATTCTATTATTAGGAATTTTTTAAAGACCGGTCATTTTCACTGACTTTGCTAGAAATAGCTTCGTCTTAACTATCGGTAGTTCTAGTGTTAACGATGGTTAATGGTAAATTTTTAATTTCCTAGCATTGGGAATTTTTATAATTTACTAAAAATATTATCTTATTCGTAAAGATTCTTTCTGCATGCTCTTCTCCATACATATGCGTGCCATTTTCTACGGCTAAATGTAAAAATTCTGGTCACCGTTTTCGAAATATTACCAAACGAAGCAAACTATGAAAATCCACCGTTTTGATACCGTATACGATAACGTGAATTTACAGGTGTAAAGCGATATAGCATCCTCGTGGAATCGGAACGTTCGACAGCAAACTGCTCGACTATCACGATTTCTGTTTATTATCGATTTCGCTAGTACCGAGATTGGCGGTCCGTTCAGGACAATATATATCGACTGATGTTGCTTTAAACGAGAAAATTGTCCAAATAATGGTTTTACGTACTTTCGTTCATACAGATTTTATCCCCCCGAAAGATCGATCAAACTCGCGCTTATATTCAACGAGTCGATTTGTCTTTCAAAAAAAAAAAAAAAAAAAAAAAAAAAAAAAAAAAAAAAAAAAAAAAAAAAAAAAAAAAANTAATAAATGATGAGGAAAAGACGAATTAAACGGATCGTTAGAGAAATAAAGATAAGAACAGAAAAATTGACAAACGAGATGAAATAATCGACGAAAGGTACGAGAACGTATTGTACATACCTTGTTGCATTGTTCGCAGGTTGTACTACTACTATCTAAAGACATCCAAAGTAAAAACCTGCAGGAATTTTGAATCAAGGCTGTCTCTCTTTTCAAGGTAAATACACTTAAACCAAGCGTAATTAGAAACGATTCTTCCATGAATTGGACAGAGAAAAATAATGGAGAATAGAAGAACGCCAATCTAGAAACGAGAATAGAAGGATTAGTATTCATGATTTCTCTGACAGATCATTTTTTCAAGTTCTTTCGTAAATACGTGGGATTTAGTTTGCGATTGCTTTGAAGGAAAGTTATGGTGAAATCGATGGGAGAGCAGTTTGTTAGTCACGACTTTGTTGGAATTATTTTCTAAATCTGTCTTTTGCGAACAGTTTCGTGAGGGAAAATTCGATTGGACTGCGATTGTGTTATTAACGTGATTTCATTCTTGGAAAATGTTCAAGTCTGTTTGATGTTTTTGATTTAAAAAAAAGAGTTCGATAGTTATAATATTATCGCGCGTTATATAATCTCAGGTCAATCGAAACTTCTTAACATAATCCGTTATTACAAACAAACGTTATCAACATACTCTTTCCGACAGCGTTTCCTCTCTCAGTTCTAAATATATCTTAGCTATCGGTCTTTCTTTTTTTGTTCGTTTCCTCCACGTATATCTATATTCACATGTAATTGTATGTACATCTAATAGTATAGACTTTTTAAAAATTCCGCTTCCATTCCATTATCAATTTTTCTCTCTTTCTAAACGTTATCGGTACACTTTTTTTCATATGTATACTTCTAAATCTCAGTTTCTCGCCATTGAAATCTCTTCCCGTATAATTCTTCCCTAGTCTTTTTTATTCAGTCGAAAGATGCATTTCCACTGATCAGTCTGTCCTCTATCTTTTTTTATCATCGTCAACATCCGTTTGTCACATCTTTGTTACATCTCCGTCCTATGAAACTATTCTTGGCAAATGTCCAGCTTCCATATTACCAAAAAGCAATTCCGCTTCTAATGAACGATAAATTTCAGGCAACAATTTTACTTCAACTACGCTTGTTAAAGACATATTAAAAATTCAACGAAGTAATTCAATTCAGATAAAGATTTGAAGAAACGAACTTAATTTACAGACGATGATTTACTGGACGATAATCGGCCCCGCGATGGACGTCGGGGTCCCAAACGACCGCGGACGATCCTCACGTCGGCGCAGAGGCGTCAGTTCAAAGCGTCGTTCGAGGTGTCACCGAAACCCTGTCGAAAGGTTCGAGAAGCCCTGGCAAAAGACACGGGCCTCAGCGTGCGCGTGGTTCAAGTCTGGTTCCAGAACCAGCGGGCGAAGATGAAGAAGTTGCAGAGGAAAGCGAAAACCGAGCCTGGATCCGATAAGGAGCCGAAGGAGGAACGTCGAACGGAGAGTCCTCATAGCGATCATAGTAAGGACCTTCTTGTTCTTTATCGAATCTCCTTACTAAACCTTCTTATTTTTTTTTTTTTTTTAAATCTCCCTCAATTTATTCTTATCGATTTACTATTACTGAGTTTTTACTCGAGTCGCTTCTTTGTTTTTGATAGAATATCTGTCATTATTATTATTATTATTATTGTGTTAGGCTTTCGTCTATTAGAAGCTTAAGTAATACTCGGGTTACGAACGTTTTCGATCGAATTATTTTTTATACGATCGCATGAAAATTTGTGCACGGTGATTCAAATAAAAGCAGAAAGTGATCGATAGTTTAGCGAATAGAACTATTGGGATGGATTGGATCTGACTTAACGGGGATTCAGAATCATCTCAAAGAATTCTGCAAGTTGCAAAAATTATAATATGCATATCGATGCATATATTATATAAATTATAAATGTGCATCGATATCTTTTTGATTGCCCATCGTTTTCTATTTTCTACGATGTATAATTCATTTTCTACGACATACAGCAGCGATTTATGCGAAAGGCTCGTTGGTTCCCTGGAATCCATTTCAGTAGCTCTATCGACTGGACTATCAATTGTTTAAAATAAATTGAAAGAGGAATAACTAAATTATATACAAGGTGTCCCACTTTTCTCCTGCCAAACTTTGTCCGTATATTCTATAGACCAAGATAGGAAAAAGGTGTCATACGAACGTACGTCATCGTATACTTCCATAGATACCGCATGTATTTATCACGTAACACTCTAACGTAATCGAAAATGTGCTCAGAAAGTATCAGTGTGCTCTTTATTAATCTTGTACAGCCGTGTAAACCTCATCTGGAGGTTCGACTAAGATTAATTCAGAAACAGAGGCATTGTTGAAGAGTTGTAAGAAAAGAGTAGTATACGTACGAAACGAGCGATAACGAACGTGTATTACTGCGGTTCAAGGTATCGATAGATCAGGAATATTTACACGTAGTAATAATCAGAAGATATTGCACTACTTCTACGGCTTCAACTTCAACGAGTAATAAACGAAAACTTCAAGAAGTAATAAATTCAATCTTTTACCGGTCATTTTGAACATCTTGTTTTTATAAGTATTTAACAATGCTTAGCAAGGTCATACGTTTAGAATATACTGACAACGTATCAGTGGAAAATATCGAGACATTCTGTATGTTTCTGTTTAAATAGACTCGATTATTTATAAATATTATTACTTAATTATTTTGTAAACAATTTAAAAATAAATATAGGGTATGTTAAGTAACTGAAACAAACTATAGCCCTGAAGCAGTAGAAGATAGAAAAGAAATTCATTAAGGAAAATTGATTTTGTCCTATTTCGCTCTAGTTTCGTCAATGTTTTTAATTTCTATCGTGATTTTCTATCGTTGTCTAACGTTTCGCGAAGACTGGTTAATGGGGCTTCGATAAATGTGTTGTCGGTACAATGCCAATCGTTTGATCTCGTTCGCAGGTCATTACTTGAACGCCATGAACATGCGCGACGGGGAATCTTCTAGCTTCCCCTCAAGCACCCAACCGCTCAACCCCAATAACCCGTACTCGCCTGACGGTAAGTCTCTTCTAGCCGTACAAAATCATTAAATAATCCACCACGGATAGTAATTGGATTGTTCAAATTTTTTGGAAATTTACAAAAGTTCGAAAGAAAATTTTCAAAGCGTCCAAAAGTCTACTTGAAAGAATTCTCCTACAAACATTTGCTTCTCCCAAATTTGCAAACGACACCTTTGAAGCTTCGTCGAAACTCTACCGAAAGTATAATGTTTTTAATTATTACGATTAGTCCTTCAAAAAAAATTCGACAGCAATTGCAGGACTGTCAAACTATCGAACTTACAAAATTCTCAAGACGCTACTCATCAAAGTTTTACAAAACAAAACAACGAAAACTCGTAAACGTTCAAAGGATATCTTGGAAAACTTATCCGAGCTGTCCATCAAAGAGTACATACTTTTAACTATTAGAAATAATTTTTTTAATTCAAGATTTCCAAAACATTTCCAGAACTGTCAAACCTCTTGGACTATCTAGATTGCCCTCATTAATCCTCTCTATGGTTCAGCGATATCTAACGAACGCGATCAACCGTTAATTTCAGACGCTTATCCAGGCCACTCAGGCGAGAGCTTCTGCAGCAGCGATCTGTCGTTGGATGGTACGGAGGCTGGCTTCGACATAGGCGAGAACGAGGGTGGCGGCGGCCAGGAGGGTGGCCATCAAGCTGGCAGCCACTCCCACCACGGGCCAACGTCCCACGAGGCGCCCCCGTTGTCCCAGAGTTTACACGCGGCGATTCATAATCCCATCGACAAACTTTTTATGATGCAGAGTAGTTACTTCAGTGGTGACCACGCGTAATCCGCGAAAAGAAAAGAAGAAAAACGGAGAAGACGAGAAAGAAAGATGGAAAAAAAGAAGAAATGAAACGATGTTCTGCTCTTTTTCTCGCGACTGGTTCTCCCCTGCCTCGTCGACGTAGCTGGCCCCTGCGCGATGTGCCCTTCTTGTCTTCTGGTTCGCGAATCGAAATAAATGGAGAACGCCGTACATTATCGTTTTCTGACAATCATTATTTTCTTCCTTTCGTTTATCGTTATTTATTCTTTATAATGTTTTTTTTTTTTTTTTAGTTATTTGTGCAACGCATTATTTATTTTATTTATTTACTTAGATATCATCGGAAGTTTTAGAATTTTAATTTCTTATATTTAATTTAATAATTATTAAATATTATATTTAATAATATTCGTATCTTCGCAAAGCAGAGAATTGTACAGAATATTCGATGTTTCAAGTTTAAGAATTTCTGAATTCCTTTTTAAATTCCCAAGCATGTCTGCATTCTTAAATCAATTAATTTTATTACATTAACCTCTTTCCCTATTTTCTTTTTTTTTTTTTTTTCGACAATTGGAAGAAAATACTGTACGGAAGATTTTCCTTTATCATCGCTGCGCGATTATCGTTCTCAGTGCTACCATTTCATTGAGATGATTCTCGTCGTGAGGACATTAAAGTGTAAGGTATATCGCAATTCGATTTAATATTAAACGATGATGATGTACCCGTCGGTTTCCAGCGAAATTATACAAATCTAAATTATATAAATCTAAACATCGACGTACGTTCGTTCCTCGTATCTGCCTCGGCAGATTGTTGTTAACAAACGTGATTCGTCGATCCCGAATTGAGATTTTTCTGTGTCGGCATTTTTTTGCAATGTGTCAAAGTAATTCCGTTGACCCTCTCTGAATAAAATGAAACCAAAGGAAAACATTCAGGCACTTATTAAATTAAATCTTGAACTGTCCAATGTTTGGATATTTTAATGGATCAATGTTCGAGAAATATTAAACAATTAGTTGCAATATTCGAGAAATTCATAATGAAATTTAAGAAAAAATTAAATTAATTAGTAGGAATTAAGATGATAATAACACTAAGTAATGAAACTTGTCGTTAATTATGGAAAGATTTCGGTACACGTAATGATCAATTTTTGAAATAAATTTTGTAAATTATTTGACTACATTCTATTTTAAAGAAGAAGGAATGTAATAAGAAAGATAAAATATTTCTCGATTTTGAAAATGTAGGAAGAAAACGACACACGTTTATATGAATTAAAATTGATTCAGAAAGGGTCGACTTGCAGATCGTAGCATTGCAGTATGAGTTACAGGAAAATTAATAGCCGAACTATTATTACGGTTCGACAAGAACCATTTACTAGGAATCATGTGAATTAGTTAAAATTACAATACATTGTATAAAAAAGAAAAGGTGTTTTCTTGGCTAAACAATCATTGCTTTATATCCTCTTTTCATCTTTTTTCTTATTTTTCACCAGTCGTACGATAACGACGATTATATTAAAAAGTTCGATATCCACTCAATTGGATATATTAGGTTATAAGTTTATTCATTTGATAATTATGATAATAAATCGATAAAGCAATTTATTGTAGTTGTTAGAAATAATCGAAGTGATGGAAAAAGAAGAAAAATATGAAGATAGAATTTTACAATATTTTATATGACAAATTATGTCGTAAAACATTAATACTGATAAATAATAATTAATTGATAAAAGAGTGACGATTATTAGTTACTAAGTATGTTTGACATAAATGAACATCGAGTCTCTGTTTGAATAATAAATGTTTAATTTATCTTTACGGCTCGGGATATTTAAATATTATTTTAAATAAACTTAGAAGTAATTAGTTGTAACACGTTATTATCATTTATAATAGCTAGTAGTTAAAATCACTTATTTCAAAAAGATTTGAAAGATTTATATTTATACACATATTCTTCAGATTTTTTTGATTACCGTTTATATACAAATTTATTTAGAAAATTCTTAAGCCTAATTAATTAGGCGTTTCTTTAGTTCTTTTTTTATTCATTTATCTATCTAAACTAGAAAATACTTTTTGTTCGAAATGATAAAATTCCAGTATTATTTACGACAGATTGTTATGGCTCAATATTTTTTAAGCTTATTTTTCCTTTTTGACACTTGAAAAACCTTCGTAAATCTCGCTACACCTATCAAAAGTTCTTAACAATAAAAAAATTCTACATTAATGTTTCTTTTGTCCGAGCTAAAAAATATTTTACTATACCCAAGATATGTAATGATCTTTTCAGGAAAAATTACTATTAAGGTTTTAAAATATATCTAACTATACACGCGTATCTCGAAGGACACAGGAGAAAGGCTCGAAATAAGTCAGACAGGCCGGGTAAGAATAGAGAGTTTATTATATCAGAAATATAATGACCAAAAACAAACAAAAAAAAGAAAACTTCAGATTTAAAATATACGCGGAAAATGCAGGTCTTTTAAGAAAAAATCTTTAGAAACATACAACTCTTGACGATCGTTTCCTGACTTAAAAGTCGGCGCAGTCGGCAAATAACGATTAAAAACGCTTCGTAGACGCGAAGTTAATTGCACCAATCGTTACCGTAATCGTGAGAAATCCATAAGTACGATTTTCGATTTTCACTTTTGCCCTTCGAAAATTTTCAACAGGAACCATTAACAATATACGTATTATAATACACGTCTAATGCAACGAGCAATATCGCCTTTGCAATTCTTTCTCAGTTTACTACAGTTCTCATTCCAACGTGCAACTCTATATACTATAATATCATTATTCCTAACCATTCAATATTTAATTAACATTTGATTATTAACAACGATATTACAACATTTATTTATTACGAAATACTTAACAAAGCAACGAACGTTAAAATGCTACTGAAATGAGAGGGAAGTATTTCTAACCTCTTCGGTATGATAGTCATTTTAGTACAATTATTTTTTTGTAACACGTGTTTTTTTTTTTTAATAAAACATTATCGTTCTGTGTAGAATTTTCTATTTGTTTTGAATAAATAGAAAACTATATTAAAAACAGGAATAATGCAAAGGAAAAGTTAAATATTATCTTACTTATATAATTATGACACTATAGACGAGGATAGTGATAAATCGTCGATTATTGTCACTATATAAGTATGATTATATCTGATGGCTAGAGTCAACGATCGCACCGAAGAGGTTAATATCAGACTGTTGCATAACAAATGAATGTCACTTTACTTTGAACTCTTATTTCGGCCATTTCGAAATCATAAAACATTCAACAACTGTTTTTGTGTACGTATTACCTTGTTCACATGACTTCAGTCTATTTTCTTTCACTGGTTTGACGATATTTTAAAAATAATTCATTTTAGTGTTTTCAAAAGTACAAGAACTTGTTTAAATTATCCCGAAACATCATTCACTATGCAACAACCTAACAGTAAAAGAATATTTAATGTTCTTCTATTCTTTATAATTAAATAATTGAAAAGAATCTTTAATAATAATACTTAAAAAAACGTTTAATACCAGCAACAGTGTCATCTGTAACAGTTTCATCGATCAACGATATTGCCCAGAGTAATCGAAGAAAAAGAATCGATAGTAGCTACCATCGACAATGGCGGATCGAGAGGTGAGCGATAAGGGCGTCCCCTAAGAGTAATAAAATGTAAGAATATTGTGTCAGATTCTGAAAGTTTGTTAAGTATACAATTAACGTAAATTTAATAATTTAGTTTATAGTATCAGATTGAGATATTAAAATATAAATTACAAACAGATCTTAAGCCTTGCAAAAGAAGATTCAAAAATATGCTCGTGTACTTTTAAACACCCTCGCTGGCCCAGAAAAGCTTTCAGATCCGCCACTGACGATCGATTAATATCGAAAAGAAGCAAACCGAGCGAAGCTTTTGTTTTCGGTAAGCGTCCCAGAGGCGGCGAACGAAAATCGAACGGAAGGTCGTAAAAACGATTGTGCGATCGTCGATTGTATGTAGCTCCGTCGAAAGCGCGAAGGAGTGGAGAGGAGGATTCGAGCGAATCCGTGTGGCGTCGGGACTTTTCGTGTCGGTCCCGCGTGAATGTCGAACAAGATGTCGTTTCTCGCGGATCGTTCAACGAGGAGGTCGCGACCGGTCTTTCAATTTCACTCGTGTGTTATTTAACGTGTCACTGTATGTGTATGTCATCATGACGCGCGATGACCCGCGAGCGAGTTCCCGGCAGTGACGGTGGTACAGAAGCAGCGATGCGTCTCGTTTTCACGGTACGTTTGTTCCTTATTAAACTTTGATCTTTGATTCAGCCTGCTTGGTTCGCAGCCGCGAGTATCATGCATTATACAAACGCCACGAACGAATAGAAAATAAGGCATTAACGATGAGCTACGGTTTTCATTGCTGGCGTCAGCCGGCTTATAGGTTAGACCTTCCTTCTTTTATTTATTATTGTTGGCCGTTTGTGTCTCGTTGTTTTTCTTCGTCCTAGCGTACGATCATGGCGCACAAGTGATTCAAACGTTGACAGGATTCTCTGTCTCTATACTTCTGTAGAATAATTAGATTGCGAATTTTTATGTAATTTCATATATTTATAGAGAGAACTAAAGAAGCTCGAGGCATGGCAATTTGTTTCGTTTACTGGAAATTATGACGCGTACTCAAATTTGAATACTTTATGTATATTATGTGCATTGTGTGAATTTCTTCACCTAAAATTTATCATAAATGCGTAAAAATCCGCAATCTAACGCAATTTGCGTGTAAAATCTTATTCTCAGTTATCGTTCAACAATTACTTAACCTTCTTTTTTGTTTGAAGAGAGTACATAATCGTTTATGGTTGGGCAAATCCAAGATGATTAGAATTTGCCAGTTTTTGGCTCGGATTGGAGATAATCGATTCGTGCAGTCGATACAGGTTAGTTAAACTTTGCTTTCACCGTGGAGAAAGATCATTATTTCACACGTGGTTTCAGACATGGTATTACTATCACTTCTCTCATCGCAAGAAAAGTTTGTTTGAATCTCTACATATATATTCATATGATGTTGTCGATCCTTAGGAAGAGCAAGATACGATATCAACTAGTTTAACTACCTATTTTACACCCTGTTTATATAACAGATTATTATAAAATGATATAAGATGGAAACTTTTCTTCGTAATCAATAATTATAAGTCTTATAACCGTAATTATAAATACGATTATTTTCAACAAAAATGTTTCTTTGGCCTAGATCGTGTAGTCAATAAAAATGTAGGATTCCTCACTTTATAGTCACGACTGTAAATCATTTTATATTAAAAATTAAATTTTTTGGCTCGGATGACATAGACTTCGTGACTATACCAGTCTTTCTCTTATTTAATACCAATTTCAATTCTAGCGGACTTTTTCAACTTAAAACTTCTTTCGGTTAAAAAATACGAATTTCGATAATGCCTATAGTCAGTAACTATATTCCTGATTTTTAATCATCAGCATCCTCGTAATCCTTTTCAATCAAAAATACAAAGAATCGAAACTTGTCGCCGATGTGTATAATCAATGACTATACGTTACTTTTTCGATATTTATAGTCGCTTCTTCAGTAATACCAGTACAAATTCTTGCACGTTTTCCCAATCTTGTGCTTTCTCAAACGAGAGATATAAGGAATCCAATTTTTTCGTCAACATTTGAATCACATTCGAATGAACGTAAGTACTCGTATCATCGAGAACGAAAGAAAAGCTCTTGAACGAAATACAAAAACATATTTCGGTTTCTTGATTGAAGAACAATTAACACCCGTATGTACGTCTGTAAACACGTTCAACGACGACAATCAACAATTCGGTAGAAATGCAACGTTCGTTCCTCTATAAAATCTTCGATCACAGGTTTTCGTTTATCGCGACGGTTCTTTCACATTTTTTTTATAATTTTCCTATTTTTTTTTTTTTTTTTTTTTTTTTTTTTTTTTTTTTTTTTTTTTTTTTTTTTTTTTTTTGATTTCTTTTTCCTCCGAAGAGCGCTCTATGTTCAGTGTTAGGCATCGTATGATTCTACCTAACAATCGCTTGATATTATGAAACTGTTCCAAAAGTAATCAAATTGCATCTGTAGTTCTTTTTAGAAATAACATTTTAAGAATTTGAGATAGAATACGATCTTACAGGATTTATTTCGTTAAAACAATTGGGAACATATTTCTCGAAGATATTTCTGTTTATAAATTTAGATTATAGATCAACGATCTTTTCTAAAAGTATAGCTACCGAAATTTTCGAGAAGAACTGTTTAAATGGTTAAAAAATTGCCTTGAACGTATTTTCCTGCAAAAATTTGAATTGGCAACCAAATTAATTGTATTAGGAAAATACTGTCCAAAAACATAGAAATAGAATGCAATGTTCTTAGAAATTTGTTTAAAGTAGTTGAAAAGTTCGAGATATTTTTCCAAAACAACTCTAAATTATGAATGAAGCAGTGTCGTTACTTTTGAAACAGAGCACGTATAAAATTGCACATAAAATGGAAGTCGAATGGTTGAATATTTCAATTCAATTTCATAAACAATCGTTAATAATTGTACCAT
Source organism: Bombus haemorrhoidalis (assembly GCA_014825975.1). NCBI lineage: Eukaryota > Metazoa > Arthropoda > Insecta > Hymenoptera > Apidae > Bombus > Bombus haemorrhoidalis. The sequence continues at coordinate 8,811,184 of CM026163.1, read as the reverse complement.
CGAATTAGAATTGGCTTGTAAAATTACGCGTCCTAATCATCTACGACGTTAAATCTTACAGATCGTCTACTTGGCTTTCTACGTCTAATTATTTCAGATACTTTCGGATTATAAGAGCAATTGAAAGAACACATTTGTTCTGTTTAATATGCTCTCAGGCAGTGCAACTAAAGTGAGCTAGGTATTAATCATTTACATAGGCACCGTGTTACTGGGGCACTCTTCTTTGCGTGTATTATTTAAATGGACGATGTTCGTTTCACCTAATATACTTCTAATTCGAAAGGGAAGCTTTTCCATTGATATAGCTGTGAATACTACGATTTTGTTTATGACGATCAGATTTGTTGAAAACTTTGCATATAAGTCGTGTCCCTGCGTAAGGCTCTGTTCATTTTTTATATTTATATTTTATATTTATGGTTAGTTATCTTTCACTGATCTTTGTTTCTACGAGCAATATTTTAATTGATAGATCGATACTTTTTCTGTAATTTTTCGACCTGCATATGTGAAACATTCCTTCCCATTATTTATGCAATTAATCGCCTTACAGAAGAATAGTAAGATAACCGAAATCGCGCTACTTTTATCGACAGATTTATAAATCAATAAATTATATTTATAAAAAATCCGATCGTTGTATCGGAAGCTTAGAAGCTGTTTAGAGGCCTTTTGAACAATAATGTGGAATTTTCAAATTCATCAGGGACTGGATGTTTGACTGGAACGATATATCTGCACTTTTCTCCATTCCAAATTTATTTTCTCCATAGGCCAAATTTCATGCGTTAAGAGCACACGGCTAAACCCTGAAACCTGAAATTAGATATACCGATTACGATATACCAATAATCCTGGATCCGTTTCTTTGGAAGTTCGTAGCGTAATTGAAAACAAACATTTAAATATAGTATATTCTATAGAATATATATTAGAATTCTATTAAATTAGAGACTCGGACGAAAGGTTCTTCAAGTTACAAAATTTCCAACTCGAATATATTATACGGCAGATAGAATCAAACATTAATATAAAAGAACCTTTTAAACAAAAGTAAGAGTATTCATCGTTATACATAAATTACTTTCTATATTCATCTGATTATTTCTGGAAAAAATCCACTCGTAAGACCACTTTTCCATCGAGTGTCTCAAACAACTCTCTTCCGATCTCGTTCCTCCCTCGATACGCAATATACGTTATAATAACATCAATTATCGATTATTAAAATTTCTACAAACATTCGCCACGATTCGAACCTAAAATCCTTAACAATCAGCTAAATGGAATCAGCAGTGTAATCTCGCATTAAGTTAATAAATACGTAGATTGATGCTCCGCAAGATTCCATCAGCAATCGCCAATTCCAATTAAACTCGAAAGAACGTCGAAGAGCCCCATCGACTTCCACGATATTTCTTTAACCCAACACTGAACGACTCTTCGCCGTTAACTCTTAATAAAACATCTAAACTCGGCCTAAGTGCTCTAACAATGACGGCGATCACGCGGGACGAGAAGCATTTCCGGAATGCGTTGCTCGCGAATGTTTTCACTAAGAACGACTCCCAGCCGCAGTTGCAGATAACCTGTCTACCTAAAAGGCGCCGCTCATTAAGCTATAAAACTTGTAACGAAGCCGTGACTTCGTCCTCGTTACTCGACCAAACTCGTTCTCAAACTCTTCGTTTCTTCGCCTCTCTTTCCCTTTTGCTTCTCCTACCTCTTCACCAAACTGTCTGCCTTCCTTCGATCGTTCCTGCCTAGATATCGCTCGCGAACTTCACTTGAATGACCTTACTATCTCGACGATGCTGACGTACGTGCCGATCACGAGGCCCAAGAGACCGAATACGATCAGAAATATGTTTTTGATGAACATGATCATGCAAGGCCCGAAGTCTCGGTTCGGCCAGAGCACGCAGATCTCGATGATCGCTGGGAACGCGATGCCAAGGGCGGAGAGACAGAGTGCACCGAACAGGGAGATGAAGAGGGCCAGTCTGGGAACTGTGATGGCCAATGTGACTGGAAAAAGAATATTTTTGATCGTTAATTTTCACGATGATTGGATAACACACAGTCAACAATTGACAATTATTTTAGTATAAAATGTCGATGGCTTACTACGCGATCATCGTACGTCCACTTTTAGCGTTTCAACGAGGAAAGCAGTTCAAGGATTCAATGGTACGTTGCAATTAGATAATTTGCATCGTATTATCTTTATCAAATTCTAAAATTCAGTACGAATTGTACATTGATTTCTGGCAATATAAAATAAAGATGAATTATGATTCTTGAAAATATCTTCGTATACGTTAAATACAATGTACAAAAACGTTCTGCAAAACTGTAAACCTCGCTCCCACGTGGCTAATACGACGAGCGGCTTATGAGGCGTTCAATAATTGAAACGAAACGAAGAAAAAAAGAAACAGAAATATTATTTTTGACAAATTTGTGAAGTAAATATAAATGTGATTTTTATACGGCACAAAGGAACAATGGAGAATTATTTGTTGCGTATAAAGATTCTTTGCGCAGTAATCCATCGGCATACGTATTTAGGGTTCTATGGATTTCAATCGCGTTTTCATTAATGTTACTTATAAAAATTAATCTCGATATTGAACTGCCCCTGTTTTCTCACATTTTATATACGGAAAAACCCCGGAATTTCCTTAGTAAACTTACACGTGGCTAAAGTGATAACAGTCCGACAGACGTACTCCCAGAAGATCTTCCTCTTCTGTATCTTTTGATCGAGATAAGTGTTCCAGATAATATCAACTGGAACGTATCCTTGAAGGGCGTGCGTGATAAAAATGGCGATCGCGAACATTATTTTGATACTTTGCGCCATTCTGTAAGAATCAAGATCAAATGTCGTGGTAACTTTAAAAAATAGTAGTTTCACGAAAGGTAACGTAAAACAAAATTCACTTACACTTCATCCGCAGGTAGATTAAAAGTAACGCTACCACTAGCGCTAGATCCGTATTTTATATAACCGAAAAACCCTATAAGGATATACAGGGCTACGATCACCGTCATTCCTATGTTCAAAACGCCACAATATCCTCCGAAATATTGCGGAGTCTTCATATTGTTCTCCAGTGCGATTATCTGCAATGGAAAAGTATCATTTACGTGGTTGCTTTCTTTTAAGAAAAATTCTAACTCTGAAAATACTGTATTTATGGTGTCACAGTTATTTGAACAATACACGTTCAGTTTATTTTGCTCTTATTGCAATATTCAAAAGTTAAACAGGGATCTTTCGGAATTATCATTCTTTTTTAAAACTACTTTTTATTAGTACGTGCTTTTTTACATCTAAATTATTCAAATACTACTTAATCGTACGTTATTTCTTGAAAAATATCTCTAAACAATTCCTAGTCGACGTTAGATCATAAATGAACTCACGGTATTCATACCCCGTGAATTATTTGTAAGGAAATTTGAATTAGATTCAATGAATGTTTTAATTAAATGAAAAGATCTGCATTTTCGTAACTTTCACGAGCGAACTTTCTTAATCTTCATAAGCGAGTTTTCATAATCTCGGTAACTGAACTTTCATAATCCTCGCAGTTTGCATTTTCTTCATTAAAAACGATCTGAATGTGTCGAATGGAATCTGAGAATCACTGTGATCCTCGCTAGCGGCTGAGAACATCTGAGAAATAACAGCAGGGATTGCATTGACGCACTGATGATCTGATCACGACAATCTCAAAGTTGTTCCGTAAGTGGCCAGTTATTTGTTTATTAACGATACAGCGGCGCCGTTGATCTATTCTAAGCGCTGGCTACTCGTTTCTGCCTAACAGTCACAGGGAATGATCGGCGAGGCCAAATGATAGATCGATCGAGGGTACGTATGGTAAAATTGAAAAAGCCACGCGTCGAGCGATATATTGTTCTAAATTGCGTGTCTTCGTCGTAGTAGAAAATATTCTATTTACGTTTCTTTCGATCACGTGTACGTGTTTCTATGAATGATTATTTAATGCTTAGGATTTTTAAAACGATCTTTCTGTTCTACGGTTTGAGAAATTGAAAATCGAAAGAAGAGATTTCGAGGAAAATAGCTTCACCTAATTGTGGAATTTTTTAATGTCGACTTGTAAAAGGAAAAGATTTGTAAATTGTTTTGATAGTTGATTTTAATAGTTGAATTATTCGATAAATTACAGCGTGATTTACGATAACATAGAGACTATAAAATTAAAGGTTCCATAAGGAATTTTATATAGTTCAAAAAATTCTATAGAACTTTGTATATTACTATTCGATTTCAAACTAAATTCTTTACGATATCGGTTAAGAAGAATTAGTCAACGTCCACTCCGTAACTTTCAAGAGATAATGAACTAAAAAATAAAGGAAGCTAACGAAAGAGCAAAATAAAAATCAATCGTACTCAGGAAAAATTCAATTTTACGTGTAGAGACGATCGAAACTTAGAACATCCGGCAGACAACAGAAAACGAGGACTTAAAAATGAATCAGACAAAAATGAATTTAAACTAAATGTTATACGTAAAAACAATGAAACGATTAAACATCGATCGACATAGAAGAAGGGGAAAAACAGATGGAAGAGAGAAACGAAACGCTAATTAAACTTACCACACCGACAGCTTCCAGAGCGAATAACGTGGTGCCGAAGTAGAGCGAGAAATTTTTCAGTGTACCGAACATTTCCCTTTCGCTCATCGACGGTAGATCGTCAAACATGTACACTAGGATCATCGCCAGTCCAACGAACGTGATTGCGTTCGCCAAGGTGGAGAACGGTGCCAGTAATTTGAGGTTCCTAACGTAATTGATCAAAATCAGCGGTAGCAATAAAATCAGCATATGGGTTTTAACATCCAAAGGTTCCCAGTACTGGTCTGCCACCTACATTTATCAACAGAAGAACGAAAGACAAGGATATCAATAAATTTCGAACGGTTATGCCAATCAAAGAATTATCTTTTTCCATTTTTCCTTTCTTTTTCTTATTAATTAACTCTTTCATTTACGTCACGATAAATTACATTTACGTGAATATATTATTCGATTATTTAATTATAGAGATTAACTTTTAACTTTCTCTTTTTTTTTTCTTTTTTTGTTTTATTATACGCTGGTTCGTTGTTTGGTTGGTTGGTTGGTTGGTATTTTTCCTTGTGTCTGGTATTTTTATTCTTCTTCTTTTCGTTATCTAGCTTCTTATTTTCTAAGAGAAAGGATTTATAAATTGCTACTCCGCCATCGTTTTGGCGAGCAGAGTTGATCTATGGCACCAGCTATTTACCTGCTTGATATTCGACGCTACAAATACGATATAAACGCAGCATATTCCCAATTGATACACAATCATGAACCCGTCTACGAGTCCTCTGCAAATATAATAGCAACTTTCATGTTATAGTTGAAAAAAGATCGTCGTGCCGCTTGATGAGATGATTTTGTGCGTGCTTCGTGTGCTTATGAGTGAAGGAAGAATTCTTTCTTTTTCCTTGATTGCAGATTAATAATGACGACTACTCATTGTTGATGCGATGTATTAATATCACAGATATCCCGCGTATAACACGGTAATAAGATATCGAAAAAATGCCATGTTTTGCGAAAAGTGTTAAAGCTATCAATAATTGACTTAACTTGTTACATTCTAATACTATTCATCTGTATGAGAAGAGCTTGTAGTTGTTACTTCCCTATAGCGAAAACGATTTCTTGCGCAGAAGTTTAATACTCGAAGAATTAAAAATGGATTAAAAATTCCAATGTTCAGAAATTCCGTACAATGATCTGAGACAGTACACGACGATTGCTCGACTAAGAAACACAATTTCACCCATTCTTGAAGCCTGTTAGCGCGAGTCCGTGTTGCAAGACTACCGTGTTTTATGCGGAGGATATCTGTATATAATATCAATATATTATAATAATATTAGTACGAATTTACTGAAATTATAGCGTGTATTGTAGAGACGTCGATCAGAGATGTATGAAAAATGGAAAGAATTAATTTTGCATGCGAGCGAGAAAGGAATTTTAAATTCCTGAAGCATGGAATTACGCTATTCGAAGTCTTTTGTAAAACAATCTCCTTTCTTGTTTGTACACATAATACATTAAGAAAAATAAAGAATATATATATATGTAGAATGAAACAAAGTTCGTTATTTACTCCGAGAAATCTTTTAAATTGTTTTTTGTTAAGTTTAAATTTTACCTGTTCGGTCGTTAGACACGCAAACAAAAGTACAGTTTACAGAGTTGTCTTTTCCAAAATACGTCTGCAATAAATTCCTTTGATTTACAATTATTATTCGATCGTTCGAGGTTCCCTGAAACTGCACGGAATTCTGCAGCAAGTAGAATCGATCGGTTATGATCAGACAAAGACTACGCCTCGAGCCACGAGGACTCCTATCAAATTCTCTTTCCTATTTCGAAACACAATTTTGTTGAGTCGGCCAAAAAGATTCTTCTCAATTTCCGAAGAATTATACCGGGTAACTACCCTTAGAAAATTCTTGAAACAATTAAACCGTTTTCTTCTCCTAAATCCGATTAACAAATGCAAATACGAAAAACATGAAACCAATGTCATTTTCTAATTGAAATGTTAATCTGCAGCAATCAATGGATCGTAAATGAGAATCCACACCTCGTATTAATTTCATTGAGCAACCTAAGCAAATATCAATTATCATCTCTATGGAATCGGCTAAAAATTTGTCTTATTTCTTAACGCTATGAAGACCGGAACAAAGTAATCGGTTTTCACTTTTTCATAAAAGTTTCCAACATTTTCGGTGCACTTTTAGAAACGCAAATAATATTTCCTATATTAAAAATTGTTTTTCTCGTTTATATATTTATTCCCATGTACGTGTACATTTACCCTCCATCGTATATTTTTCGTTTCGATTTCTTTGGTATAAGTTGCGTACTTTATTCGTCCATTGGCAACTCCAATGTTGACAAATGAAACTTTGAAAGGTTAGAAGTTAGATGATGAAGAAGATTCGTAAATGATAACTATGCGTTATGTATATGGGTGAATGAGTATATGTATGAGTGTCTGCACACGTGAGTGAAACTAACGTGGGTACTTACGGCGCGTAGGGTGCGAACCATCGGACACACCAAGGCCCTTGGTCTAGAGCGTGCTTCATACTCAGTGGATAACTCAATATAGGAACTCTTAACCGTTTACACAGTCTGTACTGAGCTTTCACTAGTACGTGCAAACAATAAGTGCACAACACCCCTATGATCACTGTGGATATAACACCAGTCACGAGGCCGCTGTTGCAGAAAGCGTTTGGCATCGCGAGTATTCCGGTGCCCAGGCTTCCTTTTAATAAATGTATCAGAGTCTCCGCGTTCCTAAAAATTACGGTTCCAAAGAAAGTGATATTACTGATTTTATATTTGGTCTTCTTCTTTTTCTTTTTTTTTTTTTTTAGAACAAAATTTGTCAAACTAATCCAACATCGTCAAATATGAATTGCGAATTATTTGAACTTGAGAACTGCGTTGAAATAAATTTAAGTTGGAAAAGGTGTGTTTTTTGTTTTGAAGAAAGGCAGGTTACTTTGTTAAAAGTTAATTTTGGAAAAACTAAGTGCTAAATGTGAGCAATTGGAAACTGGAAATACTGCGAATGTAATTTCTTATTAGCATGGTTATTAACTTGAAAGAGGTGAAATTTATTGGAATTTTCACTTAGTAGCGTGCTTGACAATGTTGAATCAGATTTGAATGCGTTTGATATGAGAAGATCGCAGATTGTGAGAGCATATTTTGAATATTTAAAGATACTAAATTATGACTGAACGACTGACACATATGTGAAATATAAGATAGTTTATTTTGTTCTGAAATGCTTAGAAATTGTGTTTGGAATAAAAAGGTGTGTCTTCCTCGAAATTCGTGTACAAGGTAGACATTTGATAAAACTGTTGGCAAATATTTGAAATACTCACGATGTCGGATTTGGCCTATTTCGATGTTTGTGAGGGTCGTAATCTTCTGGGCTTGTGGTTGGCGATATTGGGACTTCCGATGCATTTATACCACTTCCGGCGATTTCATTATTAACTCTGCAACCGTATCAATTCGCAAATGCAATCCACGTCCCCGTACTTTTATTTATCGAATTTTCAAACGTTACATATCGCGAATTCTAAATACTATTTTCATAGCACATAATTAAATTAAAAGGAATAAAGAAAAGATACTGAACAACGTGAAAATACCATACACTTTTGCAATACATTTTATTGTCAATTTGAATAAATTCTTCTAGTTTTTTGATACAGAAACTTTCAAGTAGAATCAAACGTACTTGTACGGACTCTCGGAACCGATCAGCTGCATGTTTATCGTCTCCTCCTTTGCGTTCTCCATTTTCTCTTTGTCGATTAGTATCCCGTGCCGCTTCTAAATTTTTCACAGAAAAATCACGGAAAATTGTATTAAATCAAATGTATATAGAAATAGATGAAAAAAGAAAAACGATAGTTATCGGAATTAAAAATTACTATTTGTAAAGATCAGTTGGTTATTTCTGGACACATTGACTTGAGAAGTTTCTCTATTTTTCTTTCAGAAATTTTCCATGTATATATTATACAAAATACTTGGAAGTACATGTATATGTATAATGAAACTTTACAAGTTCGTTCATCGCTCAAAGATGGCATAGATGATGGTAAATTCTAAAGGAACGATACGATATTTAACTGAGCTAATTTGAATAAAAAGTATCCTGTATTTTAGCCTTTTAAATAGTTTGTTACTAATAGACGACGAAATAAAAATTTCACGAAGCATGGTCGTCGTTAATGATTATGTATAAACAGATCATTTACATGTTATGGTTGTGTGTTTGTCTACATTTTGCTGTTTCTACTTATCGTCGTATATTATGTTAATAATAATAATATTTTCATACGAGTCATTCACAGGCTAAGGTCGCTAACTTCAGTATCTGAAATTTTAGTGTCGAAATATTTTGCGATTCACGCTGATTTCATTATAATTTCATCAATTTTTGTATTTATATTATTAAATTATACACCGTTGCGCTGTATCGCCGACAAAATACTTCTTTCTTGTTACGCGAATCTTTGTATCAAATTTTGATACGTAACAAATAAACGATAAGATACAGGATCAGCATCCTGTTCACGCAAAAATGACACATGAAACGCGTCAGGATGAAAGACCCAGATCTGCTGCATTAAAGCTTCTAATCAATTCACCGATATGGAACAAGACGACGTACATATTTACATGCGATAAAAATGGCAATTCATCATCGCGAATCTGTTCGGATCCGCGAACGATGCGCGTAGCTTTAGCACATTCTTTCGCGAACTGATTGCTCTTAATTATTGCATTGAGGTCAAATGTGTAGTTAATTTACTGAAGGTTATATAGCAACCGCGCGTTCTCACTTTGCCGTTTGCTACGCGGACAATTGATCCACGTTCGACACGAACGTCTCAGTCCAATATCAGAAGGTTTTCTACGCGATTGCACAGAATTTTTCGATGTGTACAGCTTACAGAGGATGGCTCTTATTTTTACTCTGGATGAAAATCTTTTTTCAATGTTTCTCTCGCGACAACCCATCGTACCCTGGTCCCTTGAACATTAGAAACGGTTATTTAAACGTACATAAAGTCGATTTCATTCGAGTATCTTCTAAGTTATCGATTATGTCAAAAAATACGTCGGACAAAAGTTGTAGATGTGGACAAGAAACAGCTTTTATCTTTTACTGCTTTTCTTCGTACAACGAACTTTTTCCGAAAAAAAAAAAAAAAAAGAAATGGGAAGATGGTCTGGAAGAAATTTTGAAAGTTCAAATATACCTTAATCAGGTTTTTGGTCAAAGGATTGTTTTTTTAAGATTCAGGAAATTTCTTGAAGAATTACGAAACTACGCAATTTTTGCAAATTATTCGGATGATGTTTGATAAATAACGTGTAATAGAAAAAAAGAAGGTTTAATGGAAAATAAATTAATCGTTTATTTTTAATTTTGTCTGTTTATAAACGTCACTTCCAGATTAAAGTTTCTGTTTTATAATTAAAAAGAAAACCATCGGTGGTAATCATTTACAATTTGAAGAACATACACTTTCTGCTCCACTTGTTTTAAATAATTCGTTGTAGTCTTGCGTTAATTTAACTCTTCTTTCTGCTGTATCACTGGCATCTATCGCAATAAGATATTCTTCTGCGTCGAATTTAAAATATTTATTCATTATTTCGCGTAATTTAACGTTACTTAAAAAGGAAAAGAAAAACTCGTATAGGTTTACGTCAATTTACATCAATCGAACTGGTTTCTAAATTAGAAATGAAATTTATATCTACGAACATATGAAAATAAATAATGATAAATAATGATATAATTTTATTTAAAAGGTAGAAAGGAAACGCGAGCAACTTTTAATATTTCAACGCGTCTTGAAAAATATGAAGAAATGCTAAATAGGACATTTTACGATAGCATAGTGCACTTAGAGTAAGCATAATGAAGTTATAAGAACAATTAGATTATATTACGTATGTTTTACATATTACATACGAAATTTTATATATTCTTGTTCTATACATTACATATGAAAATTTGAAGGATATGTTTGAAGGTCTTCGATTGAAAAAGCTTGAAAATATTGTAAAATCAAAGCAATTAGATTCGTGCAAGCAGAGGTTCTGTGTCGTCGTAACGCTGAACTGATTCTTCGAAACGCGAAAACATGCAGAAATAAGGAAATCATTATCTAATTATCGTATGAAGCGTACAGAATAGAGGCTAGAATGCTTGAACCGGTGCACGATTTCCCTTTGATTGAATAATGATCAATCGTGGAAACACAATGGCGCGTTAAAATCAGAATGAACGGTCGTCCCTCGGATTGTATTCGATACAATCGTTAAAGAGTCTCTTAAGTAAAAAGAAAATATGGAAGAATCTTAAATATATACGATTTCTCATTTCAATGTTAGATTACAATCTCCTTCGTTAAAAAGAAATAAAAATTAAATTAAAGTCAGTCAAACAAAAGAAAAGAAAAGAATTACTACGTTTGAATTTTCAAGTCTCAATTTTATTATCATCTGCTTTTTTCCAAAAATTGTAATTATCATTTACCTTCGTCTGAAAAATTTTTGTAACTTTTCAACGTCGGAAATATTCAAACTGATCGGACCAGAGACTAGTAGAACTGCCAAATTAGTTGCATCGACTATCAAATCTACAACTCTAATTCCAACTACCTGCATAAAGAGTGATCGGTATGCGAGATAGATTTTCCAATCGAGATAAATTTAATTTATTTAAATATCTCCTTTAATCCTCTTGTTACATAAACACAAATAGCAGAATGGAACATATCGTTTAACAATTTCTATATCTTTGATATTTAGCTAAAGTTCTAGCAATAATCAGCTCACAGTCATTTTCGTTCGAAATGATCATCTATCGACAGTAAATAGAAACATTTCGATTTCTACAAATTGTTGAATAATCGATTGATTGTTTTACAAACCGAGTTTGTTAAAAGACTGAAAACTCTTGTTAATATGTATATCTTGATTAATACTACGACGTCAGAAAATCTATTAAGTCTATACAAATATATGATAATTCGTCTATTTTATTGTGACGAAATTTTCTCAGTAAATTAGATTCTTAATAAATTAAAAATCCTCGCTTTGAAATTGTTGAAGTGGTCACCACTTCTAAGAAAAACAAAAGATAGGGTCGAAGGCAAACCATAAATTGTAAACAGACGACGATGGCTTCTGGGTTTTCAGTCATAAGGCAACGTTGCCAGCGTGCGGATCTGGACCAGCTCAATAGTATTGCGACTTGTATTTACATTTCAGAGTATTTAAAATATATTTTCTACCTTACACTTTACCCACGCATTTCTTTGTATTAAAATCACATCCATCTCAATAACCTCAACAGAAATTCTTACTAAATCAATAATAATATTTATACTTCCGAATGCTTAGTAAATTGAAAATATTTACAATTGCTTACGAAATTGCGAATATAATAAGTTACAAAAATAATAATAATAATAATAATAATAATAATAAAAATGTACAAAAATAGCAATAACAAATTTTAACCCCGTTACGACTTCAATTTATAATTCCATAAGAATGTGATAGAAATTTGATATCCTTAAATCTATAATTATTATTTTATCATCAATTTATGCATTTCTATTACTTAAAACGTTGATTAAAACCAATAAAGTGCATAAGCAACGCAGCTTTACTTACACCGGCTTCACACGCGGAACGAATCGTTGACATAGCCTGGTTCAATGCGACAAGTTAAATTCGGCGCTCATTTATCTGTGTCAGTGATGCTTATTATCGCGTACAAAGCGGCGTTTAGCCCGATGTTGCAGCCACGACCGGCTGGTTAACAATTTCATTTGGTCGTTGACATTGTGTTCCGACCATTAATACTCAACCTTTGAACGTTCATACCGAAAAACTTCCAATGAACTAAGCTAGAAACGATGTATACATGCCATAAATAGCATTATATAATTAGCAGTAATTTTAATAAGGATGATTCTACGTGAGAAACGAAGTCAAAATCGTAAAACAGAATGGTGAAATAAATTTTCAGAAGACCCAGGAGTATTAATAGTTAAGCTTTGAACGTTAGTCTGTATTCAGGTTGGATGGGAGTGTGAATGAGAAATGTATGTAAATCAACCTCATTTATTAGCGCCATTTATCAACCAGCAGGCAAAAATTAATAAAATATGTATGTAGGTATATATAGTTGATCTTTGAATGTCCATATGGAAAAATATTCCGATGAATTAAATTAAGCTACAAACGTATATCATGTAACAACCCGTAACTAGTAATCGCATAATTAGTAGTATTTTAAAAGAGTTAATTTTGCATGAAAAATTAAATCGAAATCGTGAAATAAAATTTTGTCATTTGATGTTTCATTCTTTAGAAAATTAAGTTCGATACAATGAAAGTTCGATAGTTTCCTATTACGTGTAATATTTTATGTGCTAATTAATTATATCTAGAATCTAACAGGAATAGGCTAATCTTAAGAGTGCAATTACTAAACTGTGAATATTTATGCAAGTTTTTCTTCTTACGAACGTTATTTTTACGAAAAAATAATAAAAGATATAATACACTATGTACTGTGGATATTTTCATTGTGTTTCTACAATTCTACATTTAAGTTTTCGAAAAATACATAAAGATTCTTACTCTACTTGTCATAATTTCTTACAATAAATGAACGAATAATATAATATAATAAATGAAACTGAAGTAAGAATATTTTCTTTATCGTAGTAATTAGTACTAAATTGTGAACTTGATCGCGCTCACCTCTTACGCCGGAAATAAGGTTGCTTCTTTCTTAAAAAAGTCTGTCGTCTATGTTTACTGACTTCGTTGCTTCCTTGTCGCTGACTTCTCCTATAAAACGTGAAACTCGTTAGAACTAAATGACGTTATGAATTCGATTACAAGTTTACTTATTACGATCTTTTTATACTCAATAATTAAATTCCTTTGAAGTAAATTAATAAAGTTGTAAGTAACAAGTTTACTATTCAGTCGGTAGATTCGGTAATTTGTTACTAACAACGAGTTGATTCTGCCTCTAGCCGAAAATTGTAATTTAAACGGTCATTACTGTAACAAAATATTCAAAACGATACAATATTCTTTCTGCGTTGTAACGATCTAAGTATCGCTCAAAACTCATGCAAATATCCCCATAATTTATTCATGCCCAATTCCTTGCAATTACGTCGAGTGTTCGCATTAAGCGCAATTAAACTTCCTCGGGTTTCAAATCTCGAACTTCCTCCTTACGAAAAAGATCACATCTAAGTAGAATTCATCCACGGACAATCGTTGTTGCATAGATCACTCGAACTAATAAAGAATCATGCGCTCATTATACATTCGTCGTTCACACGAACATATGTCCTGCCTAACTCTGTTTCAAAGTTACAGCCACGTTTGCGTTGAAATAGAATGCTCGAATTTTAAAATTTCCAGGCGCATGTCAAACGATACAAAGCCGAGGAAGGCCATTTCGAGGGCTTCTCAAAAAAGGTAAACAGTTGAGGATTGTTGAAACACAAAGATGACTACAACTTTGGAACGAGATCGAATGGGGCACATGTCCGTATGAACATTTTCATTGTTCTCGTGACTCGTGTTTACTCCTGAAGTGGGTTCCTCGTGTTATGGCATACCCTGTATTTTCTTTCTTTCTCCTTTAATATTCTCAATTTGCTGCGTGTACTTCGCAAGCTAACTTTCGTCGTGGCGTTCACAGTTCGAACTAGGAAAATAAATAAAACCACTCGCTCAAACCACTTACTACGTACATTCGTATAGAAAAAAAGATAGATCATTTGTTTCATGTAAGATGTAGGTCAAGATTCATTTCGTTCTCTAGAATCTTGATTCTCGAATTGCGTATTTCGAACGGTATACCTTGGCTCAAATATTTGTCCATGCTAAAGACGTCATACGTAATTTAATGCCAGAAAATATTGACCGATCTTCGTGAATAAAATAAAAAGAAAAAATACATAGGTAAATAAATGTGTGAGAAATAGAACAGGAAACGGTATCTTGCTTTTTGCTAAAGATACACATCTTATTATAATTGTTATGATTTTTAGCCATTTGCGGCCATATATCAAACAAAGCTGTCGACCAAGCTTTAATATGCACCATATGCACGACAAATAATACAATAATAAGAATCTTGAAAATACATCTAAGCTACATTGTTACATACTTTATACACTTGTACTTATGTATCGATGTCTTTCACTCGCAGATATTACAATCTATCTTTTGTCAAAGAAACATTGAGCATTTTCTTGAAAAAAGAAATATTGCTTCTATATATCGAGCGAATGATACACGTGCCAGACATTTTCTATATTGTGCGAACTGCCTCAGTTAAAAGAGGCCACCTAAATACCGTCATTGTTTTTATAACATAAACAATATCTATGTCACGATCTAAATAGTTTCAAAAGTGAAATACATACGACGAAAGAGAAATTTTATTTTCGGCTGGTTTTTTTTTCATATTTGTATCGTACGTTGTTGCATACTAATTATGATATTCAATCAAATTAATTTGTTTTCACGCTGAATCGTACTCATCGCGTAACTATGAGCTTTTTGAGTGAAACCACATCTGTTTGTCTTCATTGTATTGCGGAGAACATTACGCAATACCAAGTTTATAGAAGAAAGAATAGCGTAACTATAATATATTATAAGTAGATAAATGCAAAAATAAATAATGTATTATAGTAACATTATAACTCCATGTTTCACAGATTACAGCGTTCGAAAAAGAAAGTTTCGATTTGCATATTTCGGTAGAGGAGGAGATAGAAAATGGCGTCACCTTTGACTACTTGTGCGACGCCCTCGCGTCGCACTGCGTTCGACGCGGCTTAAGTATAGTAATCGATCTCCTAATTCTTACTTCCTCAGAGTACATTAGGGGAACACGTCAACCGGCTCATGAACGCTCGGCACCGAAACAATGTCACCGGGAATATATTTACGCGTCAGCTAATTTTAGAACTCAAGAGTTGTGCCACCTGATAACCGAACCACCTGTCATCCGATAATTGTTACATGAAAATTCCACAATCATTGTTATTAGACAAAAACCTATTGTTATTAGATAATTTGCTTCTGAAATTATTATTCAACCAATTCCTTTGTAAGGACACACTTCCAAAGTCGTACTATAATTTTTCCCTTCGTTCTACTTCCTGTTTTTTTAACTCGGTTGAGAATTTTGACAAGCTTCGTGCTTGTTTAAGTATGTTTGATCGAGCGATATTTTATCCTGTTCGTTTTCACATGCAAATATTCGTCTATGAAGTTTAAATTTAAATATCTTGAACGATATAGAAAATTTATATTAATTTTGGGGGAGAAGAATTCTGTAGAAAAATGTTTATTGTGCAAATTCAACATCTTTCGATTCGATATAAATATTCTGTTCTATTGGTACGATAGTTGAAATCATTATTAGATCACTGCGATGGTGAGTTAAATAATACCGTATGTTGAACATTTTGTCAAAAGTAAATGGAAATAGGAAATTTAATTGTTCGTTTAACATTTTGTTTCATCCAAATAATTAACTTAAATCCAGAATAAGATTTCTCTATCCGTAATCGACCCTGTTCTTCGTCATAAATGTAATGCTAAACAATTGTGAGTTCAATCATACTGTATGTTGAACATTTTGTCGAAAGTAAATGGAAATAGGAAATTTAATTGTTCGTTCAACATTTTGTTTCATCCAAATAATTAACTTAAATCCAGAATAAGATTTCTCTATTCGTAATCGACCCTGTTCTTCGTCATAAATGTAATGCTAAACAATTGTGAGTTCAATCATACTGTATGTTGAACATTTTGTCGAAAGTAAATGGAAATAGGAAATTACGCGAATAATTTAATTGTTCGTTCAACATTTTGTTTCATCCAAATAATTAACTTAAATCCAGAATAAGATTTCTCTATTCGTAATCGACCCTGTTCTTCGTCATAAATGTAATGCTAAACAATTGTGAGTTCAATCATACTGTATGTTGAACGTTTTGTCGAAAGTAAATGGAAATAGGAAATTACGCGAATAATTTAATTGTTCGTTCAACATTATGTTACATCCAAAGAGATTAATAATTGACTTAAATCCGGAATAAGATCCCTCTATTCTTAATCGACTCCTGTTCTTTGTCCTAAATGTAATGAAGTAAGAATATTACAATGGTAGAGATAGGGAATGGGGGAGACAAAGAGAGACTGAGAGAGACGACCGTTATGCAATAGTTGAACCATTTGTCTATTCCAATTGGCGTCATCATATCGACGACCGATTATCTTTCACAAAATAATCGATTAGAATAATCGATTAAAATAATCGTATCACAGTTAAAATCACAAGTATTCACATGAAAACCATATTTGAAAGAACGACTCTCAAAATTAATCAAAATTTACGGCAAGTATTATATTTGCAATTCTGTCTTATCTTATCTAATCTAATATCTAAATTAACAAATTTATAAAAATCGACGACTTTATTGAAACGGAATGAGAATATAGAAAAAGAAAAAATTGCAAGAAGTTACAATGAAATTTAATTTCCACAATTAATATCAATATATGAATTTACGCTTTTCATTTTTCTCACTTTTCGTATTAAGTTAAAATAAAAATTAAACGTTGAAAGAAAGATTCTAAAAATATAGAATTCATACCG
The DNA here is from genome assembly GCA_014825975.1 of Bombus haemorrhoidalis. Lineage (NCBI taxonomy): Eukaryota > Metazoa > Arthropoda > Insecta > Hymenoptera > Apidae > Bombus > Bombus haemorrhoidalis. Next base: position 8,793,807 of record CM026163.1, on the reverse strand, counting down.
ATAAACGATCTCACTTTTTATTTGTCCACAGTAAATTGTAATATATATATATATATATATGTTTGTATATATATATTTTCTATATAACAAGTATAAAAAGAAAAAGAGAAGAAAGAGAGTTTAGCAACTTAACTTGATACAAGTTCGTATTTCACCAATCAATTACGGTTTATAGCGTTTTTATTAGAGTGCTAACACAGTCTATATTCGTACATGTATTTCACTCTACTAATTCTCTGTCATCGTACGATGCTATCGATACACTGTTCTATTCAAGATTCAATTTAATATCAGCGAATCTTTCCTCTGACCCTTTGTACAGTATTCCTATTCTTACTATACAATTTATTTTATACGATCAATTTATAATATTAGAAGCGAAATGAAGAAACAGCCCTAACTCTATTAACAAAAATTCCAACGACCTTTAATTCTTATACCAAGAGATTAAAAATTCTTCTCAAATTGTGTACCACTCAAATTGTTTCGCTCAATGACTAGCGCACAAGTGCATACAAAATTTATCGAAAGAATCCAATTAAACAGTGTTTGCAATTCAATGTCTTTGTTCTTAAATGATGAATTCAGCGTTTGGCAAAATTCTTCGATCGTTGGAAAAATATAAAGAAATGATATCTCTTCCTTTTTCTATTTACATTAAGACATCTTCAAATTTTTAAGTCTTCAATCTCCTAAATTAGCAAATTCCCGAATATTTGAACTTGGAATTCACAAATATAGAAATTTCCAATTTGCCAGCTGTCGAACTTTCAACTTCATAATTTACAAACTTCAAATTCCCAAGTTCGGAAATCTTCGATTTTCCAATTTACGAGCACCCAAACATTCAGATACCAAACTCGCAAATTCTCAAGTTTCAAACTCACGAGCTCACGAATTTTCAAACTACAAATTCACGAACTTCAAAATATCCTAATTTTTTAATTTCCGAACGTTAACCTCCGTTAACTCGCAATTGAACGCGATTCAGAGGCTACGATCTTGCTACGAAACTTGCAAAAATAATTCCTCTCTTCGTAGTTCCTAAAATATAATACACAAACCACGACTCTAGAAGATTAACCGAAACTACGAAGAAAGAAAGGGAAGGGATAAACGAGTACTCGTAAGACTTAACAAAGAAGAAGCAAATTAGCGTAGCAAAGAAGGAACACGTTCGTTAAGGGTGGACAATGACGGAGAACTCTGTTCGTCTAGACTCACCAGATTAAACACATCCGCAGCGGGGGAAAAACGAAAAATCGAGCCGCCAGACGGTGTACGCGATCTCTTCGTCACGATGGATCTCCTAACGCTAATGTGGACGGTCCAGAGGATGTCTAGCGACTGGGCCGCGTTAAACCGCGGAACATTTCAATTTCCAACGCGACAAACCGCGAGCGAACTCCATTGTCACGTGACGAGAGTTAGATACTACGCCTCCGGTGCAACCACGGGGAGCAGATGGATTTCAGACGCGTTTCACGATGAGCAGAGATCAGCAGTTTGTCATTTGCTCTGGCACAGAGAGCTCTCAGACCGAAGAGAAAGGTGTTGAATCTGGAATTTTGGGGATTCTGCAGATCCAGAGAATTTGGAGATCTGGGAAATGGGATTAGAATTGGAATCGAGGTGAGATTTTTTCTTCTTTTTTTTTTCTTTTTTGAGATCTTGGAAATTTTGGCGATCCAGGGAATTTGAAAATCTGAGAATTGCAATTGCAATTGAGACAAAATTTATTTGGAGATGTTGGAGATCTTGGAGATCCAAGGAATTTGGAGGTCTAGGAATTGATGAAGTTAATTAAGATGAAGTTTGTATGGGAATTTTGGGGATATGGGAATTCTGGAGACCCAGAAAATTTCGAGATTGATAATTACAATTAGAATCGAAGCTCAGAATTTTTGAGAGTTAAAGTTTGGGAAATCTAAAACGTATAGTGGATTTTGGGAATTTCGTTTGCGAGAAGGTTTTGACTTGATATTAGAAATTCGAATTTGATGTGAAATGAAGTTTCTAGGTCTTGGAAGTTGAATTCTTCTTTCCTGAACACTTTTCGACATCACCAGCGAGCGATATAGCTCACGCAAACATGGTTTCTTCTTCGATTTTCAAGGATGCCTATAAAAGAAGGCCAAACGACCCCATTTGGCCATGTGAATCATATAAATTGTATGTACCTATTAGCGTCAAGTTTGGAGGAGAACACATCGATTGACCCACAAAGGGGATCACAGTCGTACGAGCGCCAAAAGAACCAAAGGTTACCATTGATCAAGGTTAATAAGCATATCAAACCATTTTTTTAATTTTCTACATTGTACGTTCCACGTCTACGCAAGTTTATCATCTTACAAACTATCTTTTCAACCCCTGATCTTCTTTAAATTGTAAAATATAAATTATGAGATAAATTTTCTACATTGTACGTTCCAGCCTACGCAAGTTTATCATCGTCTACATTATGTTTTCAATCCCTGATCTTCTCTAAATTGTAAAATATAAATTACGAGATAAATTTTCTACATTGTACGTTCCAGCCTACGCAAGTTTATCATCTTCTACATTATGTTCTCGATCCCTGATCTTCTTCAAATTGTAAAATATAAACTACGAGATAAACTTAAACATAGAATACGAAGAAACGTTAAATTTCTTAAAAAATCATATAAACCCAAACTTTAAGCACCCACAACTCAATTTTGATACTAATTAATATTTAATAACGATCATCAAAATAACACGAGTACGTAATTAAACTGAAAATGTAAATTGTGTTCATGAAGATATGGATTTGCACAAGCAGAAGATATTTGTCTTACAAAGTGCAAGAGTAACGTCAATACAATATTATTAGTAAGCTCGTTGATAGAGCTGCTCCCTCTGATATTTATCCATGATCGATAACAATAGTGATACGAGACAGCTTGCCGTCGTTGCGGTTATTCGCATGGATAAACGATAAAGAAATTGAGCACATGAGTATGATGCACGGATCAGCCTACGAGTTCAAAGGGGATATATTGATCGTAGAAGGTGTGTATACGTATATGCTGAGGTATTACTCGGTCACTCGACCCACTATGATTTCCTTTGGATTATTAATAATCATTAGCTCGTTTGTAGTTCTTGAGATTAAGGAGAAATTGCAGAAATCGGGCAACTTTGTTTTTATTAAATGGATATTTGGTATTTTGCAAAAATAGCAACGTTTTTTTTTTATAAAATATATTTAAATGCGAATTTTACGACAGCCAGTGATTATTCGTGTCTTTAAATATAATTTGTGCTTTAGAAGAGAGAAAATTGCTTACGTGTTTTGGGGGAAAAATGATATAAAATATAGGAGAAAATAATTTAATAAAACAGCAGAAGAGGAAAAAGTAAAGAAATGATAATATTGTAATTTTAACAATAATGTACTTTAATGGAATAGTATAGATAAAAAAGATACAATGAGTCACTTATGATTTTAATAAAATAACACAAAGTTTATTACAAGGCTAGCCATATATGTTTCGTGTATTATCATAGAGAAAAGTTAACAAAGAAAGGTAAAGCAGAGCTGATGCCAAAAAGCAACAAGGTACTTCGATCAGGCCTTAAAATAATACTACGATATTCAGCAATATTTTCAAAATTATATCATAGAATTTAGGAACTAATATTCATAAGGAACAAAGATTCCCTTCACTGACAAACAACTATCAATTTCATCATCTTTACGAGTTCTACATCGTTTATTTTACAATTAATAAAAATATACAAATATTTCTAATAAAATTAATTCTATTAAAATAGGACAATTGTTACATATTATTGTTATTATATTTGATTATTTCTATCATATCACTCAAATTGTAATCGTTTATCTGTGAAATGTTGAAACACGCATTAAAGACCAGCAGTTGTAGCGTCAATACAAAAAGAATCTTTAAATAATACTTACTTTTCATCCCCTCGAAACACGAAGAAAGAAAGTCGATGTTATAATTTCCAAGAAGAAATAGGATTCAGGGTTACATTGAAAGTGTATCACTTCTGCACCATCGACGACCCTTCTATAGCTGCACGTTACGTAACCTACCAACCCCCGAACATTGAACTAAAATCCAAAAGTGTTACGATCGAATCACGTCAACCAGCGTCTCATAAAATTTCCTCGTTCACATTCTTTCTATTAATCCCCACAATCCAACTGCGTTACTTTTCTGGCAGTAACATTAAACGACTCACCATACATGATTTTGATACTCAAAGACTTCAATTAGCTTTCTTTCTTCTTAACGAGTTTAGCACTTTTTACATAGCAAATTCTATTTTAGCTTATCCAATTTACCGCTCAAAGAGCTACGTTTCATTCATATTTCAATTAACTTTGCATTAACAATTGATCATTTCCACGCACAAGCACCAACTTTGTCTTGACACTCCACAACGTAGCTTTGAATTAACTTAATTCTAGCTTATGTTCCACACACTTTGACCTATAATTTAAAATCATCCAATAATTACCACACGCAAGCTTCAAACTTAACTGGACGCACCATAAATTACCTTCGAATTAGATTTAACTTAACTCTAGCTTATATTCCAGATACCTTCAACCATAATTCAAAAGTTTAACTGTTCAACTGTTTATCCAAAATCATTCACAGATTGTCACACACAAATCCATGTTTAAACTTCGAATTCATCATTCAAATAACCAAGGAACTTTACGACCCTTTATATCTGACCAAACTTATGTTAGATGGTCTTTTTTCAGGGAAAATAACTGTTGCCTCGTGCTAAGCCGCCGATGTGGAACACGAGGATGCGTGTGCTGACCGCACACATCCGGACGAATGTCTTATCGACATGGGGTCGCGTGCACACGTGTGACGAGAAACTGTCCGCACCAGGTTCGCTTCCAGGTATGTGGGGGCAGCTACCCCAGTAGCGATCCATACGCCCGTTGCTGTAATAAAATCTCATGGCGTCTGCGCTGAAACCCACCACCGTCAACTTTCCCCACTGTACCCTGTCCTATAATCCTGCACAATTTTGATTCTCTCTAAGGTCCAGCTTTGCGTCATTTCACTTTGTGTAAGTACGGTGTAATAGAAAGTTTCTGTCGTATCGTATTTTTTCTTTTTTTTTTTTTTATTTTTTAAATAATAGTTTGTCGGATGGAAAGAGAAATTATTGGGATCTTTTGTGAAAATTTTTACAGGAAACTTTTTGAAAGAGAGAAGCTTTTCGTAACGTCTTTTAGATCAAAGGAAGAAATCTTTTACGTAAAAAGATCAGGAGCTTTGTTCCAATTTTTCTGCATCTAATGCATTTTTAGATTTGAGTTAGAGTAAGTTCTATTATGTAAGTAATAGAGAGGTTTTATTATGTAAATTTCGAAGAAAATCGTAGAATGATATTTCAGGAGAATCTTCCAAATTTCCCTGTTCCTAAGTTCTTTTATAAAAGAAGCGTATAAAGTTTTATATTTAAAGTAGGGTAAGCTGTGCTATGTGAATAATGCACGTTTCTGTTCAAAAGTTTTCTTCTATTTTTGAAACAAAAGTCTTATTCTATTTTTTGAAACATCTGATACATTCTGAAGTTGGTGGGGTATAAGTTTTATTCTATTTTGTGTGACTCTCCTTGGGGAGTTCATTTGAAATCAGGGTAAAAGGATTGCATCGACAAAGGTTAGTCACACTGAAAGAATCTTGGCAAATAAATATTTTATATGGAACTACCGTAACGAGAATAATAATTTGTAATTTTTCCTGAAATTAAGAATATATATATATATATATATATATATTAAAGAGCGAGTATCAGAGCAATGTGGTAGGGGAAATGTTTTGCGTCCTTGAATATCCATTACGTTGTTCCAAGCTATAGCTGGGCTATACGTATGTACATATTGAGTTAGATTCATATGTAGTCTATGTGTTGGTTTTATATAGGAACTTTGGAAATAGTTTAAGGATTGTTGGTATATTTTCATAAAATAAACAATCACCTTGTAACTAGTCACAACAAATTTATTCATGGCTACAACTGATAATATTCTCAGCAATAAAATAGAGATTTCAAAAACAAAAAGGGATCCATTTTATAATCCACACAATAATCGATCATAATCTTCGATATTAATTTATTAATCGATCGAGAAAGATGTACCAAGTACATCCTCGCTTTATTAATATAAAAAAAAAGACATACGTGTTTTAAATTTACTTTACCTTAATACAATTAATAAATAATATAGTTACGTTGTACTTAAAAACCGAGGGATTTTGTTCTTTCGCGATCATCATCTGTTTCGTTTCTTATCTTATATAAATCGTCTGTATCAAATTCCGTGATCTAATCCACGATATTCATAAATTTTATTTCACATACATCGTCTGTATCGAAAGTTCAACGAAATATCAATCCTTGTTCCGGTTAATTAGTTGCCACTTATCCCCAGAAACAATTTGCACCGTGATTTCTTCGTCCAGAACACGGAATCAATGGCGAAATGATATTTCTACAAAGAGAAAAACACAAGTTTCGCTAGCAAAGCTAGTCTGCTCGCTTTGGAGAAATGAATGTTTCTCGAATAAAAAATGAAATGATCTCATTTCTCATCATCGTCGATGAACACATTTCATTTTTCATTTTATTAATCTTAAGCTTAGACGAGAATCATAGCGGTTAGAACACATTTACTCGATCATAATCGCGTTAATCATCAGATAATTCTTAACCACTTAACGCGCAAACGCCTCACATCTTACGCAAGATGTGTTATTCAGCCGTTTGAATTCGACGTAACAACGAAAATATTTATGAATTTCTCTTTTAGAACAACAATCAACAAGCTGATAGATTTGTGCTTAACCCTGCTGCATTCTTTACTTTATCTCCGATCAAATATTTCTTTAACGTTACGAAATATATTAAGTTCGAACAAAATATAAAAGCACTTTTACCGTGGTAATGTAAAATTCACGATTCTTTATAAAATTCTTTTTTTCTAAAATAACTTTCAGGTCTATAGTTTAAATATATCAAGTCTCTTATCGTTAAACAGCTGTGTAATAGAAGTAGTAAATAATATTAAAATAGTAAATAAACTGTTCATATTGAAACGTTAGGCATCAATTATTGTAAAACTGGTAGGAAAATCGATTCCAGAAATTTGTGAAAATAATAACGTTCTGCAAACACGTAATCCAGAAGTGATAAAAAAAAAGCTGAATGGAGCAGAGATTTCAGTTCTTTGCGACAGTTACTCATAGCAAAAATTTATAACTGTTCTTATGTCTCCGTGTTTATTTTTCTTTTTTTTTTCTTTTTACAAATCTTTTCACAAGAGCTTACAAGATAAGCTGGTCAGTGCCAATACTTTTGCTCACCATACGTATAAAAATGTATTTGTATCGTACGTATATACGTACACTGCCAGGCATAAGTATTAAGACACCTACTCGTTACAATTATTATAAGACTCTAATAAATCCTACTTCGTTTAGAATTTTGCTGCATAAAGCAAAAAAAAAAAAAGAGAAAAGAAAAAATATGATTTAAATGAAGTAACAGATTTGTAGTAAAATAATGGAAGAATAAAACTAGTGGCAAGCATCTGATTTAAATTAATATGTTGAAGTGTCCGAGTATTTATGGCCAGCACTGTACTTTCGTTCCTCAGTAAATAAATATTCCAGACTTGCAACAGAGTTAAAAAAAGAATTGCGAAAAATTAATTATTCTTTTTTACTTCAAGTTACGAACAGCACGTCATGATAATCTACATGCACGTTAAATAGTTAAAGGTCGAACTGTGCAGCTCAATGTGCCACCACGTTCATAAATAAACGTCTTTATTTTTTCTCGCGATCTAACCGACCAAGTATCAAAATATCACTGTTCGAATGAAATTCCATCCGCCATGCTGTCAGAGAAGACACGGCGGCTTGGAAACGATAAAAAAAAAAAAGAAACAGTTCCTTGTCAGGCGATACCATTCACAACCATATTTTATAATAAACCGCATTTCAAGCACGCTTGTACCATTAAATCAGACACGCCAGGCGTCGACCTTTTTCAATCTTCCTCGCTTATTTTCTATTCACGCGATCAACGCATATTTCTAAAAAATACATCAGAAAATACATCTTCTCCATCAACAAAATGGAAGATCTTAAAATTAGTATTAGATGATCTTATACGCAGCCCAATCGAGCCTCTGGGTTTATTAAACAGCTAACTTATCACATTGGCCATAGTTTTTTCCCCCGTCGCTCTATCTTTAAAGATTCTTCCATTAATTCTTTCCTTCTTCCACTCCGTTCTACCTCGTTTTCTCATTCTTCTTTCCTAATGTACTCCTCACCGACCTGTTAGTGTACCAGTTTCCAGGGCGCACAGTTCAAGAGAAGGTCTTGATGATGTCACGGAGACTCGTATAGGTTCCAACTATGAGACCAAGGACCGCGAAAAGTACGAGCGACATGTTCTTTGCTATCATTATCGCCTTTCCTGTGCGGTCGTACACATGCCAGAATGTGCAGATTTGAATGAGAGCGGGGAATGCCAGGCCCAAACCAGAGAGACACAGAGCGCCGAACAGGGATATAAACAGATCTAGTTGCGGAATCGCCACGGCTAACAGGACTGAAATATACGAAAGGAAAAGAGATTATAGCATTAATTCTTCTTGCTATCGTCGTTTAGAAAAATTTGTAGGGGTGTAGCAAGTGATTGGTCAAAGTTGAACTGGACGAAGAGATTGTAATAGATTGAGAAGTGATTAGATAAAGCAATTAGGATTGGAGAAGGGATGATTACGGTTTTAGTATGATCGGACTAGTTATTTCGTGAAGTGAGAGGATCGATAAGATTATTTTTATCGTTCAGAAGATTTTGTAGAGCAACTTTACTCAATTAATCAAAATTACGATGGCAATAGGGATAATTCAAGTTTTAGTATGATCAGACTAATTATTTTGTAGAGTGAGGGGATCAATAAGATTATGTTTGTCGTTTAGAGGAATTTGTAGAGAGATTTTAGTCGATTAATCAGTATCACGATTGGAGTAGGGATAATTAAAGTTATTGGTATGATAGGAGTAATTGTTTTGTAAAGTTAAAAGATCGATAACATTATTTTTATTATTTACAAATTTTGTAGAAGCGTCTAATCGGTAAAAGTCAAAGATAGAATGCGAGAAAGTATGATTAAAGTTTTGGTATACTCGGTGAGTGTAATTATTGTGTAAAATTAACAGGTTGATGATCTCATTTTTATTAGAATTGAATTGTTAGGGAATTTTATTATATGAAGGATCGTATAAAGATAGAATAACAAATAAAGTTTTAGTTTTGCATTTAGTTAATCGTTTCAGTTTGCAAATAAAACTTTGTCCTGCTGGGAATTTGAATTTATCAGAAGCAAGTAAGAGGCAAACGAGACTTTCAGCGACTTAGATTTAAATCCGATTAAGCCTCTGGAATAATTACTCCGAGTTAGAAGAGTCCAAGTCACAGGTCAGGGAGAATCTAAAGCAGTTATGTATATTTGTGGAACAGTTAGTTTTAACCAGTTTGAATCAAACGCTAGTGAGCGTGTACAATTAAAGGCAGGAAAAGCCCCAAGATATAAAATCAATTACCTCCATATCAATTCGTACAGCCAAAACAACAAAGTTAATGATCAATAGATTACACAGATAGAGTGAAAAATCTATGTCGCATAAATTAAGATCAAAAATCAAGTTCCCCTCAAAGAGAAATATTTCTTTAATTATTAGAAGAAAAAATTCAGCATTTAAATAGAATCAAATATAACACATTCCCCTATTCTTAAAAGGAGAATTCCAAACTTCTTCGTGGAATAACCACAGAAAGCTGTATATTCAAAAGCTACACCAACTTAAATTTCCAATTCCAATTATTACTCAATTCCAATAAATTGTAATCAATTCACTCTACTCTAATTAATTAAATTCTCACTTAATCCTAGTCCAAGCTATAACTCAAAATATAACAAAACCAATCAATTATAAATATAATAATAACCAAGTAACTAACAAACCAAACGACCAGAAGCAGAACGAAACTATGTATCTATTAATCATTGTCAAAAATCAAAGATCCTTTCCGTTGCTACAGCAAACAATTCAAAATCTTTCCGTAGGTTAATGGCATGAAGGCTATTCACTAAGCATTGACGTCAACGTTACAAGGAATTGTGCTCGATTATCTTACAGGGAAAAATGTTTTGGTACTTGAGCAATATACGATATGAGCAACTGAATACTATATCAACAACGGCCATCGTCCGATCTGGCTCGAATTGACGTCACGTCGGGTGAAGGACTCGAAACATTCACTTACACGTGAAAAGGACGAGCGAAGTCCTCAAGACGTACTCCCACAACAGCTTATGCGAATTCTTCTCAAGATTCGGTGCGAGATAATCCTTCCAGATGATATCGATCGCCACGTAGCATTGGATCGGATGAGTGAAGAAGATGGCTACAGCCAATAAGATTTGAACACTTTTGGCGAGGGCTAAAGGTTCGTCCAGGTTGAAGGTGATGCTACCCTTGATGTCATTGCCATAACGAACGTAACCAAAGAAACCTAGTCCTGTATAGAGAGCTACGATAACGCCCATTCCAATGTTTAGAACGCCGAACGTACGTATGAACGTCTTTGGCTTCTTCATTTCGTTCTCCAATGGCATCACCTGCAACAAGACAGAGGAAGATTCGACAATGCGGTTGCAGTTTAAAGGCGTTTCTAGATATGATTTGAGATTTGGAAAATTTAGCTTTTGGTTAAGGAACTTTTGTAACTTCTGTATATTGGAATGTTCAAGTTTATCGAGTTCTTAAGCATTCAAATTTCTGAGCTGCCGAGTTTTCCAATTTGCATATTTTCAAATACGTAGACTTTCGAATTCCTAACATTTTCTGAATGTCGGAATTTTTAAATTTTCGAGTATTCCAATTTCCAAATTATCGAACTTTCGAACCTCTACTCACATTCCAACGAACGTTCAAGTATCCGAATTTCTAAATCTGCGAATATTCAAATTCTCCTAATTTTTAAGCTTTGGAATTTTCCAATCTTTGATCTCTCGAATTTCCAAATTTTCAAATCTTTAAAGTGTTTAGTTTCGAATCTCGAGATTTTCGGACCTTCGCATTTCTCATAATCTCGATTTCCAAACTTTCGAATATCGAAATACCGAGCAAGTACTCACCACGCCAATAGCTTCGAGAGCGAATAGCACAGTGCCAAAATAAAGAGGGAAATTCTCAACATTCCCAATCACTTCTCGATTCTCGAACGACAAAGGCTCCCTGAAGATGTAGTACAATATTATGCCAAAGCTGACGAACGTAATGAAATTAGCAACCGTCGAACACGGCGCCAGGAACTTTAGATTTCTGATCCAATTGACCAAAATTAAGGGTATCAAAATTGCCAACATATACAACCTGACATCAATGTCAGAAACATATGTTTTCAATGCCTGAAAACAAAAAGAGAAACGACGTTGGTTAAAATAAAAAATCAACGTATTAAAAATGGAATTAATTTGATATTACGAATGATAACATGAAAAATGTTGATACGAATATAAACAGTTAAAGATGCAATGGAAGTTAGTTGCATGTTACTAGAGATGATAGAAATGATTTTTCAAACTTCTTCGTTCGCAAATTATGTTTCACAACGCGAAGAAAATGTTTTATTTGTCAATTTTATTTTACGTAGACGTCGTAAAAATTCAAAATAAAAATATCGGCTAATCGTCTATGTGCAACGTATACGTATTTTGACTCGTTATCGATCTTTTACACGTAAATACACGATCACGGACATTAAACTTTCGATCTTCTCCTTGCTCTCTTTATACGTTTTTTTATACCTGTTCGCCGTTTCAGACTCACGAACGATCTGAAATCATAAGAAGAACGCAAGAACTGACATAATTCGTCTTCCTATTTTTCAAAAATCTCGCAAGCTGGATTGAAAAATCGATTCACAATCCAATATCACGAAGATTTTCATGTCATTTTGATTCAGAGTATTAAACACCAAGTAATTCAGGATTAATTAGTTTAAACAGCCAAGATTCTTCTATATTCTGATTCTTTCTACATCTATCTATGATAATTTCTCTCTGATAATAAATACCTTTTGGTACAAAAAGATCTCCCCGATGTACAAACACGAATGACAACTATAAAATGAGATAGAAATAAATACATTTGGACAAATTTTAAAATCAATATTTAATAATTATGATAAAGAGTATCAGCAATGAAATCAAGTTTCTTTCATTCAATGGAACAATTTTTTTTAAGGGAAGCAGTATGATCAAATTATGTTTATGCTATCCCTTCTTCCTTAAGAAGATTGTATTATGATTTGTATTATGATAATATTCTGAGGGAGATACGAACGCAGACTCGTTGCCAAGAAAATTCAAAAAGAAACTCCATTTTTCCTTACCGCGTAATACGCTTGAAGCGTAACGATATCAATTTGAAAATCATTTCAATGTGCAATTATGAAAGAATTCGTATACGAAACAAAAATGGCAAACGTCACACGGTTGACCATTTTACACCGTGTAATTTCTATGGTTTCGCGTTTAAAATATTTCCAGTGTTACAATACCGTTCAAAAATAAAATACGTCGTTGGTGAGACTCGACGCGCATGGCTGAGATTCTATCTGTAGGAAGCAATTTCTCGACTGTCTATACTTTCTACGTTTCTACGCTGACAAACAATTCAGAAATGAACAGATCGGCAATTTCGTGTCATAATATACCGATATTACCACATTACTTTTATTCGAAAGCTTTAAAAAAAGAAGAAACAAAAAGGAAGAGGAGACTCTTCTAGCCAACTTGCACAACATGCTAGTTCTTCAACAACTTTATGAGAACTGTTTTTTTCCGTAATTAATCAGACGGACATTCTTGCAGCGGCTTATTAAGGGAATTACGCGTTAAAACTTTCAACTTCGGAGATGAATAACACCGTCTCGATAAGGCTGAACTCTTTAAAAATTAAATCGTATGTAGATGATACGGGAAATAAGGCATAGTCGGAATTTCAATTTCGATATAGTAGCCTTAACGCGTAGATGATCATTTCACGCAACATGCTAGAATTCCGCGAGCGTAACGTCGACACAACGATCGTTATCGGTTCGCAGTGTCGTCGATATCGGGCATAGTTGCGTTTCCAATTCAAGGGCGACCGGAAATGGGCCGCGACTCCGTTCTTAACACATACCATTTACCATCGGCTCAACCTTCGCCTTATGTAATAGAGAAACGTGACGCAACGAACGCGATTCTAATACGAGTTTCATTTTTGCCACGATACATGGAGTTTCCCGGGACGAGTACAATTTCCCTAGCGTGTTCCGTGAAAGAAAGAGTTTCTTCCCAATGGTAAACTTACGTAAACGTCATTATAGCAACGAACGTATTTTATATAATTATTAGACTGCGCACGTCTCTGCATCTATGAAAAATGTAAAGATGCAAAAATGCACGATATGCAAAAATGTATAGAATATTCAAAGCTCGTTATAGTATTTAGTATTTTCTTGTACGTAAACATTCGCGATAACAATTGTCAATAAATACGTGGCCAAGGTAGAAATATTTATTTCATATAATTTTGGAGGGATTTGAAAGATATCTCTTGCTGTGCAAATGTATAATTATATTTCAAAATCCAGCACTTTTCATTTCTACGTAGTCGCAGAATAGAACCACCGTCTGCTTCTGATGTTGGAGTAGAAAATCTGGTTAGAAATTTAATTATCGAGAGATTGATTGAGCTTATTATTGGTAGGAAATTACAAATTTTTTAATAACTTGGCGCCTAATTTCAAATGTTACAGATATGTCGTCGTAAAGGTTACGTTTTAATCTTTTTGATAAAGATTTATCGCGATTTCTTGTCAAATTTTTAACCTGTCAGAATACTAAGAATATCTTCGTCATATTCGTCCACGATATTCTCATCACAATTATTAGTGACACGAAAGTAAAAAAAGAATTACATGTTAATATATCTTCCTGTTATTTTTCATCTCCTTTAAAGCCGAATTCACACATCCACTTATCAATATCAACTATCAACATGCAACCATGGCACTAAAAATAAAAATGTGACATCAGACAGTCTCCTTGTCGTAATAAAAACCAAGAATGAACTCATTAGAAAAAAAAAGTAAACAGATCCTTTTACGCAACCGAATTTGTTAAGGATTTATGTCGCTTAGCAAAAGACAAAAACAAATGCCTTTATAGTTCCAAATTTTTCAGAGAAGTTCTTCTGTCACTTTATTCGTATCGTTTCATAGAAAATTAGCATAGCAATGCAAAACGTATTCTCGAAAGACGAAAGGAAATGAAACAAAACGCGAGAAATTCCGCGTGTTCGTTGTGAACGTAGCTTAACGATCGTAGAAACATATTACGTTTCCGCCGATGAACTATATGTAGAATCGGAGAATCGCGTAACGCTTCTCACGATCGCTGATCTTATTGAGATCACGATAATTATGCGTGCTTCGGATGACGGAAGAACGTGATTGTCGTTCTTCATCGAACAAATATGTTCACGTGTTCGCTAGGTAATATCTGAAAATCTGAATAGAATAAACATAATACGCAATACAATTAATTAATGTAACGATGCTGAAATAAAATATAGTACGCGGACTGTAAAATCTTCCATCTGAACGTGTCTTCCTGGGGTTATTTTTGTCGCTAAAGCCAAATACGATAGCCATATCTCGGAGAAACGAACGATCTTAAAAATTCAACCTTATGAACATTTGGCCGGCCAAGGTCTCAGCTGCAGTGACGAAACAAAACAAGTAGTGGCACAGCCAATGCCAATTTTACCGCTTCCTGTGTGATCACGGTCTAACCGAAACTAGAAAGTAAAGCAAACCTACTGCAATATTTATGATTCAAATGCGTGTAAACTAATCCACACGGTAGTTTAAAACTAACTAAATTTTAAAAAAGATGTCGTCAAAATCCACGAGGACGTGACACATCGATAAGTTTCGTCGTACGTGGAAATTTTGTACGTCTTATTTCCGTGAAGAACGAACCTGATTTTCGGCTTCGACGACCTCGAAAACATCGAAAACTGTCATTCTAGTCAAATATTTTTCAGTTCAGATGCTATAATGTTGCACGTATAATTCTACACAATGTTGCACGTGGAACGTGTAGTAGGTATAGTAACGGCACATGCTAGTTGATTACACGTGGGCATATAACAAGTATAGTAATACCAGTTTACTATGTAGTAGGTTACACGTGAAACGTGCGATAAGTATGGTTGAGTATAGATAGTTATGGGTATGTAGGTAATGATATGGTGAAGGTACCGGTTACTGTGAAACGTATTTACCACGTATAATGCATGCTGCAATTAATGGTAACAGTATACAGAGAGGAACAACGCGATACGCGTTCCTACTCTGGAAAAGATGATAGAGATAGTTGAATGATACTGTAATGTAGGAGAAAGAGTAAAAGCCAATAGTAAAAGTAATGACAATAGTGCTCGAATTAGTACCATAACTATAGTAGTAAAACTGGCGAAGAAAAGTAAATAGTAAAAGTGTTAGTACACGGTTACGTTACAAAGGAAATATATTGTTACACGGAATGTTCCAGCCGGACGAACGCGTTTAAATGTCTAGACGTAAATATCTTTGAATATTTAATAACATAAACTGTAAATTTACATACCATGCTAACACCGTTATACAATTTCATCGTTCTTTTAGTGTTCAAAATGATGCGAAGGTCATGACTCAGGCATATTCATATGTATTCCCTTGTCTGCTACAAGATGCAATAGAAAAAAATACGCGTTTCGTACATAAAAGATGACGATGACCTTGGAAAGACTGAGAAAAAAACCTTGCTCCGTGATATTTCCCTTTGGAAATCGTTTAATTCGCAAATATTTTTCACCGCATTAAAGACGAGAGAGATATTCAAGTGGCCTGGCTGGCCCTAGCTGGGACACCCTGTATGCATAGTGTCATGTTAAACATAGTAATATCCAAAATAAACGCTCCACTACGTATAGATTACTATGCGTTATATAGTTCGATAAACCAAGGAATGATAGATAAAACGTAGTACTATGTTAAATATAGAAGTATCAGAAATAAGTATTCCATCATCGGCAGACTGCTTTGTTAAATACACCAAATTAGAAAGCGTAGAACAATCAAGAAGGAAAGATAAAAAGAGCATGAAATATTATTGTTAAAATAATATTCAACTTTACAAATATTTAATTTTACTATAATATATTTTATTCTTAATGTAAGAATTTATTTCACTATGGACGCACTACCATATCGAATATAATTTAAGAATCACAGTAATCTGGAAATAAATCACTCGTTATATTCAAAACCTATAACGTCCCAATTATAAATTATAATATCCATATGTAATAAATGAATGGTTCGCTATAAATAGCCAATTCTGTCAAACTCAATATCACACAACGTACCGCTAACTATCAACGTTTCTTTGCTCAACGTTTCACCAATTAATATACCGTATACAGAGTGTTACCAAACCGTGGTACAAGCCAAAAGGAGGAGAATCTACATGAGAAAACAAGTAAAAAATGTAGAATACAATTTTTTCCTGTAGCGCCTTGTTCGCGCGAAAATCGAGCTTGGAAATTTATCAAGTATATTTAAAGTCGACTAATTAGAGACTGGCTATGCGTAAATAATCAACAGGAAGTTATTTCACGTGCGAAAATATGATCAGAAATGCAGAATAAAATCTTTCCGTTGCACACCTCGTTCTCAAGGAAATAGAGTTTAGACGTGTTTGGTTAAGGACTGGTCTAGTACATTAAATTTACATATTTATTCTTCTCCGAAAAGGAACTATCTCACGAAGAAACTTTATCCTACACTTTTGACTGATTTTCAAATATAGAATTACCTCTTGTCAAGTCTTAATAACTCTCGTTCAATCCGACGTAAGCCAAGTTCTATGTACTTGGCATATTTTCAAATTCGATTTTCCAAGCGTTCTATGAAAAAGTTCCATTCTATATGTTCGACTTGTCTCTTCATTTAGACTCACCTCCTGTCGCCTTGTACCACCAAAGTTCGGTAACATATTGCATAATAAAACATACTTTACTCTGCTCCGTGATATACTTCGCTCAACGACGCGAAACGTAAACGTCTCCCTTCGCGGATCTTCGTTCCTGTCTCGAAACAGAGGTCCTCTAGACATCACGAACGAGTCAGAGAAAAAGAAATCATCGAATTGAAACGCCCTCTACATCGTGTAGATCGCCTTGAGGCACACCATTTTGATTTATCTCGTTTTTTCGCGGTGACTCCACGACCGTGGCGGATAGCTCTCGCTATTCTAATTCTCTGACTCGATTCAGGATGTACGATTAAGAGGGCAGAACACCTTAATCAGATTACAAGGGCATCCACTGGATAGACAACGAGTTTAGAATCGTTGCTCGTACGTTAAGAAACTACAGTGGAATTTTATTCGTCCAAACTCGTTGAAAGATAAATAGTTTATAATAACGTTAAATTAACGTTAAAAAGAGAAACGAACGAATCGTTACTCGTTCCTTAACAAATTATTCATTTATAGAACGTAGAATGAAATTGGTTCAACTTCTGTGATATTTAAAGTCGGAATTTAAGATATAGATAAATGCAATTTGATATCAATTAGTCGAATTCTAAGGTTTGATTCGTGGTTACATCAAATTACAGTAACGTCGAGCAAAAAAATTGCTTTGAATTTAAATTCAAATAGAAAATTTTTTAAACACACGTTTTCGTTTCTATGCCTACAGATTTGGAACATTTTCGATCAAATTAATTGCTCTTGAATAAATGCTTCTAATATATCCGAATATTCGAAGATATACAAAGCAAAGCATAAAAATTCCCGAAAAGGACAAATAAATATATAAAAGTAATATTTATCTGACAGATTGTGAAAAAGTGTTTGTAAAAAGAAAGAAAAGAAGAAACTGAATGAAATATCGCTTGTTACGAACGATGCAATAGAAAATAATATGTTTTCTTCGACGGTTTTCTACGGCGATTAATTAACAACGTTATTATTATTGTTGTTATCGTTATTTCCAATTTATTCCTCGGGCTTCGATTTTCTATATTTTTCAATTTAGAAATGGTTTCTGATATCGAGGAACAATCGGCTGCGTGTGTTCCCTGAGGGTTTCAGATATTAGCGAAACCGGTTCGATTTCATTTCAGAGCGCACGAATGGACATGTTCTGTCGTGAAAAAATTACCCTCGACTTCTCGAACCGATAGAGAACTACACCCTATTTCCTGTTGCAGCCAGATTGAACCGATTCCGATTGGTTCACGTGCGTTACACAACAGATCGAACTATTACGTTTAATCAGTTCTCGAGTTCAGCTTGGAACTTCCGTTTAGAACGCAGTCCTTTAAATCCTGTTCCTTCTTTCCTACCCAGTCTTATCTACCACTTTATTTTTAAAAAATAGAAAATTATAGAGTGGTGAGTTTAATTGGTTGATTGGGAAATTAAATGACAACCTATGGTTATTGATTTGGTTGCTTGTTGTGTTATATAACAAATGATCGGTGAGATCTTTTGCTGTTGCTGTAGTGTCATTAAATGTTAAATATTTTGTATTAAATGGTATTTGTTATCAATGAAAGTAAACTCGACTAAACTTCATCGAACCATTTCCAACAAACAAAAGATCTGCAACATCCAATCCAAACCTGTTCCAAAAGAATTGAGAATAAATTCGAATAAACTCAAATAGATGGAAGTAAACCAAATTAAACTGAAACAAACTTCGTCAAACCATTCTTAACAGATTACCAATGCAATGCGTTCTCTGCGTTCAAAGACAAAATATGCATATGTACGAGAAACAAAAGGTTGCACGGTGTGGCATTTGAACGAGAACTCGAGACAAAGGTCAAAAAATGCATATAACGTGCATTTTTCCTGAAACTTGATATTAAGTGATTCGACGTGAGTAAGAGTCTGTTTATCAACTCTTTGTTAGCTACCTATTCTTTGACTCAGTTTAAATATTTGATGATCGAGTCGTGAATATTTATTATTCTTTGTATAATCACACACGATGATGTTTAAACAAAACGCTGATGTCGAGAATAATCTTCCCTTCTCTTTGTGCCATGCAGAAATCGTTTATCCTGCCTTCCGTTTCGTCAGACATTGCCCCGATATTTAATAACGAACAAGATTTAAGATTTCAAGGATAGTTTTCGTGCAACTTCAAAAATTTCTTTCAGATAAATGTGGAACAATTAAAATTACAGAATAGCTGGAACCTTTTCCTTTCAAATCGATTTTTAAAGAAAGAAAGAAACTGTTAAATTGGAAATGAAAATTGGACACATCTCGTACTCAGATTCTCCACATTTAAGATGTTCCAAACGCTATGTGACAAGAACCAACAAACGAGAATATACAACCAATGAATGAACCAATTTCCAAGCGATTAGATTTTCATGTACAAACGATTTTTACTAATTCCGCGTCGACGTTTGACGGAATTATTTTTCACATTAAATTCACTTATTCACAGACTGACGAATATCATCGAATAATAAGATCAAAATCGAACGACGATTATTTCCATTTTTGTCCAGTGTCTACCGCATTGCGCGTTGCCATGACCGTATCCCCTAGCCAATACTAGGGGCAAACGATTATCTTCAACGAAATTCCATCAACGGTGGAACTCGTTTAGAAACTGGACGAGCACGAGATTGGTGTCGGTTTCGCCGTACACCAATGCGAACTGTACTCTTGGATACTACGCAATGTAATGGATAGTTAAGCGGCGTTACGACACACGTTATTACGGCAAGTGGCTTAGAACGTTGGATGAAACGTTCGCGAGAACTTAAAATCCTGCGCGCGTGAAAGAGCGCGAGAATCGATCGCGAATGTCGGAGAACGCTGGTTTCTCCCAAGGGAAATAAGCAAGATCATGACCTATGCCTGCAACGATGTTGCTTGATTTATTGACGAATACCCGGCGGGCTTTGGAATTCTTTTTCACAGAAGGACACCTGTTGGGATATAGAGTGACTCACGAAAATATTTGAATATTTATTGTACGGGACTTTCCTGAATACATCGTATCTATTGCAGAAAAAAGATATTCAAATTTCATTAACAGTTTAGTAGAAGGCAAGATAGTACGGTAATGCTTAAAAGATATTCGAAAAATATATATCGAGATATTTGTTACGAGATATTCAAATAGAGATTCGTTTTATCTCCTAAATTACTATGAGCAATATTTTGTATATCTTTATGTATCATGTGCATTTTTTGCATTCTGAAATTTCGTAGAAACGTATAAAAGACTACGGTCTACTTATAAGCCTTCGTTGAAATATCTTCAGAGGCTTCGGAAAATTTTGTTTTAATAACGTTCGCGATACACGTAGGTTTCCATAAATGTTCGACATGCTACGTGTTCAAATAGTTTCGTGAGTCACCGTAGCTGGTTTTGTTACGTGATGTGTCACAGCGAAAGGATTGTATTAGGACCGCAGAGTCCCATATAGGAACACTGTATCGATGGAAAGTGTATCAGGTTCATGGAGTATGTTGAAATTGCGGCGTTGAAGTATTATCAATCTCTGTGATGAAATTGAATATATTAATATAATTACAGTAATATTTCAATAATTTACATAGTGGTATTCAGCAATAATCCAATAATATCGACAATTGTGTTGATACATCAATATTGAAACGTTAACATTAACATTAACTAAATAATAAATTATTAGGTTGTCCCAAAAGTTCCTTTGGTTTTATGAGAAAGTGGCAGATGCACAACATTTTTTGTTTCGTATTATTTTATTGAATTATGTTTGATCCATTCTATTACTACCAAATGAATCATACGTAAATCCATAAAATAATATAAAATAAAAAATGTCGTGCATCTATCGTTTCACTTATAAAACTTTTGGGACAACCATAATATCTAGATGCGAGTATATAACCTGTCTTTGTCAAAGAATTAATTTGAGATGAATTTTATTCTAATCAACATTTACCACGATAATATACAAGCGTGAAAATTTATACAATGAATCACCGTAGTTAGCTTTAAATAAAATTCAAATAATCTGCATTTGTAAATCCTTAAAGGCGAGGAAGGACATGTGATCGGAAATGGTCTCATCCTCGACCGATATCTTTTTATTCCTCATACGTTTATTCGCCGTACGATTTGCCAGCAGCTCGGATTAAATAATTTAGTAAAGAAAGAGAACACTCGGTTAACTCTCACAATTGCGCCAACCATAAAAGGTCTAGTTGCCTGTCACTGAACGAGGCTAATGAACTTCTGAAGAATTAGCAAACGAGTCGATTGAAATTTTCATTTCGTTCCCAAGCGTGAGGGGAATTTCCTCTGTAGGAGAATGCAACAAAGTTATATATCGAAGCGGAATCTAGCGGAGGCGATCTTTTTTACATAATTTATAACAGGTCAAGCTAGTCCTTTCGATTCGATACAACAATATAACAAAGCACAGAATCGTTATACTTTGTACGGTTCTTAGAAGAACGCGGTAAATCCTTGAATGCTTCGTGAAAAATCTGAATATAAGTATGTAAGTAGATAGTTGGTCCTTGAAAGTCCTTACTATCGACTGCATAATTTGTGTCCATGCAAGTAGATATAAAGGTAGTAGGTCCGTTTTATTTGCATAGTTACAAGTGTGAAAGAAAATTGTAACGTTAAGTGAACGTTATGCGTCGAGTGCAGGAATTCCAATGTTAAAGAAGACAGAGAAAAGTTGCGGACGTGGTAAATGTCAGGAAGATGACTTAAGGGTTTTTTTAATGAAGTAATTTATCGCGTAATCGCCTTTCAATGGCGCTTTTCGATAACAATCAGCAGATTATGTTTGGAAGTATTTGTTAAGATATAAGAAATATTGCATAACAATATGAGAAATATAATATGAAATGAATTGATGTCAGGAGTGTATATTGAGAAGATATTTATTTGAAAATGTTCATAGATGTGAAAAATTTGATAAGCAAACGCACGAAGAAATATTCTAAAAGGTTTATAAAACACACCAGAAAATCGAGAAATATTTAACAAACTCTATTTGCCATATTTCCTCCTCGATTCTCCAAGTCTAAAACAATTAATCACAATTCAAACTCTGAAACCACTAAGGTAAAATTCAAATTTACATTCACAAGTGATCGAAAATGAAAAAGATAAGGAATAAGACATCCTTTTATATCACTGGCATTAAAAAGATTAGGACCACTAAGAATAGTCAATATCACATACAGAATTGAAATTAAAGAAAGACTGGAAAAATAAAAAAATAAACCATTAAACTTGAGAAATGTTAAAAAGTAAAGACAGACCGTCCACAAGCCCACACGTTACAAACTCTAAACAGAAAGAACCTTGCTGAAAAATTATTCCAGATACCAAAAGCAAGTGTCCTACGCTTGAACCAGAAGCTAAATAAAAGGAAATGAGTACTTGAGGACGCCTTCTAAGTAACTTCACGGTCAACGCTATCATTACTCATTGTACACGAATTCTCGAGCTTCTTCCTAATTCCGGTGACCAAAACGAAACACGTGTCCTCGTAAACAGAAACTTGACTTCATCCTGTCGCCTGATGAAATGTCAACGAACCTGAACCACGTATTATCACCTTGACTCACGAGGTTCCTAACGACGCGACGCGACGCGTCGACCGTCTAATCGTTTATTCCTCGTGGCGTGTTTCCCTGACCTACATGCTTCTTTTTCTCTGCCTACACATCGCGTACACGGTTCTAGTCGCGCCGCTCGAGAACGGGATTCCTCGTGGTAAAAGCTGGATCAGCGCGAGTTTAACGAGAGTAGCGAAATCTCGTGAGTCACCGTTGTGCCGACGTTGCTCAGAATGATAGAGAACAGTGGCAACGAAACAGGTGATGTCATTTGGTCAGTTGGTAGGGGAACTAGATTGAGAGTTCTCGCAGTTAGTTTTGTTTGGAAAGCTGAGTTTAGAGTTACGTTAAATTTAGCTGGATTCTGAGTGAATATAATTAGTTTTAGATGGAATTTAATGGTAATGGGATTTTCTCAACGTTACGTGGATTTTCATTAGATTCGAGTCGAAGAAAATTCTAATTGAATTTAGTTGGCATTAATCGAACGCCAATTAGAATTGTGCGGTTTAACGAAATCGACGCTTAATCCATGTTAGGTGGATTTTTATTAAGTTTGGTTGAATTTAAAAACATTGTAATTGGACTGAGAGTTCTCGCGATTAGATTGGTGATGAGAGCTGGGTTTAGAGTTACGTTAAATTCAGCTGGATGGACTTAATTAGTTACAACGAAGTTGGAGTAGATTTGAATTACGTTTAATTAACATTAGGCGGATTTTTATTCAGGTTAATCGAATTTATTGACATTGTAATTGGATTGAGAGTTCGCGCGGTTGATTTTGTGTAGTGTTACATTAAATTTGGCTACATTCTGAGAGGATATAATTAGTTTCAGGCAAAGTTTGAGTAGGTTTAGTGGAATTGGGTTTGATTAACGGTAGATCGATGTTGATTAAGTTTAACTGCATTTAAAAAAATTCTAATTGAGTTCAGTTGACATTAGTATTAGTTAGTAGTGACACTAACTAGGTTTAGGGGACTTTAGCTGAATTCTCAATGAATTTAGTTAAATTTATTTGAATTTAGTGGGATCTAGGTAGAATCTGATTAGATTTGACTTGGATTTGGTTGATGTAAGTTCATATTGAATTTGGTTAAGTTGCGTTTGATTAAATTTCACTGAAGTTTAATTAGCTTCGATTGACACTGTCTGAATTCGGACTAGGTTTAGTTAAGTTGGGTTTAATTGGGTTTTACTGAAATCTAATCGGATTTAATTGAACTGGGTTTAATTAGCTCTCATTGAACCATAATTGTCTTTAGTTGAACTTGATTTGAGTTTCGAATTGAGTATAGTTAATTTCACTCTGTCTAAGTCATAATTAAAATTGACTGATATTAATTACATCTAAATTTCCTGAATCTAAATATTCCAATTTGATATTTAAATCGGATTCAACGAACTTTAATTAAAATCGAATTAGATTTAATCGATTTTAGTCGAACCTTGTTTGAGATTAGGACTTAACCGAATTACATATTTATTTTTCGTTTTCTTCCTTGTTCTCCATTTCTTTGTTCTTAAAAATATTAATTTATTTATTTAACAATAAGTAAGGTTTAGATTCTTTTAGTATTGATTTTTTTAGGAAAGATATATAAACATTTGTTGCTGTACTAAGAACGCTTGTTCAAGATTTTATAAATTGGAACATATCCAACGAATTTCATAAGAAATTTTACAAGCTACCAATAGAAGAAGATGACAATAGTCAATGGTTTCTTTTAAAAAGTTGGACTTTTTGAGTTTTGTTCAAATACGATTTGAAAATTCAAATTTTTATGAAAAAGATCGCTGTATGATTGTATGAGTGATTTTAATTCTACGATGAATTTTCCGTACGATTAATTAATAATTGTACTAACCAGTTGCAAATTCGTGGCGATGAATACAGTATAGACGCAGCAAGTTCCCAATTGATATACCATAAGGAATGCGTTTATCGTGTGACTGCAAAACAAAGGATTTATCTGCGTTGAAATTTCCGCAAGGTTCTCATTGTGTATGCGATAATCTCGATTGCATGCTTACGCGCACGCAAACACAACTCTTTAGTTATTTTTGTTATCTACATCGTGATCTTGGCACACTTAATACAATTTTAATATTTGATTAATAGTGAAATAATTTCCAGTATAATAAATATTGTGTTTTCATATTATAACATATTATTATAATAATTATAATGCTAGTTATTATAACATATTATATAAAAATAATTATTTAAATATGAATAAATATTCAGTCATTCGCATAATAAAATAAAATATAAATTTAGAAAGCCTACATGTTTATAATTAAATCTATACAAAAATATTTTTAATTTTTTATTTACAGAATTTCATTACATAGATCTGTCCAATTGTTAAAAGTTGGCTAGCAATTCTAAGAATCGTATAACAAATTCCTCTTATTTAGCTTTATTAATTAATAAGATGCTTTAACTGTTAACGTAAATCTAAATTTGCCATGTTAAGAACATATTCGTGTATTTATTCCACCATCAAATAACTATTTTATATGAAAATTATTTTATACAATCGTTAATTGGAGATATGCTTTCTGTGAAAAGTCAACCTTTAACTTTAGCGTCTTTAGTATCCTTTGACTTACCAACTCTTTCTTAATATAGTTAACAGATTAAATATAATATTTAATATCATGCGTTAATATGCGTTTTATAACACGATCTCTATCTATCGACGAATAATTTCTAAAGTAACGAAAAATAAATCCTAAGCTATTTGTGAAATAAAAAGTAAGTATTTGATTAAAAATGAAAATTCTGCGTGTAAATACTCACGTAGAAGCCTTGGCAAACCGCCTAAACGGAGCAGGACCTTCCAACAACGCAGCTTCCGCTGTGGCAGGGTAACTTAACGAAGCTACCCTCTTTCTCTTGCAAAGCTCGTACTCGCAACTGACAAGAATCCGCATACAATAAGTACAGAATAGACCTATGATTATTGTTGCCACTATACCAATACCGTATCCAGAATGGTAGAAAGCCTTCGGCATAGCAAGGATCCCTGTACCCAAGCTGCCTTTCAGCAAATGTAGCAACGTCTCCCAGCTCCTAAAATATTGAATATCTTTTTCAGTTATTTTCACGAAAAATAATAGGAAAGGAGAAATTATTATTTTTTCACGGATGGTTTTCAAGGGAAATAATATGATAATCTTAAAGAAAGAAAGAATTCTCTAATAGAAAAAGATAAATCTAATAGGAAAAGATCCTAGATAGAAAATGGAAGAAGAGGAAAGTTTGTACTGTCTCGTTAATAGGGTGAACGCGGATATCAAGAAAAATGTATACTTTATTAATTGATAATTCATAAAACGAGAAGGATGGGCAAAATTAAATTTCAATTCCTCAACACAGTACTGCAAATTATCCATAAAAATAATTGGCATATTTTTGTAGTATTTAAAAAATGTACCATCTTAATTACGTTAAACCCGAATAGGACCAGATTAGATTAGATATAACTATAACTTTCCAGGAACTTAGATTCCAAGACAAAACGTCATCGACCTTTTTCCACGCGTGTCAGCGTTTCCAAGTTATTTCTCCGAGGGCAATCTTATTCTTCCGTTTCGTGACTAATCGCCGCAATAAATTACCGCGTAATTTGTATCCAGAGAAACGCGGTCAGAATAAACGAAACGTCGTCGTTTCGAATGCGCACCGCGTTCGACATTATGCAAATGCAGGTGATTGCGTTAATCTACCGAACGATATCGACTTACATTTTTCCTCTCCTCTATTTCCTCTTCTTTCGTTATAACCAATCTATCCATCCTGATCAAGTTCGATCTGCGTGAATTTATTGGAAAGAAGAAGCACAAGAATAAACCTAGTTTTATGAACTTTGTATGTGTTAAAACAAGTGCGATAGAGAGACGAAGAAAACGTGAGTTTGGAAAAATGTTGTAAAGTCGATTCCATTTCCGGGCTGTGAAGTTGAAGTTAAATAAAATAATAATATTAAAAAGCAAGAAGAAAGAAATACAAGGTGTCAATAAAATCAATAAAATCGACAATAAAATCAGTTCATATAAACATATTCCCTATTCGACTTTGTTTTTGAGTTATAACGAGTTTCCTCTTGAAAGAACTGCATTTGCATATCTTCGCAAGATGTGTTCAAAGTAACCTCTTTGCATCCGAGCACAAGACCAGAGACGTTTCTTTATCGTCTTACTCTCTCCGTTTCTTCTTTTTATCGCTGGAATTTTCTGGAAATCTCGTTTATGGATAGCAAGGTAAAATTAATGTAACTACTGTCGTCTTTCCATAGAATTATTCCGATATAAAATTCGCTATAATTCGCGAGATTAAATAGGGCACACGTTTATATGAACCTTTTTTATTGATTTCGCGTGCAGAATCCATCGGTTCTGCGACATGCTGCAGGACACCCTGTATACGAGGAACGGAAGAAGATAATGAGATAGAACGTAAACGAATAAAATGTATGGGTAAATAAACGGATAAAAAGGAGGGAAATTAACAGATACTTACGTGGTTGGATGGGTGACATTTCTGTGATCGTAAGGATCGTAGTCCTCTTCGTACTCCTGCACGCTTTTCTTCTTCTCCTCGAGCTCCATAACGTAGATGTTGGACTTGTGGTCGTAACTGGAATTAACGAGACTAATTGAATCAAATTGAATTGACTTTACAAAGCATGAATTTACATGAAAATTTTGCATTAATATCTCCTTCTAGCGTGCAATATTTTCTACGATTAACAGTTCTTTTTAATATTTAGAATCAGTATCTTAATCACTGATACGTTTTGTAATTAGAAGACCGACACTTTTTTATTATTTTATCTGTCTATTTGAATTTGAAAGTAAATGTTATTTAGTAATAATATCGTGAACATACCCATTTTGGTTGTTCTTGGATGACCATCTTTTAGTATCCAAAGCATCCTGAAACACAAAGAAATTATTCATCAAGTATAGATTCTACGACGAATTATTATGATTATGATATTCATGCGAATAATGTTAACGTAGAAAATTAAAAAGTGCCTTTCTATCAGATCCTGTAATTTCGCTTTCGTAATATCAAACCCTTGTAATCGTGTAAAAGTACATACATACATACATAACTGCTATTAAATACGTATAGTTTAACATAATTAACTATATGAATACTGCGATAAATACAATGGCGTGCGAATACTTTGTGTAGCCACTGCTCTCACATACAGTGTGGCGCACATACTGGAACGATTACTGCGTAAATAATAATTTTAATTTGATGTAATTTGCTTTTTTTTTTAAGCAGGATGCACAGAGAACATACGAAGATCAAATCCGTTTTTTTTTTTAATATCTAAAAAATTTATTTTATAGATATTAATTATAATCTTTTTAAATGTTCTTCTTTTTTAAATATATTCTAGCGTAGAATGTTTCTAATTGCACAAATTATTGATTTTATTTGACGTGAAAAAAACTAATCGCGATAAACTAGGTTTCTCTGGAAACCATTGAACTTTTCTGTTCTGAAATATTTTTCGTTAACGTCGTTATTTGCACGGTAATGGAAGCGATTCCAATTACATGCCACACCCTGTATAAATAACACCTCTACGATTATCAACAAATTATCTGATCATGCAACTGGCCACAACGAAACAAATGCGCTGTCAACGAGGATTACATCTCGTCGATAAGAATCGGCAAACGTCGTTTTCCGGTGTTTACAATCCGAACACGGATTCACATAGATTTTTACGAGAATCCTCGTCGTTTCGTAATTCACGGCCCATTACGGTGAATAACGATTGCACGAAACGATAAACGTGACTTTCATACATTACAAATCGATCAACCTCAATATTCTTCGATAATGAGCACGTCAAATGTGCATAATTTTGTGTTTAATCCGCCTTCGTCGAACGAGCGATGAGTCCTACGATGATATCTCTCTTTTTTCTTTCCTCGTGAAAATAATATCTTGCACGTTTACGAGGAATAAACTTGATTTTATCGGAATTGCGAATGACATAATACGTTGACGTTTGCAATTGCTCGAGCGAATTTAAAAATCGATAGAAACGTTGTTCGATGATTTGCAAGACAATTTTTATATTTCTGATACAATCCAAAAATATTCTGTCGATCGAGTTTAAAAATTCCAATTAGATACATTGCTGTAACTTTGTTATTTTTTAGTTGCATTATAAAATTTTACAGGGATATTCTTACGCTCTAAAATTACATCTTCGCACAACAATTTTTCTTTGAAGAATCTGTCTTCCGTTTTCACCTGAATTCGAATCTTACGAAACAGAATAACGAAAAAAGAGAATAATAGAGTTCATTGTTGAAACGATTAATTATTGCGCGAGCGAGAAGTGCAATTTTTATCGCCAAAGTTGTTATTCGAAAAAAAATATTATATCAATATGTTAATTTGATTCACTGCGCTGGTTACTTGAAAAAGTCAACAAAGTCATCTTCAAGGTAATTAGTATCGATGTTCCAGACTGTCGAAAAACATTCGATATTATGGAGCAAATATTCCAGAAACTACTCCATCGTCTGAAACATCTCAGATGGAAAGCACAATAAGAGAAATAAGAGAATGTGGAAAATAAGATGAAAATAGATGAGAAAAGAGTATTCTCACAATACTAATCCATAATCGACATCTAACGGTATTATGTCACTGCTTTTTGTTCCTAATCGACATATTAGTCAAGAATTAGATTAGTTAGAAAAGAAGAAGAGAAAAAAAGATAGTTCGTGCAATGCAGAAAATTGGCAATTTATTATATTTATTATAAGTTTGAAATTTAAAGAGATTTAAGAAATCAAAATAATTGGAAAATTAAAAAAAAAGCATTCAAAAGCTACGTTATGATTATTATTAGACAACTTTATGACATGATTATTTTATAGTAGAATATCGTTTCGTTAAAAATTATTAACAAAAAGGAATTTCTGAAAGATTTCAATAAATTTAAGAAACCACGATATCAGAAAATTTCAAAGTTATCTTCTTAAAAATCACGTATTGTATTATTGACAGAATATTTTACATTTTTATCATTTCATAATAATAATAATATAACAATAAACGATATAATAATAATGTATTGTTTCATCCTTTTTAAGTTATTAAGAAATTATAATAATCGAAAAATTTCGAGAAGAACTTTCGACAGAGATCTTCGACACGGACCTATTCGTACTATGCAAATTATTGCTGTTCAAGGTTACTCATTGTACGTGTCGAATAATGTCTCAACCGAGCGATGGTCGACTTCAAGAATGATCTATTATGAAAGAAGGTTATATAGATAGAACTAAACTGACGTTACTGACATCCACCAAGATCATCTGCCATCTTTGATGAATCACAGAAAATAGTTCTTCATGGCAGAACAGGATTCTTCATTGTGCTTCTTGATAGTATGACGACATACGCTGACATGCAAAACATTTCAATTATACAGTGGTGACTATACGAGACGAAAGAAAGTTTAAAATTCATATTATAATAAATACACTATACTAATACTAACTTCAATGCATTGAACATTTCTTATTGTATCGATAACACTCGTCTATATTATATGCATACGTAACTTAATTGTCGATTAAGCGTCGATTATATCTCTTTTTTTTTTTTAACTACAGTGTATTTTGTCTTATTATTGTCTACTTATCCTTTAAACATTTTTTTTTTGCACTCCACTGTATATAACATTGTGAGTAATAATTTCGTTTGTTATAAAAAATTGAAGAAAAAAATGAAAATCCAAAGATTTATTTCTGTAAACATAGAGAAATCGAAAACACCTAGTAAATTAATTATATAAAACTATATACTTACATATGTGTACTATGTAAGATATTTTGTCATTATCAAAGAATTAATTTTATTTTATAACTTCAAATAAAGTAGATGGATTATTATAGCTTGTAATATTGTTACTTGAATTAACAAATATTGTTAGTATCCAATTTTGCAATTAGAAGAGAAATAATAAAGAAAATTGTAAAAATAGGAAATAAAAAGGTAAGTCTAAAGAAAGGCAAATATCAAACATGAAATGAGAAGTTGCAAACAAGTTAGCAAGACCTCTTAATATTTGAAAGACTAGAAAAATGATAAAGAAGATTAAGAGAAACGAATCGAAGGAAAAATTAATATCAAATGACACAAAGAAGAAAAATTTTACAAAAATTAGAAAAGGAACGTAAAAGCTAATAAATGTTTAAAAATATTAGAAAATATAAGGAAGATCAGGCAAACAAGAAGTTGAAACGAAATAAAATTAATTCTAAGTAGCGTCATTGCATTGTTTAAAACGATACTGTACATTTACAAATGCATAATCGTGTTGTGTAACATAAGCACGATCGAAATGATCAAAAGGGTACTGCGAACTCATACCAATAAATATTTCCAAGTTTCGCAGATGGCCACATTTCGTGGACTTCCTAGTGGAAACTTCCGTTTACATCGATTGCTCGATGGTCCCCGATCCTAAACGATCATGACATCACTGCTCGTTATCGCTTATCCGGTAAAGAAAACAACAAGATATTCCTGCAAACAAATACCTTCCACTATCAATAATAGATTTTTCTTAATTTTACCTTGTCTTAAGTTGTTGTTTCTTTTATTTCCCCTATATTTTTTAATATTTTAGTTTATAAATTTCTTGTTTAAAGCTATCCTTCTTTTGTATTTTCTCGTACGCTTTCATATTTAATATTTCTTTTTTAAATATACCTGCTTATTTGCAATCTTGTTAATTACTTGTTTAATATTTAAAACGTTAAATTTCTCGTTAATTTGTTTAGAATTTTCCTATCTTTATATCTCTTGATACGGATATTTTGATATTCGCTTTCCTCTGGACTTACCTTTTTATTTTCTAATTTTTTAATTTTCTTCGTCTTTTTTTTCCTTTTCTTCTTTTCCATATCGTTTACTTTTCATTTTATTATTCATTACCTTTCGATTCTCCGATATTCGTCACTGCCCTAAAACTCCCACCTTATCGAAACTTATTATAATCTTCAACAGAGCTCTACAACAATATTACGCAATCTTAGGAAAACCCGACGTACCTTTCGTTAATATTTTTAATAAAAGAATGTAATTTAATTGATACGTGAATGTAATTTAATCGGCTTGTTAGATAAATATTTTTCTTACTTGTCTACGTCACAGTTTTGATTAACGAATAGACAGTGAGACGCTGTAAGTACAGGATTATAGTCTTAAGATAAAAACAGATTCCTCGATAATAGATTACCTACTTGTTGTTCATTGTGCAATCGAAATCCTTGCATGGATTCCGCTGAAGTGGAAACTACATCTAATCTTAATAATTGATAACATCCATAACATTCGAAATGGTAAATTAACTCGATATCGGTATTATCAATATTTTGAAATTCATAATTTGCTGACAAATTCATTAATATAAAATTAATTAAAATTAATACAGGAGTTAATATAAAAATTAATGTAAATATAATTTGACACTGAATTCAATTAAATTACATATGTATAAAATATATTACTATGTATTCAAACATTTAAGAGAATGTTGAAATGTGTTAAATAAGCTTTACTAGTTTAAATTATAATTATCTAATACAAATATTTCCAACTGACTTGGTTGAAACGCTCATTATGTATATATATTAGATGAACAGTTGCTCTGAATGACGAAACGTCATTGTATCTGACTAAAACGATATCAATCAAATTGACAAGATTTATGCTTTTCTTGCAATTTTAATGCATACGTTGCATTATTATCATACATTACTATCTTATATTATATTCTTGTATTTTTATTTAACATAATTCCGATATACGATATTTACAGATCATCTAATATTATATGTAATATTCTGTTGAAATATTTATATGTTTTAAAAGTCAACAAATTCTTCGTAAAATATTCCAAAGTAGTACTTTGCAATAAAAAACATTTGAAGAGATTCAACGATAAGATGTAATTGTGAAGAAAGTTTTATTACACCGAAGAATCACAGGATTCTTTTCTTTCTTAAAAATAAAGATATATTTTATAGATTAGACTAAGAGCTTAACGATACGAAAAATCAAATTTTTCCTACGTAGATAAATATTCTTTGAACGCCAGATAGGAGATATTGTCGCATCACTGGAGTCACAAAAGATAGCTATACGTGTCTGACCAAGAACGTCTCCATTCACTGATTTGCTGACAAAGCAAGCTTCGTTCTTAGCTTCTGATATATACCGTTCATCATAAATATTCGTCCGTTGTATTTAGTGGAGAATTCTAACAAATTTTACTTTATTTGCTTTATATTAGAAGTCACATATGATACGATAAGAATAAGAATAATAGATTTATAATAAAATAACTAAAAAATAAAAGCAATGGAAAGAATGTTACTTTTTAGTTATCCTGTAAATTTTGTATTAATTTAAGGATGATTCGAAGAGAGACAACAACATTCTGCTCTTCATAAAGCATTGATGAAAAATAGTTTCGAAAGGTGTAATAATGCAAATGAATATTCTATTTTTATATTAAGCGTAATTTCAAAAGATATAAATGTAATATAGAAATGAAAGATATAATCTCAAGAAATAAAAATCTGAATAAATATTCTATTCCTCGTACGACGTCTAATTTCAAGAAATATAATAACGCAACGACCATCTTATTTATATATACTTTGTCCAAGAAAAATAATAAACCACTCTGTCCCTCTGATTTTAATAAATTCGTCACTAAATAAATTAATATCGTTTGATGTTCTGACGGAAGGAACGTTCCCGGAACGATAACGTTTCAAGAAATACCAGCTAAAATGCACAAATATATTAATTATTAAAAGATAATCGTTTACAATCAAATTAAAATTAATTATAAGCGTCATAAATACCTGCGATCGAATAAAAATACGCGAGATACTCGTAAAAATATGATTATTTACGACCAATCAAATTATACAACTTTCTCAGAGTCGTTGCACGTTATATCGACTTTTCTCGTAGTCGCTTCTACGAAAACCAGAAGCTGAATTTGATTAACATGAACACGCTGATCTGATCGTTGATCGACGTCGATATGAATGACGATACCGACATCGTGGAAGAATTCGAGACGGGTATTGTTCAAGGTACCGTTAAACTGACATAAGAATAAATCGATGGTATTGCAAGAGGAAGCAGATAATGCAGATATATCATTAAATAATCGTACGAAGAATGAATGGAACAAGTATTAATATAGTTGATCGGTACTTCTTTATCCGATACATAATATAACTACCGTTGCATTTCGTCAATTAACGATTTCCAATGACATTTCAACGTCATTGAGAGCTGTTAACCACGAACGTGGCACGTTCACGTGTTGACAATGAGTAGATTGAGTATTAATTGTTACCATTCATTTTGTTACCATTCGTTGACCTACTTTTAATAGGAATAGGAATGAAAATGTTTCACCTCCTGTGTATGGAATTTTTTTGTTTGTTTTCTGACGGTAAATGTTTATTTCTCACTACTTTTATTAATTAAGATTGGGATCAGATTGGGACCAATATTTTTACGAAGATTATTCAAATTTAACTACAGTAGCCCGTTTTTTGGGAATTTGAACGATGTTTTGGTACATATGTTGATTTACTGATTAAATCGAAAGAAAGAGATAGACGTCTACATATGACACTACATTAAAGGAAATAAAGTTAAGGAGAAGCCTGTAGTTCAAGAAATAATAATAAATAACTGGAGATAAAACTGTAATATAATTAAAATACCGAAATAAAGAAATAAAATATCAATATTTAAATACTTGAAAAATTCGACAGAAAATTTCGTAACCAACAAATTATTTTACGATCTAAATTTATATCGAACAATAACTTATCCATTTGTCAGACGACGACGATCAGAAAAACAATGAATCGTCCCATGAAACACGAATAACCTACGTGAGTCGGTTTAAAATTAATTGCAGCTGTCAAAGTGATATACGTCCGATTCATTGAAATTACATGCTAATTACAAGAATATTTAATAAAACAAAAAGAGAGGCAAAGAAGGAGGAAGTATCGAGGAAATATTAAAAATCTTTTGATGACACAAATGACACGTGAATAATCCAGAGAACGTAAATTGCTCGACAACAATTTACGCTGTCGAATCAGAGAAGTAGGATGTTATTACTTCAATAAACATACCGCTCGACTAAACTCTTAAAACAATTTATCTTCAAAATTCGTAAATAAAAACATTGTAACTTCAAAATTGCTCGAAGGTGTTTCTTTTTCTCAAAGATTTTCTGATATACTTACATACAAGTACGTCATACACGTTCTTATGTTTGTATCAACATAACATGCTGATGTATAAGATGTCGATAAGATATTATTATTTGATTAATAGTTAATCGGTATTATCGTGATAAGAAAAGATACCGGTCACTAAACAAAGAATTTTAACATATTTGTTTGAGATACTCTTATTTTTCATTGAATTTTATGTCTTTCTTATGGTTTTGCTGATAGCATCTCATTAGCTAATTTTTCATAAAAATAAAATGATATTTGACACTTGATATATCACTATTATTATGTATGACGTATTATAATCTTATAATATAACATACATATTTTTGATAACAATAACGTTTACTTTCATTGAAATAAAATTGTAATCACACATATATATATATTTTTTTTTCTTAATTCTGATTAATTATAACATACTTATTAAAGTTTAATAGCTTTAACGTAAATAAATATAAGTAAACATTCAGCAATAGTTTCACTGTCCCACATCACCAAATTATCATATCCATAAAATGAAACATTCGAAAACTAATACGTAGAACATGTTTTTCTACGGATTTAGTTCCCCCTAATTGCACGATCAAGATCGTTTACAAGATAATGTACGTTTCAACCGGTAATTAAAAAGAATTTAATCAAAGTAAGCGAATGAAACTAGATCGATGAAGCCACGTTATCGTCGTATTCGACCGGAATTAAGAATTTCATTAAACTTGCATCGATCTTTCTTTTCATTTGACAACCGGCAATTAACACGAGTTAGCGAATAAATGAATCGCTTAAGCCTTTGATGCCTGCTTTTTTCGTTCAAAGTCATCGAAAGCTGTATCGCCATTATCATTCTGTTGAAACAGGTCTCAAGTTGAAATAAGCTTTCTCGTCTCGTTGCTTTAAGCAGTTATTGTCAACTGGATTACGCTCAATTTCATCTTTTATCAATTATTTCCTAACAGAAGCAAAGTCTAATTGCGTGAAAAATCGAATTTACAGCCTGACGTTCCTTCTCATTGTTTTACGCTTGAAATTGCGTACAATTAACATTATAGCTTCCGACAAGTTAAAATTAATATTTATAAAAAATCTCAAGGTATACAAATTTACAAAATTTACACGTGATACGAAAAAAATATATAAAATGTGCAGAGTAAAATGCACGTTATAATATTCGGTACATGATACAAATTTTCCATTTAGTTTCTATTTCTTTATTTACGTTCATAAATATATCAATTGTATATAAATACGAAGTCTAATAACGGTACTCATATGTCGTATAATATAATATTATAGCGATATCATAATTAATAGACCGAGGATATTTATGCAACTAAAGAAATGCAACCTGAATAGATATTTGTTCCCTCAGTTAGATATTTATTATAGCGAGTGTTTTACTTTGGATATTTTACGTTTCATGTATCTTCTATGACGATCAACATCCGCAATCTATTACAATTAGCGTAAAATTGCAATACAATATAATATATACGAAGAAGGAAAACAGAATATAAATTAATATAATAATTAAATGCTCCATTCCTTTAGATAAAACGTTGCTCATACAGACATGAATTTCTACTTTATTTCTTTATAAAACTATCTGAAAAATGTGTTTCTTCTCTTAACAATTGATAAAAAAAAATCAATTTTTCTCGCAATGTAAAAAGCTCAATGTAAAAGATAATAAAACAATTAAGAATTACGGAAACAATGCTATACATTTTGTTTGTATGTTATAAAGGTATTTCGATGATATCTAATTTACTGGTATCTAAATCACAGCAATTTTGATGAAACTGATGAAATAATTAATTCTTGGATAAGAAAGAACTGGGCTAGGAGATTTGATGGATCGATCGATCGAAAATCTGATTATTAAAGATTAGGAAATACAATTCTGTAAAGATTACGATTGTGTAATTGCTGCATGACTCTGAGAAATATCAAGGAATAAAGTACAAATTATTAATTATTCAAAAATATAAGCTAATACAAGATTGTCGGCACTATATTCAGGCTGCTTTTTAATTAATTATCGTTCTTCAATTATGCACTTGATTCAGATAATTTTCAAATAAACATTAACGCACAAATATTGAACGTTCATTTCTGTATTTAATATTAATAAACGTTTGTCGTGTATGTGGAATATTACTTACGTAATTTGTAATTCAATTATCAATAATGTCGTTTTAATTTGCCTCTCATTACATGAATGTGTGAAAAGCCATTCCGCTTGTAAACTTCTTAATTTTATTGTTCATTCTCAAAGAACAAACGAATTACTACTATAGATTTGATTAATTTATCACGGAGAGGGAGAATAAATAATAAGAAATTTCTAAGTAAACTTTAAAGTATAATGTTGAAAAAGAATAACGTGAAAAAATATTTAACGAAAAGAAAAAAAAAATACGAATGTTTGTTCCATTCAAGCGTCAACGGAAATTCCAAGATAAAAGTTCTAATAAAATAATACAATAGTGTGATGATATACATCTACAAGACGTTTAAATATCAGAGTCGATGATCAATCTGATTCAAGAATTTCGTAAAAATTTCCATAGAAAATAGACTTCCTCGTCTTTCAAATTAAATCACAATCGAGAGATATTCGCAGATTATCGACCTATCTCGAAGTGATCCATCTTGTGCCAAAGACGGGCCACGCATCGTTATGACGTGTAAGATATCGTATTGAAACTGACACGTTATGCCAGTTTTTAAGGAGATTGGCGAGAAATGCGGGAGGAGGATATCCAGCAATTTAGTAGCGACTAATCGGTGGGACACGGAGTCGACCGGAAATCTCGTTACCTCGATCACGCTGGTCCATACAATTTTATATTTAAGCTTGTATTGTATGTGAATTCAACGAATAAATAATAGAACCGACTTCCGTGCTTCTCACAGAGAACATTTCCTTGTTTACAAAAAATAAAGCGTACGTTTCTTAATATAATTTGTTGTAGGAAACTTTGTGCGATAATAAACGTGTCTTCTAAAACAATTTAAATATCTTATCATTGAGTGAATCACTTTGTTTCTTTTTTTTTTTTTTTGTACAACTTAAAAAAATTGCTTGAATTTGCAATGTAGAACATCGTTTTCTATGTATTACATTTTTGCACATACGTAAATTATTGAAATTGCGCGTCTGTACTATTCTGGACAATTCTACTTTCTTTGGTATTCGCTATTTCGTTTAGTATCTATACGTATGCTAGTGGGCCGAACAATTTTCTCTGGAATTCAGTATTGAATATAAGATTCTAATCTTTGAAATTGAATACTTTTATTTAATTCAATATCGAATGTTAAATAGAAATGTTCTCAAATGAATTCTAAGAAACGTTTAAACTTGGAGTTTACAAAATTCTATCCTTTAAAATTAAATATTACGTTCGATTTAACATCGAGAATTATATAGAATAATAAACTTCAGAAACTCTACATCTATCGATTCCTATACTATTTTTAAAAAATTCAGGTATTTTTCTATTCTATGAATTATTATCTAGAATGAAATGAAATAATCTCTATTGATTTATAGATACGTTAATCACAGTAATCAATTGTTAAAGAGCTTGAAAAATATTTTAATAGTCTCTTCAACTCTAAAACATATAAACTAATCCTTGAATTGCTCAATAAAGCTCGCGTGTATGTTAATTACTTTAAGTATCGCAATTACCCTTAAAGAATATTGACGTATATGTATATTGATATTGCATGCGCAATCAATTGCCAATTACCTTTTCAAGATAGAAAAATAGGAAAATAAAGTTACTTATCTGTCTATCTATAAAATAATCCTTGATGGCATATGGCGCCATCGCTAAACTACCAAATTTTTCCATATTTGAAACAATTAAGAAAAACTCTAACGTTTTCTTGTTCTGAGAAATATAATCTAAAATGAGATAAAAAGGTTCATATTGATTTATGATACCGTTTGTTTAAGTTATGTAGCCACAAGTTAAGCGACTTATTATCCAACAAAAACGTTATCGATGGCACCTTTTGCAAATAACTGTGTAAACTGATGTACGCGCATCGGGGAAACAGGTGAATTTATTGGCCAACTAAATAGAAAGTTATTTCACGGTTGCTGATCGACCAGTTGCACCATTCCTTTTTAGGAAAATACGATGAAACCAAACGCACATGTTCCTCGTTAATTTCTATACCGATTTACATCTTTCGAAGCTGCGCGAGTATTGGATGACTCTCGGCCAAAAAGATACTTACGTCTCATAAAAACGTGACTAGAAATTTACTGATAATAATTTTTGTTTATTGCAACGTCACCGATGTACTGTTAAAGATCGTGTCACATAAGGCTCAAGAAACAATGCCAAGTACAATAGACCGTCGATCATAATTAGCTCTTTAAATTATCAAGTTATTAAAATCTGATGCCTCGGAATTTTTTACTTTTCAAATTTTTGCGATACTAAACGTTTAAACTTTCAAGCTTTAAATCTTAAATTCTGAAAATTCTCGAATCCTCGAGAACTTTCGAACCATCAGATTTTCAAAGTTATAAAAACATTTGAGTTTATAAAATCTCGAAATGTGAAATTCTCGATATTCTTAAATTTCAAATTTTTACATTTTCATATTTCCTCACTCGACTTGTCGAATTTTCCAAATTTATTAAACATAGGATTTCGTTACTTTTAATCCGTTGCTTAAATACCCTGCCTCGGTTAAACTCTCGTCAAATCTTCTGTTTAGTATGCTACGTGATACGCTACCTAAACGCGAACACCTTGTTAATTCCTAATCTACTACCCACGCTAATAACCACGTATTTGCCTAATCGCAGAATCAACATTTGCCTTTAAAACAATTCTTCCTTTCTCTCAAAACGGTGTACCCCAATAATTGTGCAACAATTATCAAATAAATATTACATTCTACAATAAATCAACTTGCGAATCTCGTAACGCAAGGTAAACCAAATATTCAAGCTTATTAATATCTTGTTATAGTACAACGGAAATCATAATACGAATAAACACGCACGCATAGATGGATGAATCGTATAAATTTTTACCTGTTATCGCACTGTAGATAATAATTCCTGTTATTTACACAAAACAATTTAATTATTAAGCGTGTAGGAATGTAAGGACATTCTTAAATACAAGGACGTCTTTGTTTATCGATGAATAATTTTAATCCTACTACTTTTTCTTATCATTTGGAATTCTATTCAGGTAAAATTCATTAACCAACGTATAAAAAGTTATTGCATAACTCAAGAATGAAATAAAAAATGAAGCAATTAATAGAACCTCTCTCGATAAAGAAATTATTTTCCTTAATATTGATAATTCTATTTTTACGTAACGTAGAAATTTTATACACACAGAAATCGTAATTAATAGATTGCAGATGTTTGTGCAATTTTATATTTTTGGGACTAGATGGAACTAAATGGAACTACGTTTGATCCATCCGATAAATTTTAAATGGAACTAAAAATAACTAAATAAAAATTTAGTCCGAAATT
This sequence comes from Bombus haemorrhoidalis, assembly GCA_014825975.1. Classification (NCBI taxonomy): domain Eukaryota; kingdom Metazoa; phylum Arthropoda; class Insecta; order Hymenoptera; family Apidae; genus Bombus; species Bombus haemorrhoidalis. Next base: position 8,753,122 of record CM026163.1, on the reverse strand, counting down.
TAGTTAAATATTAAATAGAACCGAATGCAATTAAATAAAAATTTGCTCTACTCGCTAAATATTACTTTGAATATTTTGCGAATTTCTACATATTACGTGCATCCTGCACATTTTTTAATCTTTCACAAATAAATGCTTAAATATTCGTTATCTAGTAATTCGTTATCTAGAAATCTTGAAGGTTTGATTTTTTCTGCGCAATTTAATGATAATTGGAGACATCTCGTTGAAATTAAAATAAGCGTATAAATTCCTCCATTACGAAATCATCGAGTCTAACCTCCTGAATGTAAAACAAATATTACACCAGAACAAAATATGTATTAAATCGACGAAATCAACAGAACCTACCAAATGTGTACAAATATTGACAGTACTATGATAAAAATTATTATTTGTACATTTCCATGACTAAGATCAATCTGTTCGAAAACTAGCGGAATATTTTCAATCATGTGCTCATACTTGGTATAGGTTAGGAAACATCTACGCAATATGTAGTTTGAATCTCATTGGACGATAGATCGACTTCGAGATCGATGACTAAGTGGGGTACGCGAAATAAATAGATCAAGCTCTTCAAATAACTTTTATGCTTTTCGCCATACTTCGGTATTCGTGGAACCTAAGTTAAATATCTATTGTAATTACCTTGGCGCCAATCATATTGTTATACTGTTATGTTATTCAGAATATTGATAAACATATCGTTTATTGTTTCTCTTATTTGGCGTACAAGCGTGCAAAGTTATGTATAGATATAGTCGTTGTAGAATCACTCCTTCTATTAAACATGTACATCTTGATTACGGTTAGATTTGTTGGTTCGATTCAACTACTTGAAATAATTTACATCAACTTGAATCAAATTAAATTAACGCAACATTGAATCTTCAGAATTCCAAAGTACCAGACTTTCGAATTTTCAAAGTTCTGCATTTTCAGACTTTCAAATTCGTTTTTACGCTTTATCCCACTGTTTCAGCCTTCACGGATTGTCGTTTAATAAACATACTGCGTAAAATGCTAATTGTTATAGCATCGACGAACAGTATTATTATATATAGTATCTGCATAATACAATTTATTAGCTTTATAGCATCGAATCACACCCGTAATATGAATTATACATTATATTTCGATGCAACAGAAGCAGGCTACATTGTTATGTAAGCGTTAATTTCAATTCTTCATAAGGATCACTGAATACAAATTATCAATGTGGCGCATCTGACAAGAATGTCAATAAAATAGTTACAGAAACGATCATGAAGCAACGAGTTAGCCTATCTGGTGTTCAATTGTCTTACATATATACAAACATACATAAGTAAATAACTATCAATTTCTGTGTGTATAACCTTTAACAAGTTCACTTAAGTTTCACTTAAAGTTTAAGGCGTCAATTCCTTTGGAAGTTCAGTTCATAAAACTTTGATCAATGGAAGCATGCAAATAGACTACAACTCTAATTCAAATCGCTATCGTTTATTTTTATTCTCTCATAACGACATAGTGTCGCTATATATATATATATGTACTTTTCATTAGAAAATCCAAGACAAATATTTAAATTCTGTCAAATAATAATCTTATCATCAATGATCGATGATAATATTTAGACTGGGAATTTTTATGCAAATTTATATTTAGTTGTATATTTAGGCACAATTAAAAAGATGAAACTTACGTGAAGATTCGTTTTGTCTATTAAAAATTATAGCAAGTATCCTACTTAAGTATCCTGTATTTTTTTTTTCTATCTCTAAATTTACATAAATGTATAAAAATCCGCAGTCTAGTGATAGCGAAGCGTATGCTATCAAAATTTAATTTCTCTTCTAATAAATCATTATTATTACGATAGCTAAAATTTCAAAAAAACGAACCTAACCGAATGAAAAATTGCGTTTAGAACGTCTACTATCGAATATTAGCGTCTCGACGAAATTCACGTGCAATCTGTAATAATCGATTAATCAACTGCTTTACCTCAGCGAGAAAATGTCTATTGTTTCTCACGTAACTGTTGTTATCATAGGAACATTCCCTAAAAAAAAGTTCCATTCGAACGATCTCCTCCTTATCAGGTAATACGATCTACGAAAACAAGACGAACAAGTCCAAATGACAAAGCTAAGTAATCAGTGTAACAAACATTTGATATCGCGGCCAGTATTGTTATTGAGGGCAATAATTTTTTTTCTCTCTCAGAGATACGGTACTAAGGTCGATTCCCAGAGGATAGAAACCATTTTTCCTCGATTCTCCTGCTAAAAGCTGTCGAATCGTTTCAAGGATAACGACGTAAGTATACGATTTGCTCGCTATGAATCAGATAGAGGTAAGCAAAATTCTAACGAGGGAATGATACAATGACATTTGTCGATTCGTAGATTAACCTCAATTTTGATTCTTAGATAAAGCCTTCCGACTTAGATTAAGAACTTTCAGATTACGAAATTACACGAATTATCAGTTTTTTAATTTTCACTTATTCAACCTTTCAACATTAGACATTTTTTATTATGAAATTACTTGAACTATTCTATTTTTAAGTGTTCGTATATTTAATCTTTTAACATTAACTAGAATTTTACGGTATTAAGTGAAATAGTATAATAATCGGATGATTCGTAATTTGAAAAATTTATTTTCATATTGGTCCAATTGCGCGAAAGGGCCGTGATAATTAAATTCCACAAGTTACATATATACATATATATATATATATAAAATTAGATACTTATTATCAAACGTGGATTATATGAATTTACAGTTATTAGAACGAATTCAAATATCACAAACGTCTTATTGTCAATGATTCCAATTGTTCGCATTAATACCTAAATCCACAATATCAACACAGGGATTATCGATTCTTAACATAAATTTTTTTATTCACGCGTCTATGTGTGCAACAATGTAACGACCTCTGTTTGGATAAGGTTCACTGATCTATTTACGGGATTACCGAATTTTTACTTATCATCCTAACGATTACCTGTGATAACGTGAATTGTTGAATCAAAGAAATTGGTTCAACGTGAACAAGCATATTTTCGATCAATAAATAATATTCGTTTCATTTTTGTCTGTCTAACAATACTCATTTGTTTTGTCATATTTGAGTTAAAAACATTTCCTTTCTTATTATCAGAGGAAGTATCAATAACATCGTGCAATTTATCGATTAATTAAGTAATAATTAATTCACAATTTTACTTAGATAAAGAAATCTCAAATTTTCAACATTTTTATAAGGAAGATTCTTTTTATATTTCTCTTTATATTTAAAAACCTTTCGTAGTTTTAATCGTAATTTATATTTTAGAGCATTAAAATGTTAGTAAATTATTTAATAAATAAATCCGGAATCTCTCGACATAATTTAAACAAAAATTCGATCTTCAAACAGTAAAACCGGTTACGATCATAGAAAGAAAGTGAAAGTAGTACAAAAAAAAGGTTCCCTAACAATATAGTATCAACCACCAACTGTTGCAAATGGAGAAGTTATAAGCCACGATGAGATCAGTCGATTTCAGGCTGAAATTATTTAACTTTTTCTCGTTCAGGAACTACAAATCTAATAAATCGCAAAAAGAAGGTTGGAACTGGCAAAAAAAAAAAGGAATAAAAAAGTATAGTAATCTCGATACGAAGGACACACAGTTTCACTGACCGTTCGACAAAAGCGGTTCACAGTTCCAATCGAATTTCACATCCTAATGACTGAAATCTCGGCAGAAAAAAAACTTGTCGAGGAATTCGATCGGATCTCGAGCATAAAAAACTTGCTTCAATTTAAATCACGAATTTCCTCTGCGTATTGCGAACATTGACGTCACATAGTTCTGGTCAATATCGTCCTTCGATGTGGACAATTTTTCATTCAGACAAGAACTTTCCCTTTTCGATGATATTCAAGATCGATCGATTAATAGCAACCGCGAAATCGAATACGCACTGGCTCATAATGAATATTTTACTAGTTTTACTAATTTTGTCTAAAAATATACTATATTAATACGAAACATCTTTAACTTCGTGCGTAGTAATATTTCATTAGTAGCCCTATGAAAAATGGCTCATATTAAAAATTGTTATCCACAGTATTTGGTGAATCTTGAATATTCGATCGATGTTAATCTTTTTTGTATAACCCTCTTTCATATATTTTTGTATATTTTAGATGTATTTGAAAAAATAGAATCTCGAAATACTACAGCAGAAGTGCATGAATCAATTGATTTTCATTATAGATAGTGTTTTTATTAATGAACGATAATTTTAATACTTGTGGAGAAGAAAAATATTATAGTGGTAAATTATGATCGAAAGATCACGTTTCTCCTAAAGTATTTATTTATGATTGAAAATTCGGACAAATGAATATACCTATATAATTTTAGAATAATTCAACAAACATATTTCCTTGTACATTACGAATTTACTATTGTGTCTCTTCGTATTTTATAAAATGACAAATTTCGCCAAACGTAAAACGTATTCCGATTTTCTTCTCCCAAGGAAAAGTTTTACTAAAGAGAAAGAGAAGAAATAAACGCGAAACACGTCACTCGTATTAACCACAGTATATCGTACAATTGTTAAACAATTAGATTTTTAAACGAAATGAAAACAATCTTCGTACTCCGTACAACAGTAAAATTTCCCAAACTGAAATGAAAGTAATACGTCTAATTCTACTCACCTAGACATTAATTAACACAGATATACAATGATAGAAGGATCGAATCAAACAAGAATCGAATCATACCGCCAATTCAGCCAGTGGATAACAGATCTCTGTTCTATCCCTACTTACGATTTAAATATCAATTGTCTGCAAAAAATTTGCATTACATAGTACATAGTTAAAAGTAACGCTGATTTGCTTGATCGACCTTTAACGATTTCCTATACTATATATCGATACAATCCGAATATATATCCCCCGCTAAAAAGAACGATCCATATATCGTGGACGACAAAGCATATCTGCGCGTAATCGATGTATTTGGTGCGAGCATCCTACGTAAACAAGGTAAACATAAGCAAGGAGAGCAAAGTAAATATAAATAGTGTCACTCACCGTACTCGAGGTAAATCCGAAATTGTCGTGCGACATTCTGGTGGGTCACTTCTTCTGTACACACCGAGAAATAAGGCGAAGAGACAAAGAGAGACACACGAAGTATATCACCTGGATGCGGTGCGTCAAAAAGAATAAAATAGAAATATATGTATATATATATATATAAGAGTCGCACGAAGCAAGTACGGAACAAGGTTAAGGTAAATGAGAACGCGAAGCAGCGAAAGATGTGAAAAAGGACAACCGGTTTCAGTTTGTTATGGTACGATGCATTATTGTGTGTTGCGACAGGTACGGCCGCCGCAACTCGACTGATCAGGGTTCGCGCCAAGTATTATTTATATAGCATCATACCACGTACACGGCACACAGAGTACTCGTTGCCATTTCGTTTACTGGTCACTCACGGCATGATTCGGACGAGCGACGATGCGGCTCGAGTATGTACCTTTACCGAGCCTACTCAACACCGGCATCTACAAAGTGAAACGAGCCGGTTTACCTTAAAAAACACTTTACCTTTCGTAATTCTTTGCTACGTTAATGCAGCGACGTTTTAGGCGTCCAACGATTGATTGCCGTGAATTTTCCCGCTCGATAACACAAGCCATCGGCAAAAATCAAAGAACTTGTTGTCGTTGAAGATACTCTTCTCAGATTCTTTAACCCTGCTCTTCTCCTCGTTTCTTTTTCACGTTCGTGTCTCAGATATCTTCCTTTCTCTTCTTTTCTTTTCTTTTTTTCTTTTTTTTTCTTTTTTTTTTGGATACTTTATTTATAAGAAGCGTGGAGTACGCAGATATCGTATACTAAGACGAAATATTTAAGAACTATCTATATTTTTATAATACGCTTTATTGGAATGTCTAATATCTAATCTGGTTTGGCTTACATAAACACGAAGAGAGCAGAACTAATCTCGTTGCGTTCTATCGATCGTAATCGTGTGTTTCTAGTAAAAAAAAATAATTCAAGTTTGGACAAACTATGAGAAAATCGTTATTGATATGCGCGATTTCTCGTTTCAACTTCGTACGAAAGGTTTTCTTCAAACGGTAGAAGTTTGTTTGTTAAGATAAGAGCAAGATTGTCGTATAAAAATTCTTCAATCATGTTTTATACTTGAATTAATTTTTTTTTATTGCAATTTTTGTTGCAGTCTTACCATCGATAAAATGATACAATTTAATACAATGCCACGGTCGATAGTAACGCAGTCAAATTTATCGCCGTAAATATCGATGGTATTAAAAATTCACGTGTGCACCTTCGGTGATTCGATTCGTGTGTAACGTACAAAGATTAATAGAGAATCAATGTTTATCCGGATGGTTTAATTATGTAGTGAGTCGAACGATGTATGACCGTTTACTTGCGATTGCAGACATTAATCAGTTAATCATGAAAGTTACAATGATTTACTCGCGGTTGTAAATCAATTAAATTGAAGCTTTCCTTTCGCGTATTTCAAAAGATAAATAATAGTACGAATGATAAATAATTATAATCTGTAGGTATAAGTACACGTTAAAACATCATTAATCAGTTTATCATACCATACACGATAATAATTTATAAACATGAGGATATAAATCGTAAAATAAGGATCAAGAACGTAAATCATCCGAGGAAGTTAGGAATACTGTTGTTGTGGGATAAAATGGATATTGAGATTATTATTCGACGTTGTCCTAGAACTTTCGAGAAAAACACTCGATAAACGTGTCAACGAGCGCTGCTTGGACAATTAAGTAACGAGTTCCATAAAGTAATCTCGATCATTATGTGCTCTAATGAACCGCCCTTCCTTCATTCTTATTTCCTAGATTCGCAAACCAAATAAATAGAACACAAGATATCAGAAGAAGAACAGTGAAATTGCTAGATCCGGGTAGGCATTTCCTTTAATCTTATCGCTTGATGAGCGACTTCTACAGAGGCTACATATACATATGTGTTGTATATTTTTCTTTGTTAGTTGCCTGGTGAGCTTTAGTTTGACAAATCAGATGCCCGATACCCACGCCACCTACTACTGCTTTAAAAATAAATAAAACAGGATGCTGTCGCTATACAACACGAGATTGATCGCTGATTTGGCCAATGATAATCTATGAAAAAGAATTAAGAAAGAATAGGTTTACGACTATGACCAATCATGCGAATGAAATAAGGAAGTTAAACGTTATGCTCCTTATCTTTCTCCTCTGCGATGTATCCTTTATTAGAGATGTGAAGAACAACCAATGCGTTTATTAATAATCTACTGCAAATATGCATGCTTTATTTTTAACTGTTTCAAAACGTTAGATACCACGTGGGTTTCATTCTGCTTCGGCATCGGTTCTATTACTTTAGTTTCCGTCTTTCGCTCTCTTTTTCTATTTTTTATTCGCCTCTCTATCTCTATCCTTCGCGTCTCCATCCCCACCATAAGTTCCATCCTCCACTACTCGGACTTCTACCTCTCACTGATAATGAAGGATGTTTCAATTGTCCCAGCCGAGGATTTTCAAATAATACAATTTTGAAAAGTTGGAATTATTTCATGTAACAAATTATAGATCCATCAATGGAAGAGACTAATCGCAAATGACGGAATTCCCAGTGAAAGTCTTCATCCGGATGATTAGCGATAGAATCGTAACAAAATTATGGAAGCTTATCGATGGAACGTCTGAGCCGCCTGATAGTGACATTCTGTATTCGGATGTACAAAGAATGATTTGTCGCCAGCATCATAGCTGGATCGTCTCTGGATCGATGAAGATCTGGAAAAAAAATAGCTACGAGAATGGCCCACGTCTTGAAATTCAAGGTCACGATCTTTCTTATTGCATCGTATTCTTCTGACGAAGATAACAAATTTCAGAGAAACACGGATCGTAACTGAACCGTCCTCTTGGGAAAAAAATGTTTAAGTCCCATTAGCTTTCGAACTTGTTTTATATGTAATAATAATACTTACATTTTGCAGTCAGATACAAGGGAAATAACATGTAGTGTCGCACGCGAATGCCCCAAAACCACGATTATAAATCCCATATCTTCCGTTCTTCCTTTCTTGCTATTTCAGCAACCGGACTCGCATTTCTATATCCCTATATATTGTAGGTCGGTCGATGATAATTCTCTACCTCACACTAGTTGGTCGACCAACCCATCAATTTTTGAATGAAATGATTGGATGATGATGAATAGAATGCACACTTGCTTCTCGTCTGTGGCTTGCTTGTTCGCCAATTCTGGCGCAAATGGCTTTTGGAAGTCGTGAAAGATATCGTTTACAGTTTGGATAGATGAGTTACGTCCGTTAAATTATTAAAACATCGGATTAAATATAGCTTTTATTGCCTAAAGTCAATGCGTAATATTGGGTAGAAAATTGACCGAAATATAGAATGTAAATAACGAGAAGAAAAGAAAGAGAAGAAGAAAGGAAGATATAGGATATGTAAAGATACATCTGACGTATGTACGTGCGATAACAGGTGCTATCCCTACATGTGACTGCAAAATCTAAGCGCATTACGAATAAAGTGAATTCGAAAACTAATGACATTTTAATATTTTTTTCCAAGAGAACGGTTGAGTTGCGACCGATGGTTCCTTCGAGGCTTTCGTCTTCGTGACGAGTACAATACGATACAATAAGAACGAAAAATTTGGCTTTGAATTGCAAGGCAAAGTTTAATTTTGCGGCTACTTTCTTGCAAATCTATACCGATCCAAAGTCGTAGAACAACATTGTGATAATCGTGATAGATTATTTTCGAATACCCCGTGTAACTGTAGATTCCGATCGTGGAAGTATACGATATTCGATTTACGTCATAGATTATCGACACAGGAAGGTATTAGATGAACGCAAGATTTACTGCGACACCTATCGACTTGTTGAAGATGTTTGTATCGTATCCTGATAATATAATTATTATGCAGGTGTGTAAATTGTCCAACGACTTAATATCTTGTATAAAAAATAATAAATAATTTGTATCTCTATGTATCTGAATGTATTTGCATATCTATAACGTGCTAAGAATTTTTCTTCTTCTATACAATTTGAACAGTTACGTTCTGTAAGACTATTCGAAGAATAGTCGATTTATTAAATATGAATATATTTTAAGGATTGTCAATACATTTTTGGTATTGAGTTTTTGTGTATTTAATAATACACAAAAATAAAATTAATTTCTGACACTCTATAATACTCTATATTAATAGTGGTATTAAAATTTATGATGGATGTTGTAATCGATCTTCAAGTAAAAAGACTCGATAGCTTCGTAATTTGAAAGATCAATGTGCGTCAAGATTAGAAAGATTAAAGTATCATTTATACATTATAATATAGACTATGATATCCCATTGTTTCTTAAAAATTGTAAATTATTTAATTTTCGTAATTGGAAAAAGATAAGTAAAAGTAAGTGAATGAATTATATCTATTACTTCAAGTTTAAGGATAATTCTCTAATTAGTTGATCGCGTAATAATTTAATAGTTATAATAACTACAAAGCGTCTTGAAAATCTATATTTTGAAATATTTGCTTTTATTACCTTTAACATCTGATCGTAAATTCTTAATTTGCTCAACTATGTAATTTTACTAGGTTCTAGATTTTCGTTAAATTCGCTCAAGTATTAACGCGTGTATTACAAGATAATAAATTAAGTCTGAGGAAAGGTGTATAATATCTTTAATGATTTTGTACAAAGATCAAGTTCTTCATTCAGGAATGTGTGTACAGTAATATCGATTAGTCTGACACTGTTTACATTATATCCCCTTTTTCTTACATCAACTTCTCTTTTATTCATTTTCTTCGGCTATTCATCATCAACTTGTGTTATTAGTAAATATTGTGCAGTCTTAACGATTCTCTTAAAGTTTACGCACAAAATATATCATTAAATATCAAAATGTATCAGACAAAATATGTAAAAGTCACGAATGAATCTAAATCTAATATATGCTCATATAAATAGAAGAATGATACAGCGCATATGCGATGTACAAATAAGGTTTCACAATTTACAAATAACGTCACTCAAAATCATGTATGCATATTCAAATGTGCAATAATTAAATTTAAAAATTACATACGATACATAACTGCAAGGCTGACTTTTAATTTCCTTTTTTTATCTGTTTTTTTTTTTTCTTTCTTTCTTTCTATTCTCTGTGCAATCACAAAGACATATCATGTATATAAAAATGATGTTAAATTTTCTGCTAATAAAAAATAGGTTCAAACGAAAGATTATCTTTAAAATTCTATATGACAATTTTCTTCATTGTCCAATAACCCATTACTTGTTCTTACGTTCTTCATTGGAGACAGCGATAATGATTTATTGTGATCCAGCCCTAATGTCATCTTAAGTAACTTTAATACACTCTTTTTGTCCGTGCTTTCATTCTCTGTAAACAAATTCCATGCATAATGTTGGATTATATAACGGGCAAAATTCATAGCACTTACCTTCTTCGCCAGTAATCTGTTGTTCAAGATGTAATTTGTCTTGAGCTATTTCGTATATTCCTTCTTCTATAGTAGCTTCGCTTAATAATCTAATTATGCTAACTGGTCTAAAAATAGTGTCAGATATATTTATAGAGCGTACGTTTATTTATATTTTTTCAAAGAACATAAATTAGTGATAAAAAGCATACCTTTTCTGACCTACTCTATGACAGCGATCCTCCGCTTGCTTATCATTATAAGGATTAAAGTCAATATCGTGAATTATAACAGTATCGGCAGCAGTTAAATTGATCCCCAAGCCTCCAGCTTTTGTAGATAGTAAAAATATGAATATGCTTTCATCCTCCATATACTGATTTATTAAATACTGTCTATCTGTTACTGGTGTACTTCCATCTAATCTGTTTCCATATTCACGTAAAAGATTAATAATAATGAAAAATATAAAAGACAAAATGTACATAGCGCATGTACCTTAAGTACGTTCGTCCTCTAATAGTTAAATATTCTTCTAAAATATCTAATATCATGGTGAACTGACTGAAAATTAATACTCGGTGTCCTTCTTCCTTCAGCTTTGGTAGTAACTCGTCCAGTATCTTTAACTTTCCAGCTTCTGAAATTAGTTCTTGAGGTAAGCCCAATCCAGCTAAGCTTTTGTACGTTCTTGTTAATTGATTTATTTGATAATCTGACATCCACTGTAAATCCTCGAATACGTAATCTGGGTTTTTCTGCTTATATGAATGTTCCTTTGCTAATCTACTTGATATTACCTAACACGAAATTGTGAATCGTTAAAATTACATATTATAAATTCATTCGTAATAAATGTAAGAAAGGTAACTGCGAAAATACTTTTAACTTGGACTCGTTGTAATAGTCTCGTACTAAGAGAGGATGATTAGCTAATTTTCTCAGCTGCATCATCATTCCGATACCATTAACCTCAGTACTTTGATCAGCCTCCGCTGAAAATTCGGCAACTAAATTAGTATACATCTTTCGCTGCTTCTCTATCATTGGACACTTAATCACGCGCTCGGTTTTTTCTGGTAAATCCCGAAGGACTTCGGCTTTCAATCGGCGAAGCACAAACGGTCTCATGATTTGCTTCGCATTTTTCACTTGTTCTTGTTCAAACAATGGCTGTTCACTATTTTTCTTAACTGATGGAACCTTCTATAATGTAACACTCGTCGTTACATAGTATTTAACTTTCTATTATTACTATTATTACTATTGCCATATTGAACTTACGGGATTCTTTGAAAATAAACTCTTCAGATCAGCTTGTTTGCCAGCAAACAGTGACGGCATCACAAATATTAAAAGCGACATCAATTCCAGTAAATTGTTTTGCAAGGGGGTACCCGTTAACAAAATTCGATGTTTAGCCTACGAAATAATCGATAATTTAGTTTATGTAAAAAAGTGTACATGTAAAAAAAAATGTTAAAAGGAGTTATGTAAAACTGCGATGATGGAACACATACATTAATTCTAACCAGATTTTCGTATCTGATAGTACCCATATTCTTTAACATATGAGCTTCATCGAAAACAACATAATGAATAGGCATAACGCGAAACAATCTTCGTTCTTCCGGTGTACTGCTAATTAAATTATATGTAGTTAATAATACATCAACATCATCCAAATCACCGTTTCGCCATCCTAATCTCATCTCTTTTCGTTCTTCCTGAGAACCATAATATTGTACAACTTTCAAACCGGGCGACCATCTTTCCAACTCATTGTTCCAATTTTCTACAAGGATAAGATAAAAACGGATTAAAAACAAAATAATATAGGCCAAAGCAACCTATAATGTCTATCTACCCATCGTCGAACTAGGAACGACGATTAAATGTGGTCCATCTTTCTCATCTCTGAGGCCAGCCTCTTTCAAATATGTAAGAAAAGCTATTACTTGCACTGTTTTTCCTAAACCCATTTCATCCGCAAGTATACCATTAACATTTTGAGCGTGCATCACGGCAAGCCAATTTAATCCAACCATCTGATATGGAGCTAATTTTAAATTTGAGGATAATCTCTTGGGTTGACTTGTGATAGCCGATGCTCTTGCAGCCACAGCTCTTTCAATATTTGTAGACAAACGGAGACATTTCTTCATGAGAGCTTCTACTGCATGTCTGGTAGCTAGCAATTCCTGTTTTATTATAATATATCATTTATCTTAATAACATTAGAAATGAAAACTAAACTATTTTACGATTTTTTTGAGCCAATTACCTGAGCTGAATTCAAAAGTTCTGTATCTAAATATTTATTGTTCTGGAACTTTTGAACTAAGTCTCTCCAATCTTCAAATGGCCTTGCTTCTTTGATGGCATTTGCTTTCTTTTGAGAACATTGAGACATTAACAGTAATTCTGATGTAAGAGCGTTTTGCATAAATTCTAAGACTGCTTTCTTATCAGCTGTAAGCTCATTAGATATTTCCATATCTGAATCTTCATCACTATAAACATTTGAAAAGAAATGCTAAAATTAATGGAACACACCAAATCTCTAGATGTATACCTATCAAACACTTTATCTTTAAAGGTTGCTTCATCTGAATCGATATCTACATCCTCTTCGTTATTCAATTTTCGTTTTTTTTTCTTATTGGTTCTGGAAGGCTCTTTAGTAGTCCTCTTCCTACTATTTCTAGTATCTTCATCACCTTCATCACTATTCCAATTTATGTTACTGGACATGTCCTACATAATAATGGAAAATTAAATTCTCATTCAGCATAAGATGATTTGCTATTAGAATAAAAAAATACCCATATACTTAGAACAAAATTAATTTCATTATCGTCAACATTTTATAATTAAGCAAATACTTTATTATAAAACATTAGTAATAAAAAGCTATCATATAATGTATATATATATATATACCTTATCTGTATGATCTAAAGAGCTCGTTTTTTTAACAGGACTCCCTGCATCGCTGTCACTATCTTCAATTACATTGACTGCCTTACGCCGAAATTGTATCTTAGATCCCATCAAATTACTGTCATCATCCGCTAAATAAAAACACTGTGATTATTTACTCATAGTTACATTGGAATTGCAAATATTAATAACATTGTCACCATCAACTAATATGTGTAAAGTGTATTTTTCTAATTTCTTGATTTTTACATTCAAATAAAATTACAATTAATTAAAAATAATAATTGAAAACATATAATAATCATATATAGGAAATTATTCTTGAATAACATAACAACAAAAGATGGACACCGACTGTATTGACCTAAAAATTGAAATTCGTGAATAAATAGACTCTTACACATGTTCAACGGTTTCAGTTGTTTCTTCTGGAATCGAAATTGTCGTAAGTTTCCCGAAAGGCTTGGACTACTCGCATCTGTTTTCGGTGAATTCGAATCCGACATCTCGTTAAACGAATGAGAGACGCTGGCGAAAACACATTTTTGTAAAGGCAGCTTTTAAACTTGTTTGACAGGTGCATTCGTAAAAGCTCCGAGAGATAGATGCCCAACAGGTTAATATAATTACCTATTTACCTGTAATTCCTCTTATTTCGCTTCTGAATTTCTTAATGACTATATAACTTCCTTCATACCCTTTTATTATTTCTTATTTTTCAGAAATCAAAACGAAAAGAATACAAAAAGAGAATAATTATGCTTACTAGAACTTATAAAAAGTGTAATTCATAAATCAGAGTACTGTATAAATGAAATTAATTTTGATTAAAAGTTAATGTAATGATGATCGATCGCGTGATATTTTTCTACGAAATAACGCAATATCCTTTTAGAAAATACCCAACAGTTGAAATTAAAATAAGATTTATAATTACTCTGAAAGTTCTATGTCACGGCGGTAAGAACTTGTTCAACGAAAATTACATCTAGGTTCAATTTCTCTATACTCTTTGGATAATGAAATAAAGGAAAAAAGAAATTTGATATTACATCATTTTATGTACGTGGAAATTTTAATAAAAAATTACTCAAAACGATGGTCAATTACGCAATATATTTCTATTAAGTATTAACACAATTTCTTTTGGGAAAATATAATATAGAAATATTAGAGTTAATTTTATAATTGTATCAAAGGTTCTCTATTTCCACGAGAGATTCCTCTATTTACAAGAATTTATTCAACAAAAAATAAACCTACACTTAGTTTTTAGCTTTATACTCATTAAATGAAAAAATAGAATGAAACAAGAATTTGATAATATATAACTTTATTTGTATAATATAACTAAAAAAAAAAAAAAAAAAAAAAAAAAAAAAAAAAAAAAAAAAAAAAGGAAATAACTAACGTGGAAATTTTTCATATAATTTCACCCAAAGGATTTTATAATTACAACGTTTACAACTGTCAAGCATGCAGTAAAGGCTATGATGTAGCAGGATTGATTATGGAATTCTCATTTGACTTCTATTAGTAACTTGCCACTTGAAACGTTCATTTACATGTTAATCACAATTCGTTTAAACAATAGCGACATGCTCCGATATGCTACACGAATAAAAAACAATAGACAAATATAAGATGTTGTTATATACATTGGTAGGAGGTTATATGTTAACGTCAATGATACTTTTTAAATATCCAACGTTATTACATAAAAAGAAACAAGTGAAATTTATGTGCCAGCATATCAGCCACAGAGGAGGTGTGTTTTGAAATTTTTGGTGATTAGATAATTAAGATCATCGCATACATAGGAAGGATATATATACCAATAAAAAAATAATTTTGCAGGGGCAGGTGAAGGCTATGAAAACACGATGCATGCTTTTAAACGGTTAGTTAAAATTCTTACTCACTACTAGACTGTGGTTTTTTATGTATTTATGATAAATTTTAATTTGCATCAAAAATCCAAATTATTATCAAACAACAAATTATTATCTAGGTTTCAATTCTTTAATTTTTTTCATAAAAATATGAAATTACATAAAAATCCACAGTCTGTTTTGTATATTATACAAAACATTTGAAATGTCATTTTTATTTACATTTTTGAATTGGTTTCAAATTTTGTCAATACAATTATCATAGTCATGTCTTGTTATGAATTTTATTATTACTAATGAAATTTCAACACGTTTCATATAACACATATAATATACATATAAAACTTTTCTATGGTGTGTTCAAATAATCCCATGAGTTACTGCATATAACACTTTATGAAAATTTTCATTTTATTCCAGAGCTGTAGCGATTGGCACACAAATGTTAGAATTGGATTGTCATTTGACAAAAGATGGAGAAGTAGTTGTATGTCATGACCATAATCTTTTACGTAGTACAGGCACAAATAAGAGTATTTCAGAAGTAAATTACAAAGATCTACCTCTATTGAAACCACGTCTTCCAATAGATTTTGATCCAGGTATGTTTAAACAGTTTTTTAAAAAATTATATTTTTTAATAGAATGATTTAGAAACTATAGTTTAACAGATGTAGAATATATTGGCACAGAGAAGGAGGAAGATAGAAGATTTGCTTTATTGAAAGAAGTATTTGAAGCATTCCCTAATATACCAATTAATATTGATATTAAAGTTAACAGCGATGAACTTATAACCAAAGTATCTAATTTAATAAAGGAATATAATCGGGAAGAGTATACTGTATGGGGAAACTTTAATGATGACATAACACAGAAATGTTATAAGACGGTACCTAGTTTTTATAGTACAATACTTATATACTAACATAATAATATTAATTTCAATTATTTTTTCCACAGAATCCTAATATAAATTTGTTATTTTCCATGAGACGTGTAACTCTGTTGATAGTTTTCTTATACACTGGTTTATTACCATTTATACCTCTAAAGGAAACACATTTAGAAATATTTCTACCTTCCATTTATTTAAGGTATTCTAAACATTTTATTCGGTATTGAATTTAATCTAGTTTCTCAATATTACGTTATTATAGATGCAAAGGAAGTCCAAGTATAAAATTCTTACCCTTGGAAAAAATAATTATAAGGACTATTAATGTATTACTAATGAGGAAGTGCTTATTCAATCATTTAAGAACTCGTGGAATACATGTAAGTTAACGACTGTTTAGTTTAAATTTGGAAATATAATTGAGATTAAAAACAGTGCTTTTAGCGATAAGTACATGTTGACAAAATTTTTATTTATAACATGTAATAATATCTAAATACGTTTTTATAGATCTATTTTTGGGTCTTAAATGAAGAAGAAGAATTTAAGAAAGCTTTCGATCTTGGAGCCACTGGTGTAATGACAGATTATCCTACAAAATTAAAATTATTTTTAAGTAATTGTTCTATCGAATAAGACGCTAAATGCAATGAATGAGAATGATATTGATATGTAAGATATATATAATACATAAGATATTTATTGATGTACTTCTGAGAAGTACATGTACACGCTGTTATAAATGAAGAATGTGTTGAACTTTTATTTGATAGATACGTATTACTTACAGATTATGAAAAAGAATATTTCTATCGCTTATTGTATACTAACAAAAGGAAGTAAGAGCAGCTTGTTTCAAAACAATTATACATGCATAAAGCAGATAAAAATAAGTTTCAAGAAAATGAATAGTGACATATTAGTAAAATACAATGAGAAAAATAACTATAAAATGTGTGAACAAAGACACTTTTCGAAAAAGCATTCGAAAAATATTTTCTGCCGCATTCAAATATATTCGATATTTCGATTATATTCAAAATAGAAAGTTCACAAAGTTCGATAATCTAGTCTAAAAAGTATTTTATAAAATCATTATCATAGATTTTTATATACTGAAAACTGATACACAAAACATGTTTGATCATTACAGCTTACATTAAGTCGCATTTATTATATAACTGTATTATTATAGTATTTTGTATGTACTAAAGCAAACAAATTGTAATTCGCAGTCATTAGTAATAGGGACGCAAATATTATTAATATTATCGCACACACAAAGTTTAATTATTTATATAAGCTTTATTGCAACATATCTTTGAGTATAAAGATCAAGAAACTGGTAAATAACTTACATACTTCTATATAAAATACTCTTTTAATTCGTTCACGTATTTATATTCATCAAGAAGTCGATGAAAAATTAAAAAAGAATATATTTACATGCATGAGGATATATATCTATACACATATGCATTACAAGTACATGAATGGAATATAACATTGAGTATGATCTACAATTATAGACAATTATAAAATGTAAAAGGAATCGTATTCGTTATTTGATTAAGAATGTGTGTTAACCAGTTTAACAGAACTGATTACATTTCATTATATTTATTTGTTATATAATTACTTAAATTATACATTCTTCTCTATTAGTATTACTAGTATCATATAACTGTCTTAATTATGGTTTCAAAAATACTGCAAACAGTTCTTAATCACAACTTGTATAGAGAGCAAATTTATATTGTGCATAAATACATGTACTTTTATATTTGGAATAAATTCTAACAATATTTGTAAACTACAATTTTATATTTCTTATTGGTACATAAATATTATTTATTTGTCATGTTATTTGTCCGATAATTATATCATATATTTTTGCACCTGTCATTATGAAATTTTGTAATTTCAAATATTTTCTCACGCTTGTATATTTATACTGTTTCTTCTGTTATATATCGTACAAATTAATACGATATAATTCTATAATATATCTTATTTAAATATATAAATATCTTTCTTAGTAATTCCTTTGTATTCTTTTCCTAAATGCTTCTAATTAGTAATTATACTCAAGAGTTATTACTACATTTATGGTAAACAATTTGCTTTGGTTTTTGGGTACAGTCGTCGATAGGCATTTGTATATAAGTGAACACTTTGCCTTTACAGTAACAGCAAAATTCCTTAGAAGGATGAGAATTATTAAAATGCTTTTCTATAGCAGAATGATTTCCAATAACACTCATGTTGCAAATATCACAATATACCTTTGAGGATCGAAACCGTGAGTGTACCGAATCCGTAACAACTCGATCTGAATACTTATGATTTGAGTTGGTTGCTTGAGTATCTTGTGAGGACATTTTACTTCTGCAATATATATACAATATATCACTATTACAACAGATGATATTTGTAACATGATTTTTATCTTAAAACGATTGCGCTAAATTTTTACATGTACTTATGAATATATTTATTTCATGCAATGTGAAAATGTTTAAACATACTAAATAAAATTAAGAAATATAAGATATTAATGTTTTACTCTAATAACATCTCGTAACAAAAAATACACATCTCGTAACAAAAAAAAGTTTTAAAAAATAGGAGTAATAAAAACAAATTACTGTTCCGAATACAATTTAGATAAATATTGTATTAATTAAGAAATATATGTATTTTAAAATTTCTTCACATTTTTAATATTTGGGTTAGGAAATTATAACCTAAAAGTCACATACTTACATGAGATTTCTTTTGATTAATTATAATAGTCGGCCTTCATTGATCAAAGTGCTTACTTTCTACTATCACTTATAACAAGATGTCTGCATTATTTATAATCACTTCTTATGCTTTATTAATACTTTTTTTACTATAATACAATGTACATTATATACTAGTTTTTCATCCAGGCATTCATGTACAAACAATAAGGAGTATGATTAATGATTTAGAAACATGAATAATCAGCTAAGTTATGACTCAAATTATTTAATGTATCTTAATATATAAATATCTGCATCTTTTATCTGATAAGAGTTAATATCGCAATCAATTAAATAAAATACATGAAATTAATTAAAAATTATCATATATTTCTTTACACAATTAAGTGATTAAAGTTACTTAAACTTGTAATACATGGTATAATAATTATATATATTTATATAGGTTTTATTTTAAAGTGTAGTCCAATGAGAGAAAACACTAAGCATTTCAAATCTTGTACAAGATAATAGAAGCATCTTAGTCCTTCTGGATCCCGTGATTGATTTACATCTAATAAAGAACCAGTTTTTGAAGTCGTGAACGAAATATGTTCATCGCCAATTACAATCTCTAATTCTTGCCGCCCAACGCGATCCGGTTGTGGCCACAAAGAATCGTCCTCCTGCATAATTTCAGAGTCTTGAATAATTCTCTTTAATTCTTCCATCACGCACTGATGTACATACGCTTCTTTTCGAATCATTGTATCATTTTTGTAATTTGAATTATTCGCATATCGTAGTTTACCATCAGGTCTAAACTCAAACTCGAGAAATTCATGACCGAATTTTCCTTTATGACCTACATAATATCGTATATAAAAATCCGTCGACATCCTACTATGATGATTTGTTGAAATGTAACCTAAAATGATGAATTTATACTAGACTTGCGTTTCAAAATACTAAAGCCGCATAAATTAGAGAGGTTATTATACATACCTTAAGATCTCCTTCTTTTTATAGTTAATTAATATTACTTATTTTTATCGTGAAAATATATGCACAGTTCTGTAACGATTTTAGCAAAAAAAGCTATTAATACTGGATATATTAAACATTAAAGGAATTACTTAGACAATGTTGTCATACGCGGCAATATCACAAACATTCCCTTAAGCGAGACACATTAAGGCGATTCATATGTAATTGCGACGTTCACATAAAATAAGATGATTCCCTTTTCTCATCCATTATACCTCATATTTATAAATTTAATAATCTAATTATTACTTTATCGATAATTAATTGACATATTTCATTTGTTATTTTTTAGATTTATATTCTTCGACAGTAATAAATTTGTTAAAAGGAGACTTAGGAGGTACTTATGGCCTAGAAAAAATATTGACTAAATCAGCAAAGTATTAATAAATCATATTTTTACATAAAGAATATTCCAAAATATGTTTTGTTTTATCTTACATTCAACAAATATCATACTAAAAATGAAGACCGTTGTACATCGTTATTTGTAGTGTGAATCATCTTAAACTCGAAATTTGAATAAACTCCATCACACAGAATCGCACTTGTCGCTTGTCGCGGATCTACCTTCGTAACAGAACGTCGTCCAGTGATCATCCGGTGACATCTGAATTGTTAATTCTTGTTTGCCACGCAGTTGTCTCTATTTATATATTATTATTATCTCGAATTCATAATTCTGATTTAATCGAGAAACGACGTTACTCTTCGTACATCCTTTGCAATGGAAATGATCTACGAGAAATGTAACACAAGTGACATGTGGAAATATAATTTCAAATAGATCGTGTGAATCGAGTGAGATGTTTATAGTGTTAACTTTGATGTATGTACCAGGGTAGTAAGCTGAAGGATGAAATTATACTACTCGACGAGTTCACGTAATTTAAGCTCGTCATAGCGAAAGCTCGGTCGAACACCAGTTTATTAATAATGAACAAGACTCACATGGATAAAAGACTGAATCAATTGCCAACTTGGCTGTGGACTAATTCCACTACTTTACCACCAATCTATAAGATGGTATGGGAAGCGGTGAGAGAGGATAAACTCAGAACCAATGGAATGCAAACCGAGCTATTGGTCGATACAAACAAAGTCTTTCCTTTATTGCTCACTAGTCAGCTTCCTACGGAAGTCCTTGGACACATATGGAATTTGGCGAATCAAAAGTATGCTGGGCAACTCACAGAGCAAGAACTATATATTGTTCTTGCTCTTGTTGCTGCAGCACAGGCTTCTTACACGTTCAATAGCCTAGATATATTACATCTACTTCCATTTCCACCTACTCCTTATTTAAACATTGAATGTTTAATGAATCTACAGCCTGTAACTCAGTTAAATTCTGCAGCTAAGTTTCAAAACCTTCAAGAAAGTTCTGAAATCGGGTTTATTAGTTCTGATGAAAGATATTCCTTGGAAGTTAAGGGAAAAATGAAATTGCATCAACAAGGAATCATATCTTCAGACTTAAATGTGCAAATGACAAACAATGTACCTGGAAAAATTTCATGTTTTGATAATAAGTCTTATGTCTCTTCTACTACCATATGGGATCCAAATAATGTATCAAAGGATATGAAGCAAACTTCTCGCCCTCAATTAGATTCGAAACATCAACCAACAACAGATCTGTGTGATGACTTTTCTGAATTTCAAAGTGCTCCAATTCCCAACATTCCTAATATTCCAATTTGGGATACAAAACAGGGCTCGGCCATTGGAAGTAGACTTGCAAATCATAATTTAGGTATTAAAAAACCAATGGAGAAGTCAAAGAAGAATAATATAAATGCTAAATCTGCTCATGGCACTACTCAAACGCGTATTACATCTTTACCATTAACTACAATGTCTCAGAGTAAAGATCAATCAACATTGGATTGTTTATCAGAATTATTTCCTAAGTGTGCAATAAAAAATCAATCTAAAACAGTAATTCTTAAGGATACAGTGATAAGAAATAATGATCCGCCCAAGGACCATAGTGAAAATGTAAAAGATTATACAAGTACAGAAATTATAAATTTACCTAATGACAAAGATGCGTTAAATAAGTTAGAATGGATGGATAAGGTAATTTAATCTTCATAAATTATATTTAAAAAATAATAAAAAAGAAATTAGTTATAGCTAGAAAAATGTCTAAAAATACTTTATTATTTTTCAATAGTATTTATTAATAATTAAAAATTCATAATTAGGCTTCATCAACAATAATGGAATCCACTCAACAGGATCTTATGAATCTACAACTTGTTGAAGATAAATATAGTGCCTTGCGTGCATTGGTTCAAGAAACAACTGTGTCAACTGAACCAGAGGCAAGCGCAAGTTACAGCAATCAATCAACTGATGAATTTGGAGAATTTGTGTCTGCAGAACAACCTGCTAGTAATACTCCTGCCACAAATGCTTTAGATGCTGACAGTTTTGCCGATATTTTTACAGATTTTGAGTTTAAATCTACTAACAATAATAATGCAAACGCAGCAGATTTTAATCTTATGCCAGATATTTCTGAATCATTTGACAATCTTAAGCTTGAGGATAATGTAGAAGAACGTTCCTTAGAGATAGGTAATTGATGTTGTATATTATCTCTGATATTTAATTTTCTTTTATCATAGACAGTATCATTATAATTACATTTTACCTTAAGGGAAAGCTCTTCAGAAGGAAGATGCCATATCAATTAATAGTATAGAATTCATGAATGGTGCATCAAATGCATTAACTCGATCAGGATCTGTGCCTAGTTTAGATCTTAAGTCTTTCTTACCGTCAAATACTGAAGATGAGCAAATAGTAGATACTACACATCAGGTTATTGCCATATTATACTTTACATATATATTGCAAATATTTTTTATATATTCAGCATATATACAAAGAATATAAAAGAGGATTTATAATCTACTTGGTTTTACAGTCAGAATATTGGGAATGGAAGCAATACATGGAGAGCTGTGTATTATTATTACAAGTAGCTGCAAATATATTTACAAACATTAGTTCAGAACTTGTATTACATGAAGTTTTAAATTCAGTACAAGGATACAACTTTCTATGCAGTAAGTAATACTTCAAGAATTTATATGAATCAATTAGTTTCCGAGAATTAACGAATTACTTTCTTGTAGTGGTTTAAAATATATACCGCTATTATCATGTGTTTCTTTTTTAAATCAGATTTAGCCGAAGTCGCAGCTGTTTGTAGACGGGTTAATTTTTCATATAAGGAAATGGATATCAATATAATAGGTTTTGATGAGCTATTAATGGATATTGATCGAATTTGGGCAGAAATGGAACCATTTTATGCGAACATACCAGTAAGAAATATTACTATCTCATATAATTTTTATTAATTTAGAGTCTTAAATTTATAAAAACATATCTCTATATCTTTGTATAAAACATTTTAGATTGTTACGGAATTGCCAGCTTGGCCTTTACATCAAGGTGAAGCCATTTGTTGTTCACTTTGTTTAACAGTTATTACTAGTGGCAGGGTAGTTTATAATGAAAATAATTATCACGTTACTTGTGCTAATCTATGGCTTAATTGTGTAAACAATAATTTGCCCGTGATGCGGCATCCGGTCTGTTCTCATTCGAATATGTGTCCAGGTAACAATCATATTTGATATTGATCTGCATTAGAAAGAAAAAAAAAACAGAAACTTGCATTCTTAAATTTTTAATGTACACACATTAACTTATTACATGAGAATTTGTAGAAAATCAGAGCAAACTAACTTTGTATTTAGCTATAATAATTAGAAAATCAAACATTACCATTTTTTAAAATTTATCGAATAACATGAACATGATTTGAAAAAATGATGTGGAACGTGTTTATGATAAGAGAAAATGGATTCCACATAAGTTGTATATATTCTTTAAATTCAAATGTTTTCAAGATATTACTAACTAGTCTGTTTAAAAATCTGTACAGATATTGAGAGATTTAGAGGAAATATTAATATATTGTAATCTTTTGGAATTAGAGAAAATGTAAAGAGTCGCGAGCAAATCTTACAAAAATCTTAATTATAGTCAAGAAGGTTGAAGGAATTACAAGGGAATTCTTGGAACCTGAACAAAAGTTCATATCAATCAAATCGATATAATATTTTCGTGAAAATCTTATAAAATTCTTAGTGCAAATACAAGATAAATAATTACAATATTCTAATAAATAATATTACAAGAAAATATGGTAGTAATAATACAAATTTTGAAATTATCTTTGGCTTGTATCACGTGGTCTGTACGCTATTCCTCTGCTTTTCATCTCTCTTATAACACCTGCTGGTAATCGTCCTGATACTGATATTGCATATACACCTTTGCAAAATCGATCTAAAAGGAGAAAAAAGATTGAATCTCACTTATTTTACAGCAAATATTTATAATTATTAGCAAGAGATTTCGTTCACTTATTTTATTTTAAGTTAAATGAAAAAGACAGCATGTAAAAAATTAATGCAAAATATACATGAAATTAAAATATGTTAAAATAGAATCTTGTGTACGCACATAAGCATGTTCCTTAATAATTATACATATTAGTGAAAATTCTGTATAAATGTATAATAATATATAATATTAAGAATCTCAGATACACAAACTTATTAAATTGCAATATATATATATATATACATACGTATATATATATTGCATTGTTTTATATTAGTTGCATTTTTTGTATTGAAATATTGGCTTAAAAAAACTTGTACAAAGTCCTGCCTTTCAATACATTTACAATATGATATAAAACATGATATAGATTATTGTTATTTGCACTGCCAAAAATAATTATTAAAGAGAAAAAAAAAAAAAACAAGGAAAGGTTAATACATTAGAAATTTGAAGCAGCATTAATAAAATGTAAGATGTCAAAATAATGTAGAATAAAGGATAACAGTTTATAGTATGATTTACTATGAGATAATGTAACTGTTATAATTTTGTAAAAGTGTACAAGAATAAAATAACGATATTTCTCTTGCTTAATCTTAACTTATTGTGTCTAGGTACAAATTTCTTACTCACTTATTCTTTGCCATTTGCAAACCCAACTATCCTCAGGACTCATTGCAGCAATCATACTAAACATATAATATCAATTTTAATAATTTGATTTCACAACAGGAAAATCAAACATTGTACCAGAAAACTGTTTATTATTTATATGACTTACCCATCGAAATTGGAGCTTGTACAATCAAAAACATTATCCTTATTATTCTTCATACGTAAAAATTCATCACAATTATCGCAACCATCAAATTCAAATTGATCAAATGTCTGTAAGATTAAAATTTTTAGTCATATAATTGTACATGATAATTATAGTCAGAAATAGAAAAAAATATACCTTGATCAAAGAACATACTAAACAAGCTCTTAGGCCACGTAAATCTTTAGCAACGGTTTCCATTATTGCGTATTTTTCCACCTATAATATTAGTTTAATCTTTAATAACATATATTTTTGGCAATATAGATAATGATAATATTAATGTAATGTAAATAAATATATGATTTTCTACAAGTAATTTCTTCAATACAAGACAGTTTAATTATTACTTTTATAGTTTGTAATTTATAGTATAGTGTACACAGTACAACATAACAAAATGCAATTTACAACTACTTCGTAATATCTATTATTCATAGTATCAAAATAAAGTCAAAATCTAGAGGAACGAGAATGCATAAATTCACAATTCAAGAGTATTCTAAATTATTCTAAAATATTGAATTACTTTTCTAACTATAACCTCTCAAATGAGATCGAAAGGTCGGATATGTTTATCAAACTACGTTAAACAATTATATCTGTTGCTGTTTAATCAAATGTATCAGGTTTAGAAGTTCAATTTAACTAATTCAAAATCACCTTTATAGATTATAATACACTAATAATTACCACCGCCACTGTTTTTAATTATCACTACAACTTTTGTTTACCTCTCTTTATACAATTTACTTCTTCTTTACGTCTTCTCTTCTTAACAAGTCCGCACCACGCTTCGTAATGATTGTGTACACATAAAAATCTGGTTACGACTGAATAAAATGAATCCGAAACATTTCTTTGCCTGAAACAAGTATATAAATCTGTCGCACACCGTCTCCTCCTTGTCTACGGACAAGTAGTGTGTTGCCATCTATTCTGATGTACTGCAAGTTGCTGTTCCTTCTATATCGAATAAATGGCAGTACACGATTAGCTTTTAGACAAGGAGAGAGATAGTATGCGGCAAGGATAGCAATAGCGATTAATGTTACTTTCTCGCCGTTACGTGGTGATAATGTGGATGATTCGAAAAAATGTATATTGGTGAAAAAAGCTAGTTGTGAGGATTAATTTAGGAACATTTATAATTTCATCTTCCAAAATAAACTGCTGTAGTAATTCCTTTTTTTTATTTCTTTGTTTATAAATTAATTTGTTAATTTAGTTTAAAATATTTCATGTTTATAAACCTATCTAAGCTTTTTATACAAATAAATATCTGATATTATCTCTCACGCCAACCATTTTTATTTTGATAAAAATGAAATAGCTCTGCTTTTTTAGGAAATTATTAAGCGGTATAAAATAATTTTTCATTTATATATCCGAATAATATATCCAATTAATTGTCATAGAAACTATCCTTTATCCTCAACAGCGCTATCATTGCGTTACAAAAGCAGCAATTTAGGAACCAATAGGTGACGTACTAAATGCGGGAAAATCTTATATTCTACGTCGAAGCATTTGTCGTTTGTCGTGCACATAGGATGAAGGTGGGTTAGTTCTTCCAAATTTGTACATAAGAAATATTTGTTTTAGAAATATTGTAGTCCGGATGTATTATTGATTTCTATCATTCTTCGTCTATGCTCGTATATAGTTTGTATTCGTTCTAAATTATTTAATTGACTCGCGTTTCTAACGGCCACTATCATGAAACCTGGAGGTGGCAAAAAGGTTTCTACCGCCAAAACCGTTGCTTCTGAGGTTAGTGATACATGTAACGACGTTTTTTACTTGTTACTTTTCATTTATACTAATCATTACAAAGTAAACTATCGCTTACATTAAAATTTCGCAAAAATTTCATCACTTTGTGGAATTTTATATATTAGAAATGATAAACATCTTAATTTATGAAACTCTTATCTTACCCATCTTCTTTTATTTACAAACTTTGATTATTAATTAACCGCCGTTTTAAATGTTGAGTAACGAACTTAAATTGCATGTGGATCATCACTGTGGGACTATTTATTTTGGAAATTTATCAGGGAACAAACAGGTCAAAGTAATTGGAAATAAGTGAATTTATACAATTTTTATAAGAATCCATTTAATAGAGCATCAACCAAAATTTTGTTTCCGTAGATGGAGTTTTGTTGTATTACAAGTTCATTTTGCATGTTATATTTAGAATATCTTCTCTTATTACCCTTATTTTGTCGTACTTTTTAATTTCTTTTATGTCTTTAGCATGGCACATGATCCTGGTAACATAATTGCATGTAGAGGCTTCACCATATGTCATATTTTTTATCTTTTATTAAAACAGGATAAGGTCAGAAAGTCTTTGCACGTTTTGCAGCCAACAGCCACTAACAAAGAAAATCTAGTTGGTGGTAGGAGGATGCTGAGATCCACCCTAACAGCAAAAGAAACACACAAGGGGTAAATAAGTTTTACAATTTGCTTGTTTTATATTTTTTATATATCATATTTAAATTACATTTTATTTTTTAGCGAAGTAAATGAAAAGTCTAAAAACGATGAGAAACCAAAACGTAAGAAAGTAACTTTAAAAGATAAAGCAGTTCAAACCGCGAGAGGAGGAAAAATAAAAATTGAAGTTGAAGACTTAACGTCTGAAGGTATGTTTTTATTAAAAAGGAAAAATTAGGAGAAACTACGATCCCACGTGTAATTATTGAATTATTGATTTAATATTTGTTTCGTGCTTACAATAGCTGGCCCTAGTGAAAAGTACTGGGAAGTCTTGGCTGAGAGGCGGCGGATAGCGCTCGAGGATGCGTTGGAAGATAACAAAGAATTGGTCGGGCGTGTTGAGAAATTAGAAGAAGAAAATCGCATATATAAAGAAATGTTAGAAGAATCGAGATCACTAGTCGAAGTTTTGCAGGTATCGTAACCAATCCTTCTCCTGTAATGTTCAAATTCTCTGCAATTAAATATCACATCGATTTGCAGGAAATGCTTGGAGAAGATAGGAATGATATAAATAATTCTTTAGAAGATACCATTTAATCTAACGTTTTGCACTCATGTACTAATTGGTGCCTTATAACTAAAATACAGTGCTTTAAATTAGGCACAATGTGTGATCTACTCGTCAGTAATAAATATTGACCGTTTGTGTTATTAACAAGAAAGTCTGCTGACTGAGTAAAGATCCGATAAACTAAAAATGGAGACATTTCTTGGTGTTTCTAAATTCATTTTAATTGTCTTTGGTCATTTGTATTTATATCAATTTATCATTTAATGAATTAATTAAGACTATAGCTGCAACTACAGATGTATTTATCTCATATAATACCACTTAATATAGTATAAATATTAAATATTTTTGATTATAATTAATAAATTGATTTTCTAATACGAGTTGAAATTTTCTTTCATTACCTTCTATCTGAAAAATTCGTGGTTCGTGTTACATCGTCGTTAACAAAAAATAACGATACTAATCGAGCAGATTGCTAGCATCACATGTTTATTTCATAAATCTTTGGCGTAGAAGACCTTGAATTCCTTGATCGATAACAACATCAACGCTATAACATCAGTTCCTTTTTTTGTTACGACTGGTAGTGTTTTGCTCACGCATCAGTCACAGCATTACATGTTCGAGGAAGCCGTTTTATTTATTGCATCGTTTTTCGGTAAAAATAATTATACATTCATTGGAAGGCTGCCAGGAAAGTCGTGCGTAAAAATGTTGCTGAACGCGTTGCTGAATGCCAGATGCGCAAAAGCGAACTTTTTCTATTTCTTCACTGTTCTCCGCCCGAGGATGTCGCCTGAGCTTGTTTCGTTTTTCTCATCTCATATTTGGAGAATGCGCCGTTTCCTTGATGATCTATTCAAATGAACAGCAGACGGACTCGCGATTCGCGAATCGTATTAGGCGGTTGAATGTCGGGTTTGCACTGCGGAACGCCATTAAGAAGCGTCAAAGTAAGTCCTTAATCCTCGTCTTTGAAGCGGCGATAGATGGACTGTACGTAGGTGAAGACGCACTTCCAGTCTGGTCGGCGCATCATCACCATGTCCTCGACATCAAGTAACGGTGCGATCCCGGCGAGTTCACTACAAATATTTAATTATTATTCACTCTTTAACATTGGTGGTACTCAAAGAATTCTTCAGGAAGTATAAGGATCTAAGTTACATTTCTAAGAGATCTAAGATACAATTTAATATGTTAAAGTATTTATAAGTTCGAATGAAATCAGTTGTCTACCCAAAGTCATACAAGATGTACCAAATTTCCTCCTTCCTTATATTTTGATTTATTTTATAGATACAAATGCCTATTTTATTTCAAATTCAAAGAATATTTTTTATAGGGACACGTCAAAACTATGGAACAGTAAATAATTTATATAAAAACTATATAAAAGCAGGGAAGTAGCTTTCAGATGATATAAAAAAGAAAATCTGAAGGAAGACACGAAGAAAAGAGTAAGAGTCGCAAGAAGATAATAATTTAAGTTTACTCGGCTTTTGTAAACGCCAACTCGAAGTTCATTTTGCGGTTCTCCGGCCGTAGCGAGTGATAGTCGAAAGCGTCTGGTCTAAAGTGATGAAGCAAAGCGCAAAACGCCAATCCATTGTTCCAGCTCGTCGAGAAATTATCCAGTTGCACGTTCTGCAATACAAAACGTAGCCACGTAACACGATTGACTAATTTTGCGAACATCGTAATTTTCTCTCGGCTATTGATGTGTGATTATTCGCGTGTTTTCTGTAAATAACATAGACGCTCTCGCGTGTGAAGCTCCATTTACAAGGCGGATTTACCTCGTACTCTTTGGTTTTGGAACGGCACCACGCCAGTAGCCGCTCTTTTATTTGCACCGCGTTGTCCCGCACCGCTGGCTCGGTAAACTTGAATCGAAACTCTGTTGCCGGTGACTTTACGGGACTAAATATAGAAGGAAAAGCCTTCGGTTAAGCTTTCGAAGAAATGGAAGGTGCATATAAATATAAAATGTATGGCGGATTAAGTCAATTAGCGAAGATTGCGCTTGAACGATTGCTTATGACTTAATTTTCAACTTTATCTTACAGTAACAGAGTGCAAAGTTTTATGTAAAATTATATTTTAATGATCGCAACTAGAGAAATAGAATTTAAATCGAGTTTAGTTTCAACTATGGAAAATTATGTCTACAAAGATATATATAAATGGATTTTAGAATATTGATCTAAAAATTCCAAATTATTTTTCGAATATTTATTTTCTAATTTCTGCCCTAGTTTATACAATTTTATAAGCATTTTCTTTTATTAATTTTATAATTTAAATGAACTCATTATCTTAAATTACACCTAACGTCATGGTTGTCATTACAGTTAAGTAACAATAATTATTCTAATATAGGTTTCATATATTTTTGTGCTACAAATGAAATAGAGAAATCAGTTGTCTAATAATATCCATTCTTTCACTGAGTATAGTAAAAACGAAAATACCTATTATATAAATAAAGAACTCTCGTAAACGGTTACCTGGGTGACGAGGCGGCGCTATTTTGTCTGTCGAGTTCACGAAACTTGGCAAACGGTGATAGCGGCTTCTTACGAGCTGAAAAACGAATAAAACGATTTAAATTAAAGACGTATTATATATAAAAAAAAAAAAATGTATCATAAAACGTTAGGGTTCATTGAAATGCATTCTGTCATCCCATCTTATGTTAATTTCTCTATTATCTAATTAGAAAAGTTTGTCAATGAAAATCGCTACATATGTGAGAATTATTATTAGGACTTGGCAAAATTCAAAAATAACAAAATAATTTTAAAATTAAATTAAAAAAATAAAACAATTAAAACTTTCGTTTCTCAACCTCGTCGCTGTTCCTCGATTCGAGGTTGCTGTTTTCCTTTTTCCAATCTATTTAACGATTTAAACGATAGATTACAACATTTTGTTATAACACACGGTCGTTAAAAAATCATCTTTCGTTCCCGATTTCGTGATTCGAGCCGCAACGAGGCGATGACGAAATCGCTCCAATAACAAGA
The DNA here is from genome assembly GCA_014825975.1 of Bombus haemorrhoidalis. NCBI lineage: Eukaryota > Metazoa > Arthropoda > Insecta > Hymenoptera > Apidae > Bombus > Bombus haemorrhoidalis. The sequence goes on along the minus strand of CM026163.1, from coordinate 8,721,728 downwards.
AACACGTGGAGCTGAATGTAAAACTAGAAGACTTCTAATCTAAATTGTGTACTCTCTGTGTTCGTGTAAGGATAGTTAGCAGCGAAACTCTTAAATAAAATGCAAATAGGAGCTGAGGTTCATTCTGGGGCACACCAAATTTCTCACTTTCTTTTATAATAGATGAAAATTACAGAGGAAGCACTCGACAAGCCACATTTGCTACTCCTTTAAAGAGAAATTTGAGTTTTTTTAATGAATTCATCTTTTTATTTTAACAATTATTTAGAGAAGTATTATAATACTATTATTATAAAATTGTCTTTTTATTGGCCTTCGAGCTAAACGATATGTTCAAAATATTACCTGTCGTAATATTAGAATATCGAAGATATTAAACTATTGTCCTAATTATACCGTTGACCTGTACCAAACTTTCTCAACTCATCGCTATTATTAGAATGTTTACATCTTTGAAGATAGTAGATTTTTTGCATCGTCAATTATATTTAATCGTAAAGTGAAACTAAAATAATATAAATTTCATGTCACCCTCCTGTGATCTTCGTACGAATGTATAACTTTTAACGAGTAGAATAAAACGTACATATGTTGAAATAAAATGTACGGTATGCATACATTTTATGTATACGCATAATTTTTAAAATAATGATCTCCGCGTCGTAGAATTGAAATTGTTAATTCTATTTGCCAAAAACTATTATATAACAACCAAAATAGGTCACAAAAACAAAGTTCAAATACCAAATGGGTATTTGTGCGTAAATTTTACACGCGATCACACAAACGCACTCGTACCTTCTTCGGTATGTGTATGCGTGTGTTTTGAACACACGGAAAACGTATGGCGATTTATATATACGCATATGTAATGGTATATATCTTTCCGGCGCGAAAATTGAAAAAAATCGAAGTCGCCAGAAGCAATTCCTCATTGATTCCGCGAACGAAGACTTGGAAACTTGGCTGGCGCGTCTCCCGATTCTCTTTCTCTCTCTGTATTTACAATCTCCAAATAAATGCACGTGTACGGGGCGCGCTATTTTTGTGTCGATAGAGGACGAATTGCTCCTCCGTTAATCGAAGAGCCATTCGTTATTTATTGGAATTTTCTGATCGAAGATCCATCGGGAGAGCACTTTCTGATTCTATTTTAAATTCTATTTTAAAAACTTGAAATCTTATTTTAAAATTTTACTTTGAATCTTATTTTAAATGTTCGTATTTGGTATTTGTTAAATATTCATTTTTAAATACTCTTCATTGTTTAAAATATTTTAAAAGTAAAACGAGAACTCGATATTGTGTTTCTTAATTTGTCAATGTTCACTTAATTGTTTATTACTTTTTATTAATTTTATAATCTTCAGTCAGTCCTTTTTGTAACGCCTTCTTAACAGAAGTATTTTTTCTAAGAATCTTTCTTGTTGATCTATTTTTGTTGATCTATTCTACATTAGCTTTAAATATTTTCTCAGCCCTTTCGCTTTACTGTAAACGATGTTTTTCTTTGTCGTGATTATTGTCAATAGAACACACGGCGTAAAATCTTAGTTTATTCCGGATTTAACGAATTTATAATTAGTAATATCATTTCTTGTTTAAATTAACTCATGTAAATTATATTAGTAAGTGAGAAAGGAAAGCATGTCGAGCCACGAGTGTTAATAGAGTGAATGTCAATTTATCTATTTAGTAATATTCCTGGTGATTCTGCGATCTGCTAATACAGCAATCAACGTGACATCATTCTCCATTTCCGCCAAGAATCCAAGCGTCGAGTGTAGGATATAAATCGTGCGTAAATTAAAGATCATCAAGCTTCCGGTATTTTTTTCCATCATCGTTTAATTTTTAAGATTAAATTGTTTTAAGGCTTCTAAGTGCATGTTTGATCCTTTTAAATTTTCTCTGGCTGTATTGTAATTAGATTCGTTAGTTTCAAACAGCTTCAGGATTGTGTGTGTTGTCGCTTGTTTCATGGGGGGACATTGTCCAAGCATTTAAAATTGAATTTTCGTGTAATTAAATTATTTAGCTACTATATAAACATATATACTAAAGAAATAGGATACAGAATATTGTATAAAATTTAATAAATGAAAGCAGAATCTAATAATAAATTGTACGGAAGCATTGACTCAATATATAATAATTCTTTAGCCAAATAAAAGTATTCTTTTGTGCATAATTATTCTATAAATTTTTTAGGAATTTAATTATTAGACTGTGGATGTTGTGTATCCATTTATAGAAACTTTATAAAAAAAAAAATGCACGTAATATCTAAAAATATACGAAATATTCGAATATTTCATTGTAATATTTCTATTACAGTACTTAAAACATCTCTATTTAGGTTCTACTTATTTAGTTCAATTTAGTTCATAAAAGTGTGCATAAAGATCCACTGTCTATCAATTATCTCAACTGAAATAGTAACACGGTGATACTTGGCAGTTATTAATACTCGACGAAGAAGTAAGTGGAATATAAGAAACAAAAATCTGTCAAAGGAAGTAAAACTGGACGTGAATAGTCAGACAAGGTCCCCCTCTTGCATTCTACTGCACCTAGATGTACTAATATACAGTAATGAACAAAAATATCACCACAAACCAGATTTTCCTGTAAAATTCTGTGTAAACTTATAAAATTCACGGTTCCTTTTTCAATTCTTTTTTGTTGCATCGTCAAAATTCATTAAGCAGCTGTGCTATAAAAATAAATAGTAAAAAATAATAAAATAATAAAAAATGTATAACGAGTTGCCTTCGTAAATTATATCAATAACACGCGAACTAATATTATCAAATAAGTTAAAGAAACATAACGATCAAATATATTTATGTTGAAATACTTCTGACATGAAAATATTTCTTCTAAATTGATCAACCGTTTCCAAACCCTATAGTTTCTCTCATATAGTGCATTCCGTAATTATAAAACCATTTGATAACATTCAATTTTTGTATACTACGCTACGTATTCTTAGACAGTTGATGTGATAAAGAAAGAAGTATATATTTCGTATTTAGAAACGATTTATTCTTTTTCCCCGCAAAAACAATGGATTGAACGATAGACTAAAGAAAACAAGAAAGAGAAAAAAGATAGAAACTAGTTTATTTCTATTTTATAACAACACCATCGACATAATAGAATATTTGATTTTACAAAGATTGAATCCAGGATACAATAAAATGAAATTGTTGTAAGTCTAACTTATAATTTTGCATGATTTTGATCGAATTTTACCCTGTTCTACCTTCCATCTTGTACCTAACAATTTAAGTATTCAAGATTTTAGTTCTATAGTTACGCAGCGTATTTCACAAGAACGTTGAGCAAAGAATAGTGTTTTCCCAAATTTACACATAAGTTTATAGAAAATAGGATGTTATGTGCCAACAATTTTGTTCATCACTGTATGCTACTATTCAAACTTCGTGCACAGTCCGGCTGGTGCAAGCTACACGCTACTGCGCGTCAAAAAAGGATCAACAAAAGAAGGGCTGTGACTCACTGCTTTATTCGGGCTTTGGCACGACCTTCTAGCGACTCTGAACGTCCGTCCGCAAAACGTGTTCGCGCGCAGAGCGCGACTCGAGGCTTATTAAAAGAAGAAGAACAAAAAAAGAAAAAGAAAAGAAGAAAAGAAAATTAAGAAAAAAATGAAACATGAAACAAACAAGAGTGAAAAGCGCACATGGGGCGTTTCTTCGACGCGAAACAAGAGAGGAAACTTTCTCCATGAGAGAACGCGCGCCCCTTTTCCTGCTGAACACGCGAGCAATAATCATTTTAGCATTCAGTCTTGTTTCCTCGACGAACGACCTTTGACGTTGGCTCATCTTTTCTCTGTTCAAATTCATGCAGATCCACTGCTTTCTTTTTTTTTATTTTTTTTTTTAAGTTTCTATATGAAGATTTATTATTTTTATTTTTCACTTCACTTGAACTTCCTTTGGTAGCTTCGAAGCTTCGCTTAATGTCTTCTCTGTACTATAAGTCGCGTCATACACAACAAACGATGCTGTTAATCAGTTATGTATAATTCTCGTTGTTAGTTGATCTCCTCTGTCGAAATGCACATACATCAACTGGTTTCAGTAACTCCTCTTTTTGATTTTATTTCTATACGAATATTTATTACTTTTTATGCTCACTTCACTTTAACGTATGTACGCATGTATGGTTTTCGACGTCGGCTTGATCTCCTCTGTTAAAACCCACGCAGATCCACTGCCTTCAGTAATTTTTCTTTTTTTTTTTTTTTTGTTTGTTGTTTCCTTTTTAAGTTTCTATATGAAGATCTATTATTTTTATTTGTCACTTCACTTAAACTTCCTTTTGGTAGCTTCGAAGCTTCACTTAATGTCTTGTCTGCATCACAACAAGCAACGCTGCCAATTAAATATTACAACGTTATCTATCACTTGTTCTTTAACCTTAGATTCGGACACGATACTAAATATCTTCTCCTAAGACAGGAGGATAATTACAATTATCGACGACCAGAAATCGTGAATTTTTTCCACAACCAGAATCGTTAGTATAAAACAAATCATCCAGCTGCACCAAGAGATGGCGGATCTCATCGAAGAAGATCCAATATGACGTCCTGTATTCCTCAAATACACGTCACGCTAAATAAACGAAGAGATTCAAACCAGTTTTATTACTGATTATCGGTCCTCGTGGCTTCCTCGAACAGATCGTCGAACACTTTGTCAACATCTGCGGTGTTCACGTTTAGTAATGGCATTTGTTGAGGGGTAGTTATCGATAGACACAATTTTTCATCAGATAAACCAGGCATAGTACGACTACGAGACAGTCCAACCATCCCTTTAGACGCAAATCTAGGTGATCTTCTGTGTTTCAAAGAATCTTTCGATTCTACATGATCACCTGGTTGATCGAAATACTGCCTGATCTTATCTTCCATCTTCTTGACGCTGTCCGCCATTGACGACGCTTCAAATTGTTTGGACCTTAATCTCTGAGAAGACGGGGACTTTGGTTTGGGTGGTTTTGGATGGGAGCTTTGAAGCGAAGACGTTGATGCTGGTGTATTTATTTTAGGTGCTCGAGGATAACGATTGGAGAGAGCCAATTGGTGCCAGGACTCTGATTTCGAGAGAACTATAGATCTAGAAGTTTTATTCGCACAAGATACCAAATATTCGTCACTGGAGTCGATTGGTACCGCACCATTTGGAACTGGAGAACGTTCCTTGTGAATTGATTTCGATTGAGGGTTTGGCACCTGTTCGTAAGCTTCCCGTAAAGCAACCACCCTGTTCACGGTCATTGGACCTGGTGAACGCGCTCGAGGTGGCTCTGGCTTCTTTTGAGGAACTGGTGTTAGATACTTGGTAAATCGACTCGAGGATCCTTGGGAAACTGTCGGTCGATCGAAGTTTGCTGGATGATTGTATCTTTGTTCCTGGTGAATTATATTCGATCGTTGATGGTGAATATTTTGATTAAAAGTCGATTGTGGATGGTGCACATTCTGAGTCACGTTTACAGGTTGTTGATGACTTAATGGAATATTTGGTTGTTTGTAACTTTGCTGTTGATGACTTGATGCAATATTTGGTTGATCGAAACTCTGTTGCTGATGATTCAGCATAGTGTTTGATTGATTACAACTTTGTTGTTGAGGAACTAAATTAGGAGATTGACTCGAGGATTTAGTCTGAGCTTGACCAACAGTCAGGTGTTGTCCAAAATTAGAAGATTGATGCGGTTGATCATTCAAAGAAGTGATTTCATTCTGCAGGCGACGAACCAAGCTCTGTTGCAGCAGGTTATGTCGACGAATTTCATCCTCTGAAGCAATAGTCTCGTTAGTTGGTGGTCTGGATCTGGACCAAGAAAATTGTGAAGGAGATGGTGACGAAGACGTCCTAGAATCCACTGCCACTTCTTCTGATCGAGGTTCAGGACTATCCACGGACGATGCAACCGTTGCAATAGCACACGTGTACCTTGTAACTACTCCAATATCCGGGCTGATATCTTGATTTTGAATATTTTCATCATCCGGGAAAGTCGAACTTTCTACAGGCCAATCTGGTGTCTTCTGAAGATCCTCTTTTTCCTCTGCTGCATTTGATATTTCGTCAGATGGATTTTTACCATTAAATAAAACAGAAGGAACCAAAGCAGAAGAATATTTTTGGTTATCTTCAGACTCGTAACTATTCACAGGATTTCCAGATAATTGTTTCTCATAATTCTGCGTTTCTTGAAAAGGCACAGATTCTCTGAAACCTTGTTCACTAGGAATCTGACGTACACCAGGAACCGCTACAGGATTATTATACTCAGAACCACTGGATACAGTATGATAATTCTGATTGTGATCCAGAATAAATCTCTGACGATTTTCAGACACCTGGTCAGAGTCCGACTGTTCACAAAATAAAGGTCTCCATTGTTTTTCACTTCCTACATCACCTACTGATATCGTTGGTCTGTCCAATTTGTTAGAAGTCTGTACAGCAGCGTTACTACAAACCAACGTCTGACCTTTTGATATTTTAGGCGTCACTCTGAAAGATCTACCTTCATTCTGATGCTCCTCGTTTATTCCGGTTTGCACGGCCACCGATGAACTACCTCTCAATATAGTATCTGCAAAATTATTCTCACCAAATCGATTCTCACGATCTTTCCCAGTTTTTATCGCTTCGAATATGTCTGTAGATCCTCGATGCTCCATAGGAGGATACTCATGAGTCTGGACACGTTTGTCTGGAACTACTTTGAAAGAAATCTTGCCATCTACCACTCCAGTAACGTTGTCTCGTTGAGCCAGTTCTCTTTGGCGCTGTTCTTCGAGTTTCTTCGTTTCTATGGAAGTTTTTCCAACGAACGGCGCGAACTGTTTGCAAAAAGATCGATAATCCAGTTTACCGTTCTCTGTAACCGTGTTATTAGCTCTGTTCTCGTTTTTCTCTTGTTCTATCCACGGTGGTCGAGGAAAACTAGGTTTCTCTACATTGGCTCTAGAAAATTTCGGAGATTGTTGCGTTGTTTCTTTATCAAACATCATCCTAGCCTTTTCTTTCAGTGTGTTTGTCGGTACTGGAGCGTTCTTTGACCAATGATAGGATGGAGGAACCTTGGATGGAGATCCTGGCAAAGATCTTTCTATTTTACGAAAAGGAGAGGAAGGGGCATGCCTGAAACCTGTTGACTCCATCTTCATCTGAGGATTTGGCGCAGAATAGTTAGAATAATTTGAAGCAGAATTAGGGTAAACTTGTGCCTGAGCCGGCCCAGCGAACATTTTATTAGCTCGAGACTTTAAAGAAGGTTTATTATCCTTCTCTTCGCTTATCGTTGGTTTATCAAAGGTTGTTTTAATGTTGGAAAATTTGCTGTTCCAGTTTTCGTTAGTCAGCGACGACATATCCATGGTGCGTCCAAACGTCTTGAAGGGAACTACTGGCGCAACTGATGGTGTTTCGTTGTTTTTAGTAATTAAAGCCAGGAATTTTCTATCGTTTTCTGTCTTAGGTTGAAAAGTAGGAACGGTAACGTTGCTAGAATTGAACGATTTGTCTCCAACGCTAATTGGCTTTCTTAAGGACAAACAGCCCGTAGTTTCATGCCCAAGAGTCTCAGCTTGAAGCTTCAAGTAACTAGGAATATCAATAGTGTTCGCACGTTTGATCTTCGACTTTTTTGCACTAAATTTGTTACCATTCCCGTATCTTCCACTACTCGAAGCTAACTCAGCCCGTTGCCGAAGGATAGCCGCCAATTTGCTTACGCGGCTTCTTTCATCGCTATCTTCAATAATATTCTCGTTATTCTCTTTCTCTTGATAATTGTTGGCTCTATATGGAGCCTGGTACATATTTAACTCTCCAACAGTCTTAGTATCAGCTGCATCTACCTGTTGGATCCCACGACACACACAATTATTGTCCCTAATTTCTTTATTCTTATCCTCTAGTAATTGTCTTTGATTTATCGCGTCTTTCGTGCATTTATCACGAACCTCTTCCGGCTTTCTGTCAATCGCACTAACCGTAGATATATTCTGTTCCTTCTGTTCCTTTATAGCAGGCGAAATCTCTCCCAAAGGGAGACTATTCCTTTCCTCTTCTAACCACTTCCTAGCTTTCGCCAATTCTTCCGCAGAAACACCAATAGTATGTCTAGTTCCTCTTCGTCTCCTGCTCAAAGACGTCGAAGGAAGCACAGGAATCTTCACCGTGGTCTCCTCAGGCATCTGTAGCCTAGACAACAAACTAGATACCAACCTTAATAACTGCAATTTACTCGTAGGATCAGAAGCTGCGCCGTGTTTCGCGAGCGCATTCACATCGATTTTCTCTAAAGTCTCTCGAAGACGGGACAAAGCAGTCTGTATATCCGATAGTAACAAATCTTCGAGGAATTTCAGGTCTTTCTTCAATTCTGGTTCCTTACAGTTGCCCAGAACTTGTTCCATGGAGGTACGAATCCGGAAGTCCTCCTCGGAGTCGACGCCAGAGTCTTCGGGAAGCGCTGGTGGCTCGTCCTCGCGGCGACCCCCTAGGGAGAGCTCGAGAGCCGCGCGTAGACGTTCTACCAGTAGCGGCAATGAATTCCACTCACCGACTGGCTGGTTCTCGTTTCGTCCATCGATGGTACCTGTCGCAGTCCCTTCTTTTCTTGTCGAGGTTTCCTCTCGTTTGATTTTCTCGTCGTTGTCCACGGTGCTCGAACTCGCTGAAAAAGAAACGACACGAGACGAGGGTTGAACCCAGAGACGACCTGAGGACACACAGCGCAGAGACGGCACACGAGGAAGCACGATACACGAAGGATCTATTTTTCTCATCTTTGATTCCTTTTCTCTTTTTTTTTTTTTTTTTTTTGACGATATACGAAGGAATATCTATTTTTCTCATTTTTGTGTCCTTTCTATATTCTATGTTTATCTGACGATACACAAGGAAGCACGAAAGACAAGAGATGTACTTTTTTCATCTTTGAATCTTTTCTATCTTTTAGAGATGTTAGCTGGTTTTAAAGGTACACGAGGAAGTACGATACACGAAGGAATATCTACCTCTCTCGTCTCTGATACCTTTTTATTTTTCTGTTATACCTTTCATGTACGTTGTCTTTCTTTACTATGATTTTTTTTTGGTCACACTAGAAAGGGTATTTGGTATTTCTTATTTGTTGATTTTTCTAGCGAGACCAGAGAGAATCAAGAGTCGTGTGGAAGTAGAATAAGTCGGTGTGTGTTGGCTCGAGACGCAAAAGGAACGCGTGAAACGCGTTTTCGCGAGGAGGAGCCGCTTAGCTTGACCGGCAGTCGCGCTCGCTTTATTTAAAAGCCACGGGATTCTCCGCGGGGATTTATTTTCGGTCGCTCGTTCAACGCCTCGCGGAGCTGCCCACCGGAGGAGAGAGAGCCCTGACGAATCGTGAACGACGCCGCGCAGCGAGACGAGAGATCGGCCCCGTATGAGCAGCTAATTCGAAATTCAAACCAGTTCGATACTCCATCATTCGTTCCTTTTCACGTTTTTCTTCTTTAAAAAGAAGACGTTTCTTTGGGTCGATTTGTAAAAGTTGATACGAAGACGATATTGTAGATATACGTAAGGAGAGTAGGTTTTTACTTATGGGTCTTATTGGTGGTTAGCTTCTTTGGTAAGGAGCCAGATGGATCAACCTCTTCGTTATTACACCAATTTTATAGATAACGTTGGGATTGGTTGAGATTCTTCTTAACCGATAGAGGACTTTTTATATTTCTATTCTGTGGTGTTTCATTTTGAAGTTGTAAATTCGGCGAGTTGTTCTAAAGAGTTCTTGTAGATTCTAATTGTATCCATGGAACAGTGATTAACATAAAATAACAGCAATTCTAATTTGCATAAAATATAAGTATGTACGGTACTATTCAAAAGTAAATGGACAACTGTTTATTTTTCACAAGTTCTAATTTATAATTACTAAATTATGGATAAATCAAGCTACAATAATTTTATTCTTTTTATCATAGTTCCCGACATGAACATTTTCATTTATATTCTGATTCTATAAGAGGATAAGAAATACTACTTCTAATTATTAATTTCTTATTAACTTTTACAGTTTAGTAAAATTCACCTACCACTTCGTTCAAAATAGTCAAGAAATAAGTAACTGGTTGAACGCGAACGAGTGTAAAAACTTGAGAATCAAGTCAAGTAAATACCAGGTTGCATTGATCAAGATATTTCAAGTTTCTTGAATTCATACATTTAGATTAATCTGAGAGAGCTTAAAACTCAAAGTGTTCGGATCGCTATAAACAGTTGGTGCATTTAATTTATATTAAATAATATTTAGCCCCTTAACGTATAAATCTTTCCTCGGTTTACGAATTATTTTATAATAACTAACTGGCACTTTACAATAGCTAATTGACACTGGAACACTGAAAATAAATGTATAATATATCTTTTATATTATACATATTAAAATATTTTAGTATAAGATAGCTTAAGTTCACGAAAATGGGCGAATAAGATAATCGATAGACTGAAAACAATCTATTACACATAGATCCACATATATCAGAGGCATGTGCATTAAGTGGTTAAATAAAGTCATGAATTTTTCCAGCCGAGTTAGCCTAATTTATCCAGGTCATAGCATAGTACTCTTTATACCATAAGGATCGATAGAAAATAACAATTATATAGGTTTGTTAAATCGAAGTTAGGTGATTGTTTAGTCAGAAGATAACAGACTAAAACACAAGGATTTAACAATCCTTGAAATTGCATCGCGTTTCATTTCACACGCAACTAACAACCACGGAATGCGTCGAGCTAGATTCGTTCGATTCGAAACAGGTGATCCATCTATCCTCGAATTACCGTGCGTCACGAACCTGGTTGTGCGGCCTCTTTCTTCTCTATTTCCATCGATTTCCTCTCGTTCTCCACGTACGTCTCCTTCTCTTTCTCCTCTTTAAATAATTCCTCCTTGGTCTCTTCTGGATATTCTTTTACAGTTTCCTTTGGGACATCCTCGTAGGTGTCTAAATATTCCACGGTGTTTGATTTTCCACTTTCTCCCTCGACGATGTTCTGGAGATTATGGTTCTCCACGACGTTTCGAATATCTGGAAAAATTTAATGGCATTAAAATGGAACGTGTCAGACGAAGAGACTGAAGCAGTTCTTTTTATCAACAATGTTGGATCTGCACACCTTTCATTTATATCAAGATATGGTGGTTACAAAAAGGTATTGGCACGTGGCTTTATTTCCCAGTAAAGAGTTTTTTTTTTTTTTTATTAGGCTCTACATTTTATTGTCAAACAGTCAAATTTTTATAGTTACACGAAAGTATTAGCAAATAATATGAAATTCAATAAACCTGAACATAATGAATTAGTACGTGAATGTTATAACAGACACAATAATGTGCCAATACTTTTTGCAGCTGTAAATAACGATAGATTACTAATATATTATAAATGTAGTATTGTATTCGATGATTTTCTCGAACTTCCTTGAGGCTACACTGTTAAAGGGTTAACGTAGCAGAAAACACAGCAATGGTTACATCGCAGAAAGATGTACGTACTTCATTTTATTTTCTTTCTTTCGTTTTTTTTTAATCCCTCCTTTTTTTTAGTAGTCACGTGCAAAGAATGCCCTTTGATAGTTCAATGCGATGAATTGAAAGAAGAATGTCAGGATTCAAAGATGAGAGAAAAGAGAGGAAGTAACGTTTCGTTAATGATGTTACGTTTTACAGACAATCGTACGCCCTATCGTATTTATTCAGAAGCCGCGATCATCGTACATTTTTCCCTGAGTTAACGTAGACCAATTTCGCTCGTTCATTATCTATCATACGATACTCGAATAATCGTAGGCCAAAGATATTCAAAGAAGATCGTGACGCCAGCTCGTAAAGAAGACCTCACCTTCCGCCTCCGACATTTTGATCCTCTGGATCTTCGACTGGCTGCCTGGAACCCAAAGCAAACATCGTTCTTCAAGCTGTCGATATTCGTAAGGTATTACAAGCGTAGTAAAAATAAATCGATGAAATAACAAACGAACTCGAACGAACAGTATGATTCTTCATTTCTTTTTCTTTTTATAACGTTCATTTTACATCTGTTACATATTATAAAAAGATTTGTATATTGCTTTTTATTTGCTATTTCACGTTTATTCTGTTATTGATTTGAAGTTTTTTTTTCGCTTAAACATTATTTTTTTGTTTTTATTTAATTGCAATAACAACCTGTTCTTAGTTGGATGATATTTCTAGTTTTGTTTGTTAGTTCTGTTTCGACTTTCTCATATTAGAAAAAAATCTTTCCTTATTTCTCTGTTGAAACTTTTTTATTCAACTAAAATTTTAATTTATTTTGTCTTGTTTCTTGATTTTTATCTGAATTCTAAAAATAATAGTGATTTATTGTTTCGAGTTTCGTTATTAATTCCATTTGAACTTTCTCGCATTAGAACAGAATCTTACGCTTTTGCTCTTGAAATTTTTATTCAACTACGATATTAATTTATTTCCACTTTAATAAATTTCTTTTGCTTGTGTTTTATTAGTTATTTACTTTCGAACTTCTCCGCGCGAATAAAAGAAATTTTCTCCTTTTCTTTACCAATCGCACTATTCAATTATGATCTTAATCTATTTCTACCTAATTTCTCCATTACGTCGTTCCGCTCTAACTTTTCTAAGATAAAGACAGAAATTTTCACTTTATTCTTGTTCCAAATCCTATTCAATATTAATCTAGTTTACTTAAATACGTAATTTCCAATTATCTCGTTCCTCTTCAACATTTAAACTACGTTAAAGCAGAACGAACGTTCACTTTTCCTCTCTCAAACCATATTCAAAAGCAGAAATTTCGACGTTTCCTGTCCCAATTTCACAATATCGAACGAAGTAATCTATTTTTACTTTAATAGTCTTTCGCAATTATCTCGTTCTTCTCCAAATTCTCCACGTTAAAAACAGAAATTTTCATTTTTTTTCTTCTTCAATCCCTAATTACTCACGATATTATCCTATATCTTTGCTCAGACAAAATTGTCAAAAACAAAAGTTTCCTTATTCTTCTGTCCCATTTTCACGATATTAACCTACTTTTGCTGAAGAAAGTTTCTCTAATTACCTTTTTCTTCTCCAACTACCCCACGTGAAAATTAATACCTTTTCCCCGTCGACTTCCAATTAGTCATAATATTTTTGCTCAAACAAATTTTTCAAAAATAACGATTTTCACATTCTTCCGTCCCAATTTCACAATATTAATCTACTTTTGTCACAAAAAGTTTCTGTAATCACTTTAGCCTTCTCAGACTATTTCACAACGAATGAAAGAAAAGAGACAAGGAATTCGTCACTTTTCGTCTCTCAGTTCTTATTTAACCGCGACATTGAGCCACTTTCATTGGACGCGAGTATAGTAACGCGAATAATAGTAACCGGCGCGTTTTCAGGATTCCCGATCCAGCGTTTCCGCGAAAACGAACCGCATGCGATCGCGTCCAGGTCGAGAACGTTAAATGAACGACTCTAGGTCTAGTCTGGTGCATTTCTCGATGGCAGAGAAGCGTTGGCGGCTGTTTCGAACACGACAGGCCTCGCGCGAAAATAGCTTTGACCTGTTTTCGCGAATACGGAAATTAGGAAGTCCTCTGCGGCCGATTCTATGCAAGCTATGCTCCCGATACAGTATACCGATTACATATTTGGAATCGTGATTCGTAAATTATTCCGCTGTCTCGATCGTTTCTAGAACGTTTTTCGTCTCGTTTAATGCCGCACGAAATAGTTTCATAGTATTCGACGTTTAACTCTCGCGCTGAATTAGTTTCAATTAATTTTTTCGCTTGTACGAACCATTCAGAAGTCGCGTAAAATAAAAAAAAAAAAAGAGGTACGATGTTAATGTTTCGCATTTGTTATCATTCGTGTCATATCCTTGCGATAAATAAACTTATGGAAGGAAATCGCTCGTTTCTCGACAATCGAACATTAATTATGTTATCTATTAATAATATCGAGAAATTTACAGAAAGTGAAATTGATTACTTTGGATTTTGAGAGGCTCGTATTACGAACGTACGTTCGACTATTATTTACTGTAAAAAAAAATGTTGACGTAATAAAATATCTTATAGAATGGAAGAGAACGAGCGAATTATAAATAAGGCGAGAAATAAATAAACATGAATAGAAATGAATAAAATAAATTGGGAAATATAAGTGGAAATAAATATAACGGATATAAATTAATATTTATAAAAATGCAGCAACGACAAACGATACGTACAGTATGCTTAAGAATAAAGAATCGATGATAATAAAAGTGTTTCGGTCTTCAGTTATGCTCGTATCACTGTTGACTACGAATCTTTTGGAAATAGAGTCAAACAAACAGTTCAGTTGTTGCTTTGTGTACTATAATAAACGTTTCCGTGAACGTTGCGCAATCCAAAAGCGTTTACTCATTCATTTCTTTCGCTGGGAAATCAACGCAAAAGCTACAAAACCGCGTGTTATTCCTAAATGTCTTTCCGGCATTATTCCAATTTCTTGAAAAGTATTTTTTAGTCATTCGGAAAAGATGCTCGTGTTGATACCTTAGAATAGCAACAAAGGGACAGAGAACGAACACTAAACGTTCAAACAACGTGATCATAAAGAGTATTTTAAGGAACGTGCAAGTTTCTATGTTTTCTGTACCTATTGTTGTTTCGTATGACAAATTTCTAACTATAGACTTTGTGAAAGTCCATTGCAATTGCGTATAATCGTAGATAGCTATAATAAAAGAAAAACAAGCAGAAATAATAATATTATTACAATAAGAGCAATACGCAATAATGATAATAATGGGGGATTCAATTTTTAGATAAAAGATCGAGAAATTGCAAAATATTCGTTTCAAGCATTTAAGAAATATCCATTGAATATAATGAATTTTTGGGTAATATCCAACCACCGAAGGCTAATTTTGCAAATAACGAGAAACCTACGCACAAACGCCGACTTTCAATAATTGTGGACTATAAGAGGATACATTAGGGAAAATCTAAGAAAATCTAACACCACGATGTTACCGATTATACATTAAACAGTATAATGCACCTCCTATTCAGAAGAATCAATATTATAACTTTAATATTTAGAAAGTACCACGAATATTAAAATAAATGATAATATTAACGAAACCTTAAAACCTGTTTATAGATTGTTAAATAACTTATTTTCCCGCCTCGGAACAGAGCTTCTTATCCATAAAAATCAACTAACCGTCTAACAATAAGTTTAATACTTAGAACGTTTAATTAAAACCAAACTAGACTAGGATATTAAATCAAATAAACTTAAATCCCTCTTGCCACAAGAAAAGTATATTATCTATTTACAGAAGACAACGATCTTTTCAGGTAACGAAGAACCTACTTACGTAGAACTTGCCATTCGTCTCGTCCAGCTTTCAGTATTTTAACACGTCCATACGTACATTCATAAATACATTCCTAACAGCAGAAGCTCAGAAAAAAGGTCGTGTCAATGACTCTTAAAGCAAGACGTTACTCAGCAAGAATCCTCTATCATCTACGAAACGCACATCATTTACTTATGCAAAGATCAAGTTTGCAAAGCCTCTGCAAGATCGAGGGTGAGAAAGCGGGCGAAAGTTCCGGTCAGTTTGCTTTGCACGCGGGACGACCATGATAGGCAACCGCGTTCTACCACGAGGCCGTGTGCTTTATAAATAGTTCTGAGAAGTTTCACCGTGGTAGACGTCTCCTTGCCTTCAGTTTTTTTTTTTCTCAAAATGTTTTCCTACTTAATTCATGTCCGTTTCATTTATTAATGTAGAAAGGTATAACAGATGGATATAGCAAGACGATACAGTAAGGTCATAAAACATAGTTAAGCCCATTAAAGTATTTTTCTGTGGTTTGTCATGTTAGCGAAAGTATCATTTGCCATTTTTTCTTCGATTAATTGAAATATATTATCGAATCTTTTTAATGTTATTACGGAAGGGAATTCCAAGGATCCGCTTAGTATTCTTTTAAATAAAAGAAATTGAAGTAACATTGTTGATTAACGCGTTTGTGGAAAATTAAAAGACGCAGAAACATACAGAAATACATAAACTATTGAAAGTGTAGCATAATCATTATGACATTTCAAAAATTTCCACTTAGGTTTCATTTCTCTTAGATATACTGCAAAGAAAGAATTGATTCTGAGTTAACATTACGCTCCTTATGAAACCTGTAAAAACCTCTCAAATTAATTGTCACAGCCGTCGAGATTTGTAAACTTTAATCACTAAGCGATTTTATGATTCATACATTCACTATATCGCTTCCATCTATTATAAGTTCATCGAAACAACTGCTATTCGTTGGTAAGAGGGCATCAAGTTCTTAGAGATTAGAAAGCCACTGAATTTCAATCACTCGAAATAAATAAAACGCGATAGACGCTTTTTTAATGTCCACCCCAAGAAAGCTCGATTGGTCTTCGTTAAGCTTTAGCGAACGATTTTACATTTATGCAAAATATGCGTCTATGCGTCTTACGACCTTCTGTTCCAAAACGCGCGAGATACCAGGCGATCAAATTCGAGGCGATCGCGGTCCACACGTTCCTCGTGGACGTCTGCCAAGCGAGCAGTTTGTTGCTTGAAAGCTGGCCGATTTTGGCGACGTACATGAATCGAGTCAACTCAAGGGGCATACGTCCAACAATCTTCAATCGTTGTAGCACAACTTAATCATTATCAATGCTATGACGAGTCTCTCTTGGCAGTTCTTCGTTCGCGTTAGAACTCTGTTTTTGAAACACGAATTCTCTATTCAAATTCCCTGTCTTCCTCCTCATCTTCCTTCTACGATTCTCTTTTACAACCAACTATTATTTATTCTTAACGCTTCATTCTCTAACAGCAAGTAAATAGAGGGAAGGAAGCTTGACGATTTAAAAGGATTGACGACGAAGTGCGAATAAGGCTATAGCTACAGTAAACGCGTGTTCTGACAAATGAAACATTCGAAGGCCGAAATGCATACTATTCGTAAAAATCATTGTATATGCATACAGCAGCCGCTAAAAGTATCTGAACACTTTACCACAGGAAACTTTCGTGTATATGTTATGTACGTTACGTAACACATCTTGAAATTTCATTGACACTGTAATGACACACGACTATCGTGATTGTAAAATCGAAATCAATCTGAAACTGTATATATATAAAAGTTACAAGATATCTATTATAAGCATATATTTAGTAAAAGAATCAATATACAGTATGAATAGCCGTATTAAATGTATGTATAACAAGCGTTAAGTAATGCTCCCATTGAATATTCGAGCTTATTAATATAACGGATAATTCATTTGCACTAAACATACAGTGGTTATAAAAAATTGTATCTTCTAATAAAGCAATTTTTCATCAAGTTCTACGTTTCATTTTCATAGCATCAAACTTTTGCAATGATATGTAAGTGTTGTTAAGTATGCTCGGACCTAACTAATTAACGTGTAAATGCTATAATAAATACAATGATGTGCACATAGTCTTCCTAGTCAGGTACATATACGTGAAAGTTTTCTACGATAACTATGAGCGTTTGTAAAAATCTTATTTCAGAAAACAACACGTGGTTCATATACACCAAGCTATTAAAAACCTTTTCTAAATATATTATGAGTTATCCCAAACATTCTAAATTGCTATTTGATTGTTCTGACGTATTCAAATACTTTCACGAGCCACAAAATGTTCAAATCTTATTCCAAAAAGCGACACATGGTTCGTACGTATCGAGTGACTAGAAATCCTCTCCAAATATGTTACGCGTGTTATACGAGACATTCTGAATTTGAGTTTTCTGACATATCCATCAAAACTACAGTTCATCGGAACACCTCACCATAGCCATAGCCTAATCGGTGTGATTTAATTAAAAAGCGATGAAATATATGATTTACCTTGAAGGATCAGAGGAACAGTGTCGGTGTATTGAGGAACTGCGCGCACGGGAGACTGCGCGAGCACCAGCCTCTCTGCCACCAGACTCTTCGTTCCGGTGGTTATCGTCGTCTTTGGCGGTGGTGGTGGTGGTGGAGGTGCCATAGGTGGTGGTGGTGGTGGTGGTGGCACTGGCGACGACGGTGGATGATGCTAGCAGCGCTGCTGTTAAAAGCTTACCGTCACCCGGCTCGAATTAGATCTCCTGAAATAGCAGCCGAGTTATTGCCGGCACTAGCAATGGACCAGCCTGGACGCATACCTCGCTATCGTGTACGTCGTGACGATCGGATCGAGGTGTACGCTTCCGGTACCGGACGCGGACACGCGCTCACCAGTGGTCCACCTTCTTGGCACAGACTAGAGAATCCTCCTCTTTGCTTCTAAACGAACGTCGCGCGTGATAATCAAGCTACGTGTGCGAGTACCAGTCGAGTGGACACCTGGCCGTGGCCGTATGAATGAAAAACGGTAGCTCGTATCCGGGATTTTACGTTCCAGTAACTCCGTTGACCAGTATTCTGTGGGTTGCTTTTATTGCGAAGCGGAGGATGTGAGTCAGGTGAGAGTTCGGTTCGAGAGCTTGTCCGCGTTGACGAGTTTCTATGGCTCGATTAGAAATATTACTTTGGTGATCGGTTAATGTGTCGGATCTAGGCTTTTCGTTGTTGTTATAGACACGTGGCTTTTTAATAATCAATAGCTGTGATTAAACGAAATTACAATTAATTAAATTAATTCTGTCGTGGGTGTTGCTTCGCGTAAGATTATTCTTTTTAGTTTAGAAATCAATGATGTCAAAGGAATACAGATTTTATTATTACTAGATAAAAATGTAAAATGTTAATTAGAATATTAGTATTAGATGAGAAGAAAAAAGATATAGTTTGCAACAGTTATAAGTAATATTGTGATGTACCATCGCGAGACATATTCCATGGCAGTACTTGCTAGGATAGGATAGTTTTCAGATTGTAGGAAAGATCGTTGTTTTATCAGTTAAGTCGCTTAAAAGTTTTAAAAGTCTCATACGTAGCCATGGTATTTACTTTTATAAATAAAGTACAAAGAAAGGTGACGATCGCAGATATTATTTTTTAATATATATCTTAAAATTTAGGATTATTTATGCCATGTTCTTGTGATAAATAAATTTATCAATATAAATCATTGTTTCTTAAGCTGTTATTAATTATGTATCTGAATAAGGAAGACATAATGCAACATATTTCTAAAGAATTAATGAACCAGGAGAAATTATAAATAAAGAGAATAATATCTACCAACTAATAATATAGCGTAGACAAATAAGTAAAGTTGTGACTAATTACGTAAAAATCATAGTAGATAAATAGACACTACCGTAATTGCTTACGAATTTTATTAAACGTTCCATATTATTACTTTAACAAGCGCTATCTATTATAATTTCAGGATAGTAAGAATGTGAGCCTGAAATAGAACATAAATTAGTGGAAGATATAAGACGAAGGATAGTGGGTTTGAACGAGTCTGATGAAGTGAATGATACTGACCTTCCATTGGATAATGAGTACGTAGTTTTGGAATGTAGTCTCCTTTAATAGTTAAATGCTGCTAGTTGGACGTCTACGATACCGATTCTTACCTTTAATTGCGCCTGAAATCCAGTTACATATATATTTATGTATACGACACCGTTTATCTTCATTTTTTATAATTATAAAGTAATTAGAGTGCCTCTTTCCTCTTGAACTAATTGAACTTGAAGCATGAACGTTACTTAATTGACGTGCAGGATGAGACTAAATCCACGTTGTTTTCTTTCTGTTTAATCATCATAGTCTCATGCGGATCATCTAGTAACATCATTACACATTCTCGGCTACCCCAGAAACTCGATTAACTGTTGAATGTCTTATCGCTCTTTTCGTTCATTGACTTTTAAGATTACTTTCCTACTCATTTGTCTCATTATTCCAGATTTATAAGAACTTTCAAAAATTTGTGCAATAATGCTATTATATTTTCTTTTAGACGTTTCTTTTACATTTATGCATTAAAAAATCGTTTAAGGAGAATAGATTACATCTTTAATCCTCTACAGAAATACAAAATTTATTTCCAGCAACTTTCGTGATACCTTTCCTACATTTGAACTTCTACAAGAAAACCATGTTCATGTTTTGATTGGTCACAACATGTAATAACAAATTTTTAATATTATCATTAATAATAAGATTATGATCAATTAACAAACATATATTCACTTTAAATTAACAACCTAAAAATTCAACGCATCGACTAATGATACGTCTCCGAGTAAATCCACACAAATGCTCCTCTTTTCAACCAGAACTCATTTCAAGTGTACATGTGACGAAACACGAAATAATAATAAATTTTTAGTGTTATTGTTAATGATAAATTCACATACCTTAAATGAACAACCATGCAATCCATTACATTATCCATTATAGTCTCATCTCCAAGCCCACTTAGATATTCCTTTTCTTAACCAGATCTTATCTCAAGTATACATGTGACGAAACACGAAATAATAATAAATTTTCAGTGTTATTGTTAATGATAATTCTCATACCTTAAATGGCTCATCAACCATGCAATCCATTACATAATCCATTATAGTCACATCACCAAGTAAATCAACTTAAACACTCCTCTTCTTAACCAGGACTTATTTTAAGCATACATGTGACGAAACACAAAATAGTAATAAATTTTTAACGTTATTCTTAATAATAAACAATCATACCTTAAATGAACAACCACGCAATCCATTACATAATCCATTATATTCACATCTTCAAGTAAATTCATTTAAATATTCTTCTTCTTAACCAGAATTTATTTCAGGTGTACGTGTGACGAAACACGAAAAAAATTCCCCGGGAATCGAGGTGCAAACGTCATCGTCTGTGCAGGCGTCGAAGTCGCCCGCGTGCCATCAAGCATGCCACGCGATCCACGCTCACGTGTCACGTCTCGTGTCGTCATCCGGGATCATCGATCGCCGATCCGCCGAAATAAAACGCGCCAGACACGCACCTCTCGCTCTGAGCCGCGTTTTCCTGGCTCAGCTGATCGAGAACACCTTTTGTCCCTCTTCGCCTCCTCTATTTGGACTAGGTGGTGGCTGACTCCTTCGAGAGTTAGCCAGCCCCACCTGGTCCGTTTTTTCTCTTTCATGCTCCCCTCTTAAACACATTAAGACTCTCAGTCCCCTCTACTCCATGCCTGGAGATCGCTTTCGAAGACCCGTTAACCTACTGTGGCTCTTAGTGTTCGAGCTGCCTTCGAACCTTCCATGTTCGCTGTGCAGGTGCCCGTATCGTGCATCGTTCTTTCACAATAATCGTCCTTGGGTGCTGACAGCCAGAGCGTGGCGACCTAAGGTACACAAATTCTTAGAAACTTTGACTTTGTACTGTTTCCTATTACTTGTACTGTGATCCTAATTTCGCTTTGGTTCGAACTGAAAAAAGGATTTTGAGTGTTTTGAGAAAATCTGTAAGAAAAATTTGAAACGAGAAGTCACACGTGATTGTTTCATACTTTAAGAAATTTTCCAAGAATAGAAACGTTTGATTTGAAAATAAAGAACGCAGAAGGGTAAAATTCACAGTGATTTGCTCTCTGTTACATTTATACTCGATGGATGCTCAGGGAAAGCCACTGATGCCAAGTGGTCTGCAAGGAGAACCGGAACTGGCCGGTTCCCTGAAGGTCGAAGGGAACTCGAAGATTCGATCAAAAAGATGAAGGGATGGTTCGACGCTTTCCGTATAGACGGAGGACCAACGTTGTATAGCTATAGTAATCGTACGCCTGTCACGGGAGATGTTCCTCTAGTGATTGTGTTCGTTATATTCGGCACCATCTTTACCGCGTTCCTTGTCATATTTCCTGGAATACGAAAGGAGGTCAGTACTTCCTTCTTCCTTTTATCCCTAATTTATCCTAAATTTAAAGTTTAATCCCTTCTTATCCCTAATTTAAACTTCAATTCTCCAGTGTTAATGATATAATTATGAGTATAATTCTTAGTTATTTGGTTACTGGTATAATCATAAATTTTTATGGTTGACAGCGTATTAGCACGTTCCTCACGGTGACCTTGAGCCTTTTCGTTGGAGCGTCTATCCAAGGTTTGTGTAGTCCACTTTGCCCGCAATTAACTGACTTTTTTCTATTGAACTATATGTATGTGATTCCTTTTATATGATTACAGTCGCTCAGTATGGATCATCCTGGCACACCAGTTCCGCGACCATTGTTAGCACATACAGTGCATTCTCGAGACAGAAAACTGCTGCGGAAATCGGAGGATATATCGGTCTGATGCATATAAACATCACCTACAGGCGTAAGTTGCTATAATAAACCTGCCGCCAGTCGCCTATTGTGCGTCCAAAATCAATTGTCTGCTCGAGGTCACTTTCTCAATTATGAAACGGTATTACAAATGACCTGCCTCAGTTGTTAGAAAATCGGTTCAAATACAATCCGATGCATCTTAAATTAAGGCTCTTATATAACAATGCTATTTAATATTTAAGTTATTCTCTTTTCATTATTTTCAATAAATCTTTCACATAAAGTGCTACCAAGTAGCGAAAATCCAATGGACGACGTGGAGTATAACGAAAGATTCTGGTGGAGGAGTACAGGAGAGATGACGAGTGCCTTTAAGCAAGCATTGAACCAGGGTGCACCGTTTCCTATAGTTTCTCTAGCCGAATACTTCAGTCTTCATCAAGAAGGCTTTTCCTGGGGAAGCAAATATCGACAAGCTGGCTACTACGCGTCGCTAATGCTCTGGTATGCCTCGAGAAAATACCTTTGCCATTGAGTCACTCTTCATTTCATTCTTCTATCCTGACTGTATCTTTCGTTCTTATTTATACGTTGACTAATTGCTTCTTTCTAGGACGTCCTTTACCTCTTGGGCCATGATGAACCTGTTATTAATAATAGTGCCACGATATGGCGCTTACGGCATGATCTTCACCGGGATATGTATGCTTCTGACCAATTTAATCTACTGGGCACTTTTACCTTGCGAGCCTCTCATTGCACATATCGATGGCTCCATTCTTGCTTTTAATTTGGGATGGAATTATTGGCTTGTATTGTTAGCTGGTTAGCACTTTTATCTTTAGCTCTAAAGTCTAAAATCTAAGTTAAGGAGATCTACAATTTTAAGTCTAAATGCCTGAAAACGAAATGTTGCTTGAATTGATTGTATGATAGAATACATGATTGATGAAAAAGGAAAAATTGGATCCTCAGGAAGTGAATCCTTCTAGGTATCGGATGTATGTTCACTGGAGTAGTGATTACGGCGATAGACATGATTTTTCCTCATCAGTTCTCCACGATATTGGAAGTTGATTACGATACGCCGTACGACAGACATGTTATCATAGAAGAGAGTTTCGATACGAGGAACGTCAGGCGAAGATTACCTAAAATCGAGGATTCATTTGGTGATCGTATAATAAGGTTCTATTTTAATTCATGTTTGCTTAATTATATGATATGTTGAATTAATCAACAGCCGGCTTGAGTATAACGATTTAGAACTTATTACATAGATCTGGAATTTTTATCGTTTCAGTCAATTGTCTTCCAAGCTACAAAATAGACACGATATCAAGGAAGAGACACAAGGTGTGATAAATCGAGGATATACGTCACACGAACCGTCAGAATTTCACCATGACTCTAATGAAGATTCATCAAAGAACAATTGGTCGTATCCGTTTCCATCGTCTTCACGTAGACCTATCAATACCTGATTATAAATGCTACATAATCTTTTAGTGTTAATGAATTCCTCAATATGTTTCAACAGAAGTTTTTGTTCATTTAAAACTGTAAGTTTAGCCCTAGAACTCCTATGGAGAAAGGAAGGGAATAAATAGTAACTACAATGAAATATGCTTTCCTAATCTTTCTGATAAACTTAATTGTTTGACCGCTTGAGGACATAAGCTAAATTAACTCTTTTATTTACTTAATTACCATCAGATGTCCCTTTAAATTAATTAACCAATTATCTAATAATTCATTGAGAAATTAACATAGGTCGTAAATTCTCACTGAACCTTTTGACATTTCCAGAAGGAAAATTTTCTTAAATTTGGGATCATTTCGTAATTCAAATTATATTTAATAAAATAAATTAATAAAAAGAGAGATACAGATTTTTGATACAACTTAAATAAAAATTCAATCCTTAAGCGGTTAAAAAGATATTCAATAATTCAATAATAATATAAAGGGATATTTAGGAGTTCCAGGATAATGAGCTTGAAAATCCTTTCACTCAGTTTGATCAGTCCTGTTTATCAATGTCATATCACGCAATAGGGCTGACCTTAATAATACTGACTTTATCATACGTAAATGGAAAAAACAAATATTCTTTCATTCTTTTGTAATCATAAATAAGAAATATAATATTTGTTATATAAATAAGGCATGCGCGTACGCGCATAAATATGTACACTCGATAGAATTGCACAAGATTCACGACAGAGTCCATCGTTTTTCTTTTTCTACTCTTCTCTCGAAATGATATCAACTAGACTAGCCGAAGTTTTCGAAGTGGTGAATGAAGTACGGCAGGCGTCGACCCTTATTCACTTCGTCGCAGGATGACATCACACTCTTCGTCAGAGGACGCGGTCCGCAGCTAAATACTCCTATCTTACTAACCTACGATAAATTTGACGCACAATTTAATTAAAACAAAAATTTAGATTAGTATATTTAATTTTTTAAATAATATTCATAACGTTTCATTTTAATTCGTGATAATTTATTTAATTTTAAGATTAAATATTCCAATGTGTATTGATTAAGCGAAAGTAATTCTAACACTTACGTAGCTATGCTTTTTCTGAACAAATTTTAGAAACGACGTCATATCGGGTCTACCAAAATGATTTATCGCTTTTAAACCAGTGAATATGCTTTTCTTGGATAGCCTTTGAAAATGGTTCTCGCAAATATACTGTGACAAAGAAATTTAATTCAATTTGTGTTTATATAATAAAAATGTAATTTCCCAACTAACTAAGTAATTACAAATGTGCAATAACCTACCAGCATGGTTGTGCGTAAATCGAATTTGTGAAAGAATTGCGTAATAAATATGTGAATTTCTAACACGTCCGTAACATCCTTCCTCTCGACGTCTCTTAGTACGTCGATGAACCATTCGAAATGTTTGTGAGAAGGGCAAATCCAAAGGAAATAAACCTAAATTTAATAATAATATATAATAACATAAATATTATTAAATATTTATATTATGCAAAAATATCATTTTCTTTTTAATCTGAGCACGATAAAATTCAGTTATAACTACCTTCTTACAGGCAACTCCAGAGTATCTATTGGTAGAAGTTCCAAACACGAGATCGTTCAACATGGAGGCGTAGGGAGTGACACCAATGCCACCGCCAACCATCACAGCGACCTCGAACTTGTACCAATCTTGATTGCCACCACCGAACGGTCCTTCTATTCTTATTTTCGGGTGCTCGTCTTCCGGGTTATAATTACAGGGATCGAAGTAATTGCGCAATTTCCAAGTCCACGGTCCCTGCGCCTTAATGTGACACGAGAGAAAGTTCTCGTGTGGTGCAGAAGTCAAGGTGAACGAATGAAATTCGTTCGACCTAAATGCAGTACAAGAAAGGCGAACCCATTGACCAGATAAATATTTCAAATTTGGTGGCCTGTAGAATTTGATTTTAATCACATCTGAAGGTAGCAGTTCCGTTTCGATGATGTCCAGTGCCATGCATTTGGTACGGAGACTCACCATCTTAAAAATAATAGTGTAATAATTAATAAGAGATTTATTAATTTCTAAAAATGTAAAATAACAATATAATAATTAATAGGAGTAATTATTATGTATGAAAATTGGAAAATAAATTATTACAAGGCACAGCTAATTAATAGAAAAATTATAAATCTGAATAAAATTATAAAATATAAAATTATAAATCTGAGTAATAGAGTCAATAAAATACAATAGAATAATCACTCAATTTACCTTGTCTAGAGAATAAATAATGGCAGGGCCAACAAAGAAAATCCAAAATCGCGGAGAGCCAGTCAAACGAGCCAAACCGTGTATTAAACACAATGCATATAGAACTACGTATAAGCTATGCGTGGACCAGAAAAATTTATACGCTTTTTGACGAATAGTTGGATGAGCGAAGACAAAAATTATCGTCATTACAACGAATAGCAAGATCCCAGTTAAACCTGTAAAAATAATTTAGTGTTGCTTAAAACATTTATATGATTATTAAGTAATTTGTAGTAAATAAAAATTAAGCCAAATATCTACCTGTTACTGTTCTAAAAAGCCAAAACGATATTGTCAACCGAGCATCGCTTGGAAAACTAAGTTCGCTGGTCAAACATCGAAGATGAGCTAATGGTTGAGTCGAGATATGATAAAAGTTCACCATGTGTCCCACTGTGTGCAAAACGGAGAAAAATAACGCAGTGCACGCAGCAATTTTATGAAATTGTATATGAGAATCAAGAGGAATGTATTGTTGAATAGAAAATTCTTTGAGCTTAGTCAAAAGGTTGCGTGACATCGTTAAAAGGAGTAGACAGTAACAAAAAGACAAGGCTGCTGCAGAACCTCTAGTTATGGCAATTCCGACTCCCATAATATGCCTCAAATCCGTGTGTTCAGCCATAAAGGAATAGTCTAAAATTTAGAACGATTCAATTATTTCCCTAGAAAATATATTCAGCGCCTATGCATGTATTTATCATAGTTCCACTTTTCAGAGAGTTGTTCAATTGCAAAGAAAAGTGTAAGTTAAAAAAAGAACTTATCACATATTTGAACAGATTTGGTAGTTCTAAGTTTAAAATAACCAAAAAGAAACTTACAAATGAATCTTTCGACGAATAAAGCGATGGTTGTGACATAGAAGACAAATAAATAGAAAATATTTTGGCGATTTTCCTCAAGAAATGTCGAAACAGCGTCCCACTGTTTTTTAGCCCAGGTTTTCGAATCCTCTGGTGGAAGTTGATCTATATGGAAACTTGTCATACGAGCTACGTTCGTCGATGTGTCGAGGAAATTCTGCTTCGCGCCTTTGCAATCGAGACCGATCGCAACGAAATCGCCTTTATACTCTTTCATCATCAGCTTGAAATCGTTGTACGTGAGGTAATCCTTTCTCTCGAGTCCGGCATCCTAAAAGAAACCATATTGTAGATGCAATCGATGTTCTGGATACGGATACTTTAACGATAGACATTTTGAAGTTGAAAGTTTACTTGGAACATTCCATCGATTAATTCTGTAACATGATCGTCTGATAGACTAGTTGTGCGTGCAATTTCTACCAAAGATCTGAGCATTTCTGATAACTCTTCTTTATCAATGACTCCGTTACTGTCTTTGTCGCACATGTCAAAGATTATTCTTAATTTGTCCTCGGTTTTCCCGCGTGAAAATAATAAAACAGTGTCCAAAAATTCCTAAAATGGAGATATATATATATATATATATAAGTTTTAATTCCTTGATATATTATTATTAAAATGGATGAATTCTTAGCTTTCGATTATTGTTTTTTAACCACTTAATATATTATTTTTAATCTTTAAAGCTTAATCTTGAATACAAATCTAAGCTAAAACGTTTAATCTAAATTTTAATTAAAATTTTAATTAAATAATTAGTGTAATTTAATAACATAATGTTTTCCTCAAACGAAAATGAGAAATTTATCAACCGAAAGCGCTAATTAATGTAACTTGAAATACCTATAAAATATGTCGCACAAATATGTTGTACAAAGGTGCGATACTTAAAAATTCCATTTTCAAAATTCAACACCTTTTACCTGAAACGAGATACGGCCGTCCCTGTCTTTATCGACTATATTAAACATTTTCTTTACGAACACAGCGTCTGCACGCATTCCAAGCGCGCTCGCAAATTCGCTTTTAGAAAGCGACGTCCTCATCACGGTAACGACCTCACCGCTGTCGCTATCTTCGGATCGTCGTCGCCTTTCACCAGGTCGTAAACCGAACGTCAGGGCGTAAGCTTCCCTAAAGAACTGTCAGAAAAAGAAAAAACCTAGCCTTACATAGTTTACAAAGCGGGAAGTGATACGTTGAAAGCTTTAAAAGGCAAAATAGGAGTCGATTCGAACTAAGAATACAAAAAAAGTACCTGCTCGAGTTTCTTTTGGCGGCGTTCCTTCGTTTCCGCTTTTGCAAGCATAATGTCCCTACTCACTTGGGACAGAGTGAAGTGCTTCTTATGGGACGCCAGAAATGCCTCCAGTTTCGCAATGAACTTTCTACGCGAGGCCAGCGAATCCAGTTCAAGGACAAGGTCGTAGTCTCGCGGTATCCGCAATAGAACCAACGCCTTACGATGACCATTCTCGTTTTCCTAAATAAATATCAATTAATATATTGTACAGAAGGTTGTGCGAAAAAACGCAAAATGTTAGGAACATTTTTAATATTAATTTTTGTTTGCCTAACGAAATAGAAAATGATAAGAGGGAGAATCTCTTGATTCTACGTAATAATAATATGAATAGAATGCTCTGTATTTCAAGCACGCTAAACCATTGTTAGTAAAATGATTTTTAATGAAACATATTTTATGCATAACTTAGAAAGATGTAGAAAAATAAACAGAATTTACAAATATTTTACTAATAACTACTTGCATATCAACATACTGACCGAAACTCAACACAATAAATTGATTACTCTCATGATATTTAAGTTTTGTAAAATACTGTATTGTAAGAAAAATGATTAATTCTTGAATAACATACTTTCTAGTATACAATATTTGAAATTTTCAGTCAATAACATTCTTCTTATTTTAATTATTTTTAAAAATTTAGTAATCTAATTCATTAATGAGTCAATGCACTTATCATGGTAATGACACTATATTACAGTAAGACATTGCCCTAATCATATTAACAATAGCCAGCGTAATTCCATCTTATGAAGCAAGAAACATTTTTAAACGCACGAAAGCGTGGAATTACATGGGTTTCGCATATCAACCCGGCCCGTTGAAATCGGTGAGCCAAACCACAGAACCAGTCTCTACAAATTTTCATGTGTTTAATTCACCTGTTTCCTTTGTAAAATTCTATACAATATTACACAATTACGAAGTTTCAGCCAAGATTTCTTGACTGAATTCTCCTTCCGAAAGTAAAACGTAAAAGCTTGCCGCAATCACCTGCGATTCTTCTATCGTGACCGTGTTCACGTCGCAGAAATCGAACGTGCGGAGTTTCTCTCCCTTGCGATCGACGATGTGCAGAGCCGCTTCCGGCCCGAATTTTACCTTGACCAGACGACGATGGTTCGCGTGTAACCACTCTCGTACGATCATTTTGTCCACACAGATTTTACCATCGTTTCTTTTTTGTATCGCTTCTTGGAGAATTTTTAGACGTCTTCTTCGTCGGTTTTGGAGCTTGACCAGACCATAACCGGCACCAGCGCAAAGAATCGGAACGAAACCGAGAAAAACACAGGCGTATATGTACACCAGCTCGCTTCCCTGTAATGGAGTAGATGTACATAGTTTTCAGAGTTTGTACATATAGGGTAACATGAGGAAAACGTGAAGTTCCAGGAAGATAGTTTGTTACGTAATGTTGTATAGCAGACTGTCGCTGGAAGAGATATCGTGAAGTTTTGAAATTGGTTAAACTGGTTATCGTTTCAAGAGATGCAATTTGAGATGCATATGTAAGGGGAAACAGAGGGACTATACGATGTCGATTTGGCATTGTCTCTTCTTTGTAGTACTGCCTACTCATTTGACTTATTTTAACTTACAGAACAGAAACAGAAGATCCTTTCTTTTTAAAAGACATACTTTTAAAAGCGGATTTTAGAAATGACTTTTGTAACATAAAATTCAAAATGCTTCTATATTTGGGGTGCATACGGTTGTACGTGCAGTTATATCGATTAACGCTTTAATTATCTCTTCCACCAAGTATAACGAATAATAATTACTTCGAAATAGTCGTAACGTTGTAGTGGAACACAGGGTTCCAACATTGTTGAGTTGAGTTGATAAGGCTGAGGACATGGATCTCCTTCTTCCCAGTTGAAAACACTTCTTTGAATGGCGTCTGCTGGTATTCCTGTCGCGTTTACTATTACGTCCCACAGAGTCACCCGACGAATATCTGCTATTTCACTTTTTGTGAAAATTCTAAAAGGTAAAATATAATATAAATGTTAGTGCACAATATTACTTTTGGAATTTATTTTAGAAATTTTTATACAAACAACTAATTAATAATTTGGGATCGTTATCTTACTACTATTAAGTTTTTCTTTCAATAAATTATAAATGGAACAAAATTTTATTATATACTTTTTAAATTTCTTGAATTTTAAAAATTTGATGTCACGTATGATGCTACACCCTTAAATTCAATACAATACCTATCAGTGCTATCAACACCACTTACCCATTTTCTTCATTTTCAAACCAAAATCTATCAGAATCTCTCAAGCGAAGAAACTGTTCTTTAATTACAGCTGAAAAGAGTTCTCCAGGGCCGGCACTGGATTCCAACATTCCACCAACGTAAACGTCCACATTGTTTAAATTATTCGAATGAATTTCTACTAACGTACGCAGTAGCGAAGGGTTTTTATTGAATAATTCCGGATTGATTTCGTTCCAAGTTTTCTTACGAGGTAGCTTGAAATGTGCCCTAGCTGTATTGTAATCTGGAAGCCCGTTGTCCCTTCCTCGCATGATGTTCAAAGCACCTAAGTCGCGTCTTGAAAACTCCATAGGTCCGAATAAATTATTTCTAATGTCAGTGCCAAGGAGATTATCCTCTTTCTCTGCTATTTGCGATGTCATGCCCATGAGGAGTTCTTCGATCGTACTGTTAGTTAAAACTTCCTAAGAATATAGAAACATAACGTTATCTAAGTTAAATGAAATTACATTTAAATTAATTAAAATATCAAAATAAGATATTAAAAATTGGAATATTAGAATTAATATTAGAATTACTAGAATTAATATATCTAGAATATATTAGATTATCGCAAAAGTTTCTTTCGTTTTATAAGGAAATAATAGATGCACAAAACTTTTTGTTTTGTATTATTTTATCGTATTATGTATGATCCATTTTCTTCTAACTGTA
Source organism: Bombus haemorrhoidalis (assembly GCA_014825975.1). NCBI lineage: Eukaryota > Metazoa > Arthropoda > Insecta > Hymenoptera > Apidae > Bombus > Bombus haemorrhoidalis. Next base: position 8,690,420 of record CM026163.1, on the reverse strand, counting down.
GAATAAAAAATAGAATAAGAAGGTATGTAGAACTAACTGTAGAACAAAGTAGATCAAACATAATTCGGTAAAATAACGTAAAATAAAAAGTGTTGTGCATCTACTATTACCTTATAAAACGGAAGAAGCTTTTGGAACAACTTAATATATTTGAAATTATCAAAAATTTAAATTTATCAATTATTGGAAGTTATTGTATATATCTACTGGACATTGAAATTATATTCATAATTAATATATAGAAATATAATCTATATCTGATATAAACTATTTGTTTTTAAACACCACTTGCATTAGAGTCCCACCAAGTGGAACAAAGTCTAATCGCAGGTTGATCGGTATTAGTTCTTCTATATTCGCAATTTTCATTTCGACGATACAATCCTGGTGGTATCAACGTGTGTCCATATCGAAAAGCTGCGCTCTGAAATATATGACTGATTCCAGGATGTAAATCTGGCTTGTATCCCGTATACGTTGGAGGATCTTCATTAAGAAGTATTGGAATATACTCGTATAAGATAATATTCTGCAATTTAAAAAGAAAAAATTAATTCTATCTATTGGTGAAAAATTCTATTTAGTTTAAAAATTCAAATTGCATAAAAACAGGATTACTTTTGAATTGTATTATATTCGTAAAAATTAACAAGTAATGAAGTAAATAAACAGTATAGTATAATATGGTTAAACGATATAAAGACGATACTCATAGATTTCATAAAGGATTACGGTTGGTAAGTTCATATTAATTCCTCAAGTAGTATGAAATTAGTACATCGTGTATACCGAGTTACAGTAACGGTGTACAATTACATGACAATGATATAGTATTACTTGTAACAACGACAACGGAGTGACAATTTATGGATAGAAAGCATATGTTACATCTGTATTTTGTTATAATTATGTTAGATACTTAATATGTAATCGAATGAATTAACGTGTACATCGAATATGGAGATGCTGATCATCTTTATGAATTTATGCTGAATAGCAATCTGTGTAATTATGAGAAAATTCCATAAGATTGTAGATAATACAATAGATATAAGATGATACAAGTTGCTTTAAGTAAATGAATTCATCGTTATATAAAATAATATTTCTAATTTGTATGTATAGTAAAGTTTGAGAAATATGTATCTTATTTTTCAATAATAATCTATAATAAAACAATAGCTCAGTTAACAGTTTTTGCAATTTATATCAAAGTTATCCAACTAGATAAATCTATAAAAAAATACGTGACCACGCGTGCGTGTATTTAATAATTATTTAAATACAATAAACAAACCTGAAGCGTTCCTATAACAACACGTCTCGCTTTCTGAAAAATATCTTCGTCAGACATATTTGGATTTTCCAATTGTATTCGTGCAGCAATCACATTATGCCACCGATAAAACAATATTCCAAGAGCTAATAACGGAGGATGCTGATTCGTTCGTGGATCTCCAAGAACTGAATATGATTTGTCACAATGAATCAAATTTTTGAAATCGTCACGTACAATGATAAAAGATATTGAACTCACGATAAAGACGTTCTGGACTGAGCATTCTCATAACGTGTGGAACAGCATGATTAAAAAGTGGAGCACGCATTGTGTTCCTCACAGGAAATTTCCTGGTAGGTTCCATAAGGAGGCTGCCGTTTTTGAAAGACCTCATGGTGTTCGCCCATGCTTCGCTGCTCGAATAAATGAAGCTACCGTCGATCCAACTCGTCACTTTGTTTATCTGCAACCTCACGTATTCAGAGCTACTTTTCACGATTTATTTCCCAATATCTGAATAATCTTTGGTAATAAAATTCCCTTCTATATTTGAAGCTCCGAAAGTTTTATGTTACACAAATGTTTATTTTTGACATATTTTATATATGGAAATTATATATTTTATATTTGAAAATTATACATTCTATAAAATTTTACCAATTTTTAAATATTTCTAAATCCTAAAAATCATATGTTGGAAGATTACATATTTCATTAAACTTTATATTTGGAAATGATGTATTTTACTAAAATTTTATATCTAAATATTATTAGATTATAAATAATGCCATTTTTTTCGGTATGTCTATATACACCTTTTCGTGACAAAATCCATTAATTTAAGTTTAATTGTCGAAAAAATAGCATTACGTTATGGAATTATCTAATATATACGTATATGAATTTACACGTAAAAAGTAATGAAATAAACGAGAAATTATGGTGGTTATAGAAGTTTTCTGTGTCTCGTATGTGACACGGTTTCTCGTGAAAAATGTTCAATACGCTTTACCCGGTGGCGCAATAATAAGATACGCTGAAAAGAAGCGCAAGAAACAACTTGCGGAGCTCTTAATGATCACTACTTTCTCTATCATTAAGAATAAAGTTTACATCCATCGAAAATATGTTGTCTGGATATTTTAAAATTTCTTTTTTATTTGTATTAAAACGATCGAACTTTCTCAAATACAAGTTTAAATTTTCAAATGCAATTCAATTTCCGAATTTTCAGACTAAGGCAACAATATCCAAATTCAAGTTTAAATTAAATTCAGATCCTACTACGTTCAAATTAAATTCAAATCCAATTTAAGTCAAATTCAAATTAGATTCAAACGTTTCACCTAAATTGAAATTCGCTATAATAGATATACAACATATTCTTATATTTGGTAATTATCGTATATAGTTGAATATCATTACATTTATTGTATATCATACTATACGTTCCCAAAAATACCACAAGGCAATCTCGCCTTCCAATGTTCAACCAAAGTTCAACGACGCAAGTCATTCACGTATTCCCAACTATCAATATATAAATCAGGTGAATAGATAAAATCGGGTAAAGCAAGAAATTACCTGTTCACGTGGGCTATTAGGGCTGTGTCCGGTTTGCCGATCATAATCCGCCCGACGGAAGGGAATGTACTTGTTACCTTGGCACTCCTTGTCGAAAACCGGATCGCATTTGTCCACGTCGATTCGATGGTACTCTATGGGGCAGCCACTTTCGCTGGCCATGATTATCTCCGACGTGACCAGTTGCCCTGAAATGGTTCCATACGCAGGTTCGATGAAGAGCGATCGAGGTTCTACCATACTTCTCAAGGAAGCGGTTGCAACGCGCAACCGGTTCTCGAAGGATCACTTTTTCCCCTTTGGTCGCTTCCGTTGTCGAGTTTCGCCGCAAACACCAATCGACACGGATGGAATTCAGGGGAGTGTTCCAGTTTTTGCATTTCGCCTCTTTCAAGAATCGACCGCACTTTCCTTCGTTCTGGTTCCTCGACGTTTGTTAATTCCGGTTTAAGCAATGGTTTTTGGGACAAAATTGAGAACGTGAGACCGAACACGTTCGCTTCGAATTATTGGACAATTGACTGCTTCGGATTTGGATTTTTTAACTTCAATCTAATTAGAATTCTGACTTTGTTTAATTCGAATTAAATCAATTAAATTCAGATCGAATTATTGGAGAACCTAAAGCATTTTGTAATTATGGTTCTCTATAATGAGAGAGGATAATGAACTAGAAGACATCGGACGAAAAGAGAAACCAAGAGAATCATTTAGATACCAACTCATTACAGCAAATAGAAGACAGCAACATACGATTCGTAATGGAAAATATTTCCAAAGGCAAGACGACGGAAACAGAGCAAGAAACTTCATACATATAGCGAGACAAACAAAATAATTAAGGATATAACGGCAATAGGACCATTAAATGTACCATTGTCGATAGAAGGAATTATCGCATAGGTAAGATTAGCTGGCAAACTAGGTTGGACAACGACGATAAGACAAGGAATGAAATATAAAATAGAAAAGAACCTACCATGTTAACTATATAACACCAGAAATAGAAAATCGAAAACACATACTAAACGAGTACAGAATAACATATACAGAAATCAGACTAATTACGCAAAGAAATAAGGGATGAAGAGAAATAATAATACTAATTCTGGTTTTCTTCGCTTAAACATTCTCATTTCGAATTATTAAGGAACCATTCCCTTTGAATTCTAATTTTCTTAATTTAATTTAATTATAATGCTGAATTTCCTAATTCGATTTGCTTTAATTAATATTACTTCAAACTTTTGAGGAATCGTTTCTCTTTAAGTGTGATTGTTGTAATCAAATTTGATTTAATGGAACACACATTGGATTGTCTGGAAATTTTCCTGAATGTTTCTTTCGAGTGCTGATTTTCTTAATTTAATTCAATTGGCTATCCAAGGTTTATCTCTGCAACATACACTGCGTTCGTTGTGTACTAATTTAGTATGCTATATACTGAATTTCTGAATCTCCTTTATCGTTAGACGTATCCTTTATTATTTTCCTTAATCTTAGGCTAATAATTAATTTTACATGCGTAACTAATTTAGAAACATTATTTTCGCTACGGTTTCATAAATGTACATATACATGATAAGATACTGAAATATGGAAAAATTTTTTATTTTTGCTACTTCTACGCATTTAAGCTTATTATGTAAATATATTGAAGGATAATTCCATGTAAGTACATATGCCGATAAATTATAATGCGGCAAGTTTCTCAGAAAAACGTCTGGTACTTGGATGCCATTATTAATCTGTTTGTTCATTAATAGTTCCATACTGAATTGATACTTAATTGATAAGAGAAACAATGAACATAATAACGATATGATGCATACGCATATCGCTATATAATTTTTCACAGAGGAATCTAAGTGAAATGGCAATTTAAATGCACGTGTGCTCGATGAATTTCAGAAATTCGTATCATCAAAAGTTTTTTATTTTTTAAACTATCATTAAACATTCAACAAAACCTTTTCACACATATTGCAAAAGCCCTACTAAGATTTGTAGAGTATAGTAGAGTACGGGACGTGTATGCATTTCTGACAAACATTAAACTTGAAAAAATATATAGGATGCACGTAATATAGAAAACTATACGAAATATCCAAAGTATGGTGTTTATAACATTATTCGAATGAAACAGGAGAAACAAATTTTTATTTAAGCTCCATTTCTCTAAAGCATCTCTAATTTCTAATTTTATTTAATAAAAATAAGAATTTTCATAAATATCCACAGATTAACTGCTAGTTTTATTTATTAATTGTAACAATCCTTAAAACCAAATTAAATACGAATCAATTATTCCCCATTTTCAATAATTCCCGATTCAACGTGAACCACACTTCATTATACGTTACACAGAATATTTTACCGTGAAAAGTGGATCAAAAAGTTCTCTCTGCACCTCGTGATACTCGTTTCTATTCCGACACCCGGACACCTTACTGTTTGCGCAACAACGTGCACAAGATATTCGAATGCGTGCACCGTCAGCCATGGTAATTCTACATGCTATTCTATCATTACCTGATTCATTCGAAATATCTCCGAATGACAATTTTCTTGTATGACGACATCATTATCGAATCATATTGATTTTTCCGATACTTGGAATTAAAGAGAAATAATTCAAAATTTCTTTAGATCTTCGAAAGAAATAAACGAAAGGTTCTTTACAGTGCAATGATTTTTGTTCTTTATTGAAATACTAGCAATTCGATCATTTTCGTGAGATCGAAGAAAAATAAATTTACGATTTTTATAAAGATCTTTGAAATTTTTTTTCATAATAAATAAACGGAAGCTACTTTAAATCCTGTAATTTTGGTTCTTTGTTAAAATGCTAATAATGTAATAATTTTCTCGTAAATTTGTCTAAGCTTATCCTGATTGAATCATCGATGCTAATGCAGTAAATGTAAAACGATCTTATTGGATTGTTTAGTCTACAGACTTCGCTACTATGATGAAATTCCTGTTAATTTCTTTGATTAGGCAAAGAAGATCGAGGAATAGATAACGTGAAATAATAAATGAACCGTTTCCTTTTACTGAATCTATTGTAGAATTATTTTCTGATGAATGAATATTTTTTTTTTGTGAAGGGCGTTAATTATAATTTAGTTTTTACGTTTGTCTGTACTTATTTCGTCTAAATCGATGAACGATGATTAATATGCTTGGTGAAATTAAATGAGAATTAATATGCACTGTTTAAAATGATCAAAAACATTGATATGTTCTTACCGAAGAAGGCAAATAATGCTGTCCTATTTTTGACGGATGGCAGACCATCGTCACCTTGCATGAAAAGCTGACTGAGCTTCCTTGGAGATGGTCTATCCTGGCCAGCCAACATGTAAACCCCATCGGAATATGCTGCTGGCATCTTTCGTATCAGCCTGCTGTCTACGGATGTACAAACCGTGTTAAGAGCGACATGATCTCATAATCAATACCTTTCTTTTTCTAATTATTTATTACGAAGCATCGTCGTTCAGCACTTTCGCTGAATCTTTTGTCTTTTGGAATAATATTTCCCCTGTTATCTGGGATTATTTAAAAAGTCTTCGATATCGATGGATCATAGTTATAGCCATCGACAATTGCACCATTTAATTTGTATTTTCATTCTATATTTCACAGGTAAAGTGTTATTAATGACATCTTTTACATAAAACACGGAACAATAATTAAAGTAGAATACTTAAAAACTTTCCTGAAACTCGTAATTTCTCAGCTCAACTTATAATACGATGTGTATTTTTCTTCCTCTGAGCTTCCTCGGCTCTCTATTAGATAAATAACTTAATCCAAACTAGTATAACTTATTTACGATCTAACGATAGTGTGGAAGTTAAATAAGCGTATACCTTATATTTTAATGCTATGAAAGATGTGTAGAACTAAATCAAAAATTGATATTCCGTTATTCATTTCTTACTCTATTAGCACAAACGATGAACTCCGTACGACATTATACGTTTGACTAAATTATTAGCGTTCTATCAGGAAGTACATAGATAGTTAACACGCAGGAAAAAACACTTTATAAGATATGGTGTCATTTAAACAAGGCAGAAAATTAGCGTAAAAAAACGTAACAAACATTTAAAGCGTAAAATGAAAGATTCTTTTGGTATAAAAAAAACAAATGTCGCTGACAGGATTCGTTCGTAAATTAATTATTTCTTTTTTTAGAGAGATAAAAAGAGAAAGATCTCGTGATTTTAGACTTTTTAATGGATATGTATACGTCTTATTTTCAAAGTATCATTAGTAGCAACGTCGTTCATGTTGAATAGAATACATCGATGTTAATATAATAATCGAGGGGCGGCGATTTTCATGTTTAAAGAACCATAACATTTCTGTCGGCAGAGCTGATTACGTCTTTCACGGTGCTAAAGTTTTTGCTGGCCATTTTATACCAGCCTATATTGAAACAAAATAGCGACTTTTTTCGCCTTTCACTCTACGCGCCATTGGCTTTACACGCCATTGCAATTCGAGCCGCATCACAATGTCAACAAAAAATATTTGCAACTACAATTCTCCTCTTTCTCTGTTTAAATTATAACAATTTCCATGTTGTAATGCAAATTTAATAATCGTACATATGCAACAACGTACAGATAAATATTAACGAAAAGCTAGGCAAAATTATCCAATCTCACTGTCCCCGATTTCATTCAAATATTAAATTGTATCATTTAATTATAACAAAACAATACATAATCATAAAACAGTTTCTTTAAATTCCAAACCTCCTATCTTCCTCGCAGTTTACCAATATTTCTCAATATTCCATTATCAATATTTTATCAATATCTTCTTAAAAGTATTCTTACAATATTCTTCTAAAAAACAATTTCTCCTACTGCATAATGATCCTATTCTACTGTGAATGCAGCTTGTTTACAGAGAAACAGGTTTAAACGGAGTAACAAGACAACGATGCAATGGTATTTGAACTACTTGCCGATCGATCCCCAATCAGGATGAGCCAGATTGTTGTACCATCCATCGTACCTTTGTTTATCCGCATAGCTATGCGCAACTCCTGTAAGAAACAACAAGAAAACATTTTCTAAGATCATAACGAGCAAGAAAGCGTCGGATTGCATCGAGAAATGCAGTCTTCTTTCGACGAAATGAAAGTTTTCTAATGTTAAAAGTAAGGGTCCAAGAACAGACATTAATAAAGTGGAAATCTTTAACTACTCGTAGATGGATCGGATCATGTACGATGAATTCAAAGGCATGCGTTATATATCTATGAATCGTTTCTTGGAATTATGAATATATTTTTTAAAAGCTAAATGAAATAGATTTTGAATAAGTTCCGTTTCGATTATTCTTTTAATATTTCGGGGTATGATCGTTCAGTTCATTTCTTGAAATCGTGAACTTTTTTTTAGGGAAGATTCAGAATCTTTCAAGTGAGATCTGCTTTGATTATTTTTCTGAGTTCTTTGGAATCATGAACTTATTTAAAAATATTCAAAATTCTTTAAAGACGTTCAATCTTTTGCCTATTATTCTTTATAAAGTTCCTGGTTTAGAATCGTTTGATTTATTCTTTGCAATCTTTTGGAAAGAAACAAAATTTTTCAAATAAGATCTGACTCCCTTGACCATTTTTCGGATTGCTCGTAGAGTGGCTCGATTAGATGTATCACGGGTAAAAGATAATCGTTCAGTCAGTCAACTATACACATAAATTATTCGTTGGGGATTAGGAGGAGATTTAATTTACTATCAACCAAGTTGCACATTCATCGAGAAACGAATGTACAATTAATTTTAAAGCTCTTTCATAGAGGAAATAAGCCAATTAAATTGTAATGAGTTTAAGAAACAAAAAAGAGTAGAACTAACAGGGTGAAGTAAGACTCAGATCTAATTTGGTTGAAGCTTATGTTACGCAGTACTCAGATTAACTAAATTAACGTGATTTGATTACTAAATTATTAAAATCACAAGGAAGGCACTTGTTTACAAAACTATATACAATTTGCATTTTTCTTTAAAAAACATAAATTCTGTATGCCTTGAAAATTATTCAGTCATGTGATACTTTATCCAAAGTCATACTCATTCATAAATTCAATTCTCAAAGTTACCATAATCATCCATAATCATTTATGTACCTCATTAAACCTCATTAAACATTATATCATTTTCAGACAATCTTAAATATGAATCAGTTTCAGCGATCAATTCAAAATTCTCAGCTACATTTATGGATCAATATTTATACCTTACTTTAAAACAAACTCGTTCCTGATATCGGAGATCAAGAAACACTCCACTGGTTCTTCCAACTATAAAATAGCAAAATGAAATCTCCTCGATTGGAACATCATTGCTCCACATTTTCACTTTCGGTACACTTTCGTCGCTCCAAGTTCGCTCGAGCGGATAACAGAATCGCGCGCGTGCAGCGATCTAGCATCATAAGGTAAGAGTCGTACCGGTTCCAGCAGGCAGGATGATCAAAAACAGCCAGACTAGCAGGTCGATCCATGTCGAATCTGGTGGTCGTCGTCGTGTCATCGTCAGCGTAACAACACGCACCCGTGCATTTCTTTCAACGATTGATCACCACTTTGTTCCTCTCTTGGCGCACAAAAACTGCCGCACTACTCGATGCTTTCTGTTCAGAGTCGACTGCGGGAATGCATGCTTCGTATGAAATATCCTCCGGCTCTGTATAACGATCCGCTTGTGTACTTACTATCTATTCAAAGGAGCAATGGCTACAAGGAAGGCGTGCAAGGTGACACACACTTCGATACGCGACAATCTGACTCGAACGTTATCCAATTTTTGGCCATATACTGTACAAAAAAGAGAAAGAGATATCAAAACGGCGGAGATCAACGAAAAGACACTTTCTGTATGGTGGATGGAGGCACAGTGAAGTCGTAGCCGGGCCACCACGGTGAATAGAGACAACACGTGCGACACACGGGCGAAAGAAAAAGAATCGAGGTCCGTTCGCTGGCTCTCAGGGTATGCCTCGTGTCTGGCGGCTTCGAAGCAGGATTCCCCCCACCCTCGAGGACGTTGGTGAGCGAGGGTACACCTCATACTCGAGTGGTTTGGGCCAAGAGCGCTCAGCCTGTGTTCGCTGTATGTCGTGTTGCCGTTCTTGGATACGCGGTGAAAGTCGCCGGCCTATTTGTTTCGTTACCGCGAACGCGCCTCTGTCTTTCTTTCTCTTTCCTTCTCCGTATACATTGTGCATATCTTTCTTTCCCTCTTTCTCTCTCTCCTTCGTTCACCAACACATTCTGTCTTATTGCTCTCCTCGCTGCTCCTCCACGCTCGCTTCGCGTCTCTTTCGTCCTCGTCGTCTCCACGCCTCTCATCACCGTTCGTTCACCGTATACAACATCGGGACGTATAACGAAGACGACGTCACCGCAGGCACAGGCCTAGTTTTCGAGTCCGCGGCACCGATTACCCAAGGCGAAACCTCTCTCGGTTCTCCGACCTGAAGTTTCAAGGTCGATGACGGGACGTCTCAGACTACGGACACCGGCAGAGAACATCCTGGCAGCCGGTGATGGCAACGTTTAGCAGGAATTCGTTCGCGTTCCGCGTTCTGTTCCTCTGATTCCGGACGCTGAAAATTGAGAACGGGTAGAGGGCATCATGCGTGACCTTGACACGAGGATATTGTTCGATTATGAAGTAAGTGGTTTGACGTAGTGGTATTTCTGTGCTACAGACATAATATAGTAGTTCCAGTGTTAAGTAGCTTTAAGTATCTTGCAATTATACTTCTATAATACACAGTACAGTATAGTAGTTTGGTATTCATAGATATATACTGTATTACAAGATCTGAAATGTTTTGAAATATATAGTACTTCTATAGTATATAGTGTAATATAGTAGTTCTGGTAAAGTACTAAGGTGTTGAAAGTATTTTTAAATATTTCGTAGTAGATTAAAGTGTCGGGTACTTTCAAAATTTCATTCTTTATGGGTGTTTTGGAAATCTTGTATATTTGGTTGGCTACTAAGTGATTGCGGATTTTGTCAATACCACCTAATGACAAAATCCCCAATCATTTAGTTGCCAATCCAATAGTATGTGTTAATAGTCAATGAACAGAGCGAATTGAAGATAATCCATATCCATGTAATCCACGTTCTTTTGGAAGTTATTTAAATTTTCTATGCAAAATATGAAAAATATGATATTTTTTGCATAAAAATAAGAATCTTTGATCAGACAAATTTTTGATTCTCTTTCTCAAAAGCAAAAGTTAAAGAAGTTCCTTTTAGAATTAATTATAAAGACGTACCTCTCATACATATTACTATTTGTTATACTAGTTAAAATACCTTCAGTCATTCCTTCCAGAAAAAATTATGAGAAATATGGTCGGAGATCTGGCTAGAGACTCTTGCATGTCGATAAATATTATTCTATTAGTCGTACTTCAATTTCCTTAGAAATAACGTCATCTATGAAGAATCACATTCTTTATAAAACATTCATTTACAATACTACTGAAGTGAAATACTGAGTTATCAACAATATTCTTCAAGAAGTAAGAATCACATATCGAACTAAGCCTGTATTTAATTCCTATTCTTTACATCATATCAAATATAATGTAACCGGTGTTTTATTTTACCAATGAAGGAACAGTCGCAATATCTCGATAATATTACAGATTCTTTGTCTGCTTATGGGAACAGTCGCACAAGTGTGTTCTTTTTTCTATTTTACACCACCTGAAGTAAAAGTTAGACTAGAAAAATGAATAGTTAAGCAACGCTATTTCTCGACATTAGACTTGCTTTGAGATTTTGTAACTTCTATGATACTCATCCTTAAGTAATAGATTATATATAAACCATGTATTTCAAAATTGAAAAATTGCAGAGTAGTCCTAATAACACGTTTTTGTTAAGTATTTAAACAGAAAAAGAATTTAAGATATTGAGAAGTTGGAAAAATACTTTTAAGTAATTTTAATGGGATAAAATTAAATAAAAATTGAGGATAATTCTAATGGAGAAAAGTTAAGCTTCTTGAAGAAGACACGCACAGAATGAGTCAACTTGCGAAGAGATCTCGCACTCCTGCAACCGGGCGATTTTTATCGCCCTTGGCACGAATCAGCAAAGGCGATTGCATTTCGAGAAGGAGATCAGACAGGCATATTCCTTATTAAGAGTATATGTCATGCTAAGCACCGTTCTTCTCTGCTTGACCGCTCCCTTCCAGAAAGCTTCTTCATCTTTTCTATGATGAATCACAGACCGTTTACCAATAGTCTTCAGATTATACGCAATCGCACAGAGAAGTACACGTCTTCGTGTCTGCCGTTCAGTATATCCTTTGTTCTACTACCTGAAATTAAAACCGTCATTACTACACAAACAAGGCTGAAAAGCGATTAACGAGTTGAAACAAAAAAGAAACGTGCACCTGTATTTTAATTTAAGTAATTCACATGCGCTACTTTGCTCAAGTGTCGTATGATCGGTATTGTGTAATATGTACAAAAACAAAATCATTCGATTTCGAATTTTAATGCACCCAGGACACACCGTTAGGTACAACAACATTTTACATTTCTTTATTCATCATTTACTCCACAAGCTTAAGGAAAGAAAACCATAAAACGATCATCATTATCGCAAACGTTCAGATCGTTCCACGTAAGGGTCGTTTTTTGTAAATTGTATCGTTCGACAAGTTCGACGGTAATTTTATCATTTTTTGATTCGATTCGTTTCTTCTTATTCTTCATTTTTATTTTTATTTTTCTTTTTTCTTTTTCTTTTAAGGTACTTCGTGTATAGCATCGTATTCACGGAAAAAGTTGAGGAAAATTCGAAACAGAATATGTCTATCAAAGATCGTGATCATTCATGTTCTTCGTTTCTCCAAAGATGACGTACTCTCTGCAAATATCGGCCCCGTAAAATCATTCGTCGCTTCGTTACGCATATACATGCCTAATTCTTAAGGTCCCCGTTCAACCGTGAACCTTAACCTGCCCTTTGAATCCCTCAGATCTTGCGATGTTCGCGGGATAATTCGGATGAACAACGCACTAGTTTCGACTGACCCTGATTTCCTAACCCATTGACTTACTAACGCAATAATTTCTAATTCGAACCGTTAGAAAACGCGTCTATCACCGTCAATAAACGCGTCAATGGGTTATAGACGTCCAAGAATTCGTTTGAACAAAACGACTCTGAATAACATCGACCGCGAATTCTTGCAATATCTCTCACAGAGAAGCGCAATACCGATCATCGTAAATCATTTTTTGCAAAATCGCACGAGGCACAATCATTCTTTGTGGTAACAACGAGATCACGGTCGTTCGCATCTTGCAAGGCTGACGCATTGGCCACCTATAATCGCCTGAACATTAACAAAGATTTTGCAAGAACGCGTCACAGACAGCTTCCTAGTTGCATTTTGGAACCATTTATTACGCATTCAAGACGCTACGTTACAATCGTGTAAATAAACTAATGTTCTTAACCACTTGCACTGGTAATTGATCGATAGGCGTTCTTAACACCCAACCATAACAATCGACAGCGAGCTAGTACTTGGGATCATTTGTATAAAATCTTATAATATGTGCACTTAATATGGTTGCAATACGATCAATTGATAACATTATTTTCGCTGTGAATTTCAATTTTGAAATATAAATAGAGAAAAATCGAACAACGTGTTATGTATATCCTTTTCCCATTTAAGATATTTAAGTATTGATGTGCATAACACATTATTCTAGCGCAAATGGTTAATAGGACTTAAAATTATTAGAGGGTTATCAACATTGCATAAGTTACTATACGAACTAAATATTGAAAAAGAATCTATAATATCAAATATTATAGCGTCTCACAATATCCCAAATTCTCCTTTAATTGTAAGATCCTCTAATAAATTTAAGCGATATAATTGTTTTAAAAAACAACCAACATTCAAAAGCTATGCCACTATCCATAAATTAATATTTCCATGATAATGGGACACGTAAAACCAATAGATGAGCGACGTTGCTCCAGGCTGTCATCTTCAAACAGCTTCTTACGCCCTACAGCCTTCGCTGACAGCATTCGTTTCCTTTTTATTCACGTGGTTCATACAGTTTGCATGTGTTCAATTACAAGTAATTCTGTTAACGGACTCACACGCACGTTACAAGTCTACACGTATCCACACAGAAAACCAACGAACGGACGGAAGGATCAAGAGGGCGAGAACATCATTTCGAGGTCGATCCAGGATAATAATAAACGACCGCCGGTGCTGGGAGCTGCCAATGCGCCGCGTGAAGTTCGATCAGTTGTAAAAGGGTCTTCCTGACTGAAGGTAATATTGTATCTTCCGCGAGAAAAGCGTCTCTTAAACTTCCAAGCAATTGCTGCAACTGGGCAGGTAATTCAGTGTCCAGGTCTTTACCGATGCAGGTTAGGATGAAGAACAGGCAGTCAGTCTTTAACATGAAAGGAAATAATTACTTTCTTGTCATTTTATTTAGTATAACTATGTTAATATAAATCTAATATACGCCGTAAGTCATTCCATACGTATGTAATTACATGCCATGGATCGAGAACCATGGCGGTGTAAGGCAAGATTTTGAGAATCTATTTGATTATATATTTCAACTTTTAAAAGCGTTGTCCTTTTAATTTCATAGTTACAATTCATATGATTAAACAATAATTTAATTTCAAAATTCAATTATATCTTTAATACGTTTTTTATGAAAAGCATAACGATGATTCTTTATGAAAAACAATAATGAACTAATCTACATTATTACGAATCTTACTTCATATGTATTTACATTTAAAACATGGAATTTATTTCTCTAGACAATTTTTTGATGTAAGAACTATTTTTAAAAAATCTGTAAATAAAGATTCTGTAATAACTTCATTTCAAGATTTTCTATACATAATTAATCTATTAAGAAAGTACGCTAAATTGTATATAAATTATTTTCAATAAATATAATATGATGTTTCAAGGAAACTACATGGATCTTAGAGTTTTATATAAAAAAGCAAGAATTCATGCGCATCAATCTAATATTTGTATTGGTGCTATCTTGAACCTACCTCAGCCAAAGAATTTACAACTGGAGGCTGTAAGCAATCTTGGCAACACTTCCAAAGCAGTGTGAGAAGAACACGTCCGGGAGGAACGCCCTCCTGTTGTGTCTTTAACTGAAGTTGCCTCCGTTTTAGCTGTAACCGAAATCATGCATATGTATGAGGATACATAGGTATATGCGTCAATCATTTCGAGTCACGAGTCATTTTAAGTAAAAAGCAAGTTTGGTTCGACATAGGTAGTATTGCAGAACGTAATTATCAATTGCACGATCGCTTAAAGATCATCCCATTGTATTATAGACTTCGACGAGTCAAATATTTATCACAGATTGTTTTACGAGACAAACTGATTCTACCTGACAATACATCTCGTTCAAAAACGTCATGAAGGCGGAGTAACGATGATAGTTGGAGCCGTCGTAGAGTATCTTAACTCGGTCTTGATACCATTGCTGACACGTGTTTAGCAAGGATTCCAAAAAAGTTTCCTTTGTTTCTTTCTGCATCACAAAATATTCCATCGTGAGTTCTTTTTTCATAAATTTATCATTTCACAGCATAATAATAATGAAGATATAAATAACAAATATTTCACGCAAGTTATGAAAACAGAATGTTCCTATTTATATGCTCGACACTGTACGTATTTTAATATTAAATTATAATTCAACGAATAATGACCTCTATAATAGTGATGCAAATCTTCGCTGCTGGTTCAGCATACTTTCGGTTCTCGACCACCCTCTCCAGTATATGTCGCACGAGTTCCATTAGAGTTCGAGCATTTAATAGATTTGGATCTAAATAGAAGGAAATTATAATTAACCATTATCTAAATTGTAATTAACAAATATTATTCCTTGCCTTCAAAACATAAAGTTATTGTATTTAATATTTATCGTTACCTTCTATAGCTCTCAGAAGCGTGTCCTGAATCACAGATGGAAATTTTCCCAATTCAGACGCGTCTGAAATATTCACCGCCTTCGCGGCCAACACGTCGGCTGCATTCAAGCTTTTCGATCGTTTCAGTCCATAAGTGGAAACAAAAGATAACGATTTTGTGAGCCTGGCAGGTTTTGCTGCATTCGCTTTGACATCGTTTTGATCTACGTTGAAGTGGACCCTACCCGAGCCCTGTTTTACAAAATGTATTTAGTACGCGATACTTTCACGTTCATCCTACGCGCGCTTACATTCCATTCTACAAGGTTTTTCACAGGTTTTAAAACACGCAAAGTTAAACAGCTTAGATCATAATATAAAATAAAATGATTTTGAATAATACATTACACCTATATTAAGATTAATCTTTTTATAACAAGAAAATACTGAAAAATAAATGCTTAATACTTGTCGTCTCTCGTAGAATTCTGTTTTTCTAATATTTTTCATTTCATCTTTGCTAGTAGGTATTTATTTTTATATAATTTCATTTCTTTCATATCTCTTCTAATATTTTCAATATTTCCTTTTTTTTTATATATATATCTTATCCATGTTCTATCAATCGATGATTGATATAATTTTATAAATAGATGATTACATGTAATATACTTCCATTACATGTAATATATTTCCACTTGATGCTGAGGTATCGAGCGGATGTGACTGTCGTAATGCAGATCCTGTCGAATGGTGACCGCTCTGAGAGTGACGAGATGTCTGATGGTGGTGTTGCTGAAAGGTATGTTGTATTTGTTGCTGCTGCTGAGCATAAAGATACCGATGCACGTTGCCACTCGACTTGCTATGTTGCAAATAATACGGAGATCGCTCTGAAGCATTTGTCCGAGACCTGAATCAAGATCATTTAATCGCCGATCATTTAAATAGATAGCAAAACTGAACTGAACTGAAATTACTGTTTTTTTTCTTTTTTTTTTTAATTTAAGCACACATAGGTCGCAATAAGATAGTGTAACACTTGTCTATATTTCTAATGTAATATCGTTTAACATCATAAGTATTATCAAAATGCCATTGCAACACGCTGAAACAATCCTGCACTCTATCTTTCACTTCGAACGTTGATCCGAATACTAATCTACAATATTTAGATTTCGTAAGACGCTTCGAAAAATGAATCTGGTTTCGAAATTACTTTCAACTCTTTTTACTTCTCTGTTAGAAAGATATTTTGTTTAAAACATACACAATGCACATATCTTTTCTTTCTTTTTAGATAAAGTGTCAATATTTAATAATCAGATTAAAATTTATTATTTTCTTTCTGTCAAGATAAAGTCTATTTCTAATGGATATCTTTTAATTGATCTTTTCTCTAGAAATTGCTTTAATAATAATTTTACTTGCAAGAAATTCGTCTTGGCTTTCTACACATTCTTCAAGCATTCTCGATACGTCGACCTAGTCTTAGGTATTCCATAAGTAGTTTATACTCACTTAGAAGGATGCGAGTCGTTCTGCTTCATAGTGAACTCCTTGGCATGCACGTTTAATCGTGGATTAGTCGTGTTCGCCGTAGTTCCTTCCGTTCTTCCTCCTAAAAAAATATGTCAAAGCTTAGAAAAATTCTTTGATTTTCTTAAAAATAAAATGAAATTTAAAAGATGGTATAATAAAATAAAAACTGTAAAATATGAACCTGGAGGACGATAAATTTCCAAGGAAGGTTTACTTTTTAACGTGGTTACGTTATTATTGTTGTTGTTGTTATTATTATTATTATTACTGCTATGATTATTATTGTTAGTTCCTTTCTGTGGAACCGCATCCCTCATCTGCAAGATTAAACAACAAATTAATTTCAGGTAGCTGTGCAAAAGAACGTGACAATGATTGTTTACAGGCAACTGTATATAGCGTTCTAAATTGATTTTTCTAATAATAGAAGGACAGCCGTACTTTATATTAAAATTTTTCTAATCCTGTCGATACCATTATATCTATGCATTGCTATATCGTTTTTTATCCTCTACGAAAATTTAATTAGAGGCAAACCAACTATGATGATGGTTAATCACAACTTGTAAACAATTTATTCTAACAAACGTTCAAACAAATGTAACTCTCAAAATCTATCGCAAAATATTCTCAATAAATTAACATACAGATTAAATATAAAAACAGCAATTATTTTAAAGAATTTCTTCACATTATATTTATTATCTAATTCATTCAAACATCTAATTCCTATATATAAATAATTACAATAAAATTGAAAACATAGAAGGATATGTGATTCTCCCTCGGAAATAAAGCAATCTCTAGAAACACTTCAGAATGCTCTCTACTTCTCAAAACGTGTAGATTAAAAAAGAAAACGTGCTTGCAACAAAGAGACTCTGATTATACATGTCGTTTCGGTGGACGAAAAGACGTAGTACCGAAACAAACAGGGGAAACTCACAGTGGAAAGCGTGTGAGAATCATCATCGTTTCCAAGGGCGTCGAGAGAGCGTCGGATGGATATCCTTGTCGCGGTAGGGTGGCAGTGACTGCGGGAACGGCGAACTTGCCGGCAACACGAGCAGTAACTACTGGCCGTCTATCAATTGACACGTGACATGCGAAAAATCACGCGGTTTTCTCGCGTTTTCTCGTCGAATTTTCTTCCAGCTTTTTCCGCGTTGTCGTTCGACCGCGCGTTGATACAGCCGACTCTGATGACTGTCGACTAATAATAGACAGCACGGCCACGAGCGAGCGAGCGAAACGAACCAGCGAATATACAGCCACACGATACGAGCTTACATACGTATTAATGCGCGCTGCACCGCGCTAACAGTGGACTGAAATATCCGACGAGAGTCATCTTCGGCTTCGTGTCGACGAAACACGCTTTTAGGGTGGATCCGAAAATTGTCGAACGCGGACGTCCACGGTTCTTCTCGATGAACTACCGCGTGTTCTCTCGCCTCTTCGAAGTAGAAAGTGATGGAAGTCGCTCTGAAGAGTATGAGTGAAGATTAAAGAATATGAAGTCTGAATTAATGATAATGGTTAGACTTTATGTTATATTTTAACGTGTGGCACATCGATGAAGTTGTCATATAATTTATATTAAAACTTACTGTGTTTAATGTCTCATTTATGTTTTCTGGATCATCAAATACAGTAAAATATCAGTTATCTGATTGATTGTTTGGATCTCAGATTCATTAGATTTCATATTATATTTTGATGTACATAAGGAAGTTGTCGTCTAATTTGTACCAAAGTTTACCGTGTTTAATATCTCATTTGCTTTATCTTTTCCCTCGTGTAAAAGTTTTATCTAATAATTTTGTAAACATTTTAGTTGTTTATTGTAATGAGAAAATCTTGGAGACCTGACACGATTGGAATGGTTGGTATTACAGGAATTTAGGAATCCTCGTGTTCTGTATGTCGTAGCAAACCTAAAGTAGCTCGAGTGGTGAATTTCTTAGAATTAGATTACACTCTATTCGCGCCAAGAATTTTTTTACTCAAATGTATGCAGAATGTGTTTTCACGTGACAGTGATTAGAACAAAAATATAAATCGGTACAAAACTATAAATCGACAATCATCGGAAGATCATAGAAATATTATTAAAAATTCATTTCAATAAACTTAAACTGATTCTATAATCTTAAAAAGAAACCTTTTGATTCGTATTATTCATCAGTTATCGTATAATTCAGTGTGTAAAATTACATAGAGTAATGGTGAATCAAGAGTTCAGTGGTTATAACGAAAATAGTAATAGTTGATTATATATCGGTAAAATTTATGATAATACTACTAGCAATATAATTGGACACTGTTTTAATGAAAAATGGAATGAATGAATGAATAAATAATGAATGACGCGAACTAGATAATACATAAGTGAAGATATATTATATCCAAGTTTATTCAAACCTGCTAATTTTTTCATAATTAATCATAATTTTTTTATTGCGGAGCATTAACATATGCAAATACATAGCAATGCGTTACATTTTGTCGTTTTTATTTTTCGCTGACAGTTATTATTATTAAGGATTGTATAACAGAAGATTAATGTAAACGTAATTAACTTCGATTAAAAATTGAATCGAAAACGTGCGACACGTTTTGGCATCGGTTCTATTTCCGTTTGCGTCTGAAATATCTATGACTAACGCAGTATGCTGCAAATGTATTCACCATTCTTAGGCAAACAACATGTACACTAGGCTGTCCTCCGTTTTCCGCGAATCTTCATCTTAGTCCCGCTTCCATTAATTAACTTACCTTTGACGCTTCTTCTTTCGTGTGGGACAAGCGTGCAACGCGTACCATCTTCGACAGCAATTATTTGATTACAACTGTTGAGGAGATCAACGAGCTTCTGCACCAATTACACTATACGTTTCAACAAATACTTTATTATTACACCTTCTCCTATACTCAATTCCTATTATGGTATTGAAATTTGAAAAAAGAGAACAAAAATTGATTGTAAAATAATTATTAAATAATAAAATAAGATAATTATTCATAAAGTAATAAAAATTTAAAGTTTAATAAAAATGTAACTTTAATAGTAATCTAACCTTAAGGAAAATCTAAAATTATAAATTTTTTAATAATAAACCTTTTTATAAATTATTTTTCAGTTAAATTAATAAAGTGAAATTTCAAGATTTCAAAATTCACAATTTTTGTAATCAAGATACATTATACTTTCGAAATAGATACCCGATGATGTAGTCAATGAAAATTTATGAATTGAGTTCAAGATTTTTACTAACCTGTATTATAATACATCGCAAAACAAGGAAGACTTGTTGTAATTACTTCAAATTTGAAAAAACAGCTTCGAAGTATTGAATGATTCGTTGAAAAGTTTCGAGATAATCGTTCGTTCGGTTAGAATTTCGTTTTACCGGCGCAGAGGACCGGAAGTAAGCCGCGGCACTGACGTCGTTCTCGATGCTGGCACTCGATCAACCGATTCGAGACCGCGAACCTGTATTCAAACTATCGTGATGAATCATCCTTGTTTCTTTGCAATTATACCATCACCCTGAGCACGCCTTTATATTTATTTATGACGTAATTAAATCAATTTAGTCTTTTACTGTTTTTTTTTTTTCAAATTTTACTAGAATTCTGATTTGATTAACAATATAAATAAAATAACAATATAAGTAATAATAGACAAAAATTAAATAGAAAATAATATGAATAAAAAAGAAAAGATAATATAAAATTTTTCAATATCTATATATATATTCAGTATCTAAATTTAATATACCTAATTAAGTTTCTCTAGAACTTTTCAGATACTAAAAGCATCACTCTTCATTCATTAAAAAAATACTTCCTCTTTTTGTAATCCGACTTCTGCGCAGTTAGCTTATTTCAATAGGCATTCAATTTATTTTCTTTTCATTAGAGCCGTAATTCAGTTCAGTGTAAGTAAAGAGAGGAAACACAAACCTCTAATTCAGATAATAGACGCTTCATATATACACCAAATAAAAACCATTATTTCACACTCTATACACTATAATAATTATATTTCTCTTTTTATAGTTTGACTCCGTTTGGGAAGATTCGAGTTTAAAAATTGTATTTTAAAAAATTCAGACTAGACCCACACTCCAATAAAATTATGAATCATTAATTTAAGCTACCAATAGATTTAACGATTTATGTTTAATGTTTAAAAACACTTGCAACATTTTATACAGATCACTAATACGAATTTTTTTATTCAACGATTTTCGAGACCAACATCGATGCGAATATGCTCGACGGCTAGAATTGCGACGTATGTACACCATCGATCTTTAACGCACGTTTGTGTGTCGCGTGTTCACGCCTTTCGGATCGTCATGGTTCGCCGAGGACGGAAGGATGAGCGTTTCGAGGCAATGCCATTTACGCGTGCACATGTTGCGACGATTGAGCTGGATCATCTGCGATCCGTAAGGCCGTCCGTGAATCTTCGACCACGCATGGTCGCACCCACGCAAATGACGCTAGTTCTCCATTCTCGTTGCATACACGCATATGCAATACGACATTAGTATGATACACGTCGTACCTAGTCTGAACGTCCTTTAAACGCAATCAGCTGTTCGGGGATAACACTTTCAGTTTGACAACGGATATAACATGTAACTACAACTATAGTTTATTTATACTCTATACCAACTATAGGAATCTAGACACATTGGTTGACTTTTGGTATCAATATGTGAATTCTGTCAAAATTTATAAATTAATTGTAAATCAATAATTAGAAGTAACACATACTACCTTCATTGAATTAAAATTATTCGACACTTTTAATTTGACAATGGTTACAATTACAGCTATAATAATTTATCTATAACATCCAGATACTTTGATTGACTGCAAAATATAGCAAGTCCGCAGGTGGAAAACATGATAAGTCACATTTCCTGTCTTTCATTGAACAGTAAATTTAAAATTCAATATCTTGTCAAACAATTCTATGTCAGAACTATACATATATTCATTTGTAAAAATGGACTCATCATATTTTTCCTGCATGATCTTCATATAAATTGATAGCAAATGAATAATTAGAAATAGTTATAAATATATATAGTTATATTCAGTAGAATAATTATAAATTAAAATTATATATTAACTTCAACAATAATATTTTACTATTTACTATACACATTTACTGTTTAAATATCACTGTTTGCATTCCAGTAGAAACTCTTTCTATTAATTTAGAAAAATCTTGTTAATCTGATTTATAATTTATGATTTATAATTTAAGAGTTTGAAGAATCTGAATATTTTAAATGTCTTATGTATTTTTGTGCATTATGTTTTGCATTTTTCATAAATGTAAAAACATCTGTCTAATCATAAATAACAAAATAACTGTAGAAAGTTTACATATAAGTTTATAAAAATTAATTCGATTGTTATATTATGCTTAAGTTAATAAGTTAATCTTAAGTAAGCTTAAGTTCATGTACCTATAATGATTACAAGTAATCTTTTGCCCAGAAATATAAGTGTGTTATTCATGAAATATTTAAATAGTAACAAATTCAAAATAAAGATTTCTCATTTCACTTCTTCCAAAAATAAGAACAAGTTGATGAGATATAATATGACAAAAGTATTTCACAAATCATTATATTTATTCATATATATGATTTAGAGGATTACAAACCATGATAGCAATAAGTCAATTGAAGAATCTATATTTCTTTTAATTGGAAGCATTAAACCATTTATCACTTGATCCGGCCAATGGCTAGTGTTTCGTTTGCACATCATTCGATGATATCTCTTTTTTTCATATTTTTTTTAAGCGCTTAACTAATATATATCTTGTGCTTCGTGGGTAACCATAACACGCTTCTTCGTTATTATTATTGTTATTATTATTACATTGAAAATAATATTATGAAAAATAAATCTTAAATTTCTGCTAAATTCGTTTTCGTAATCGTTTTGAATGGCTACGAAAGAACGTAATGTACAAGATTTAAATAGAGTACTATGTGCTACGATAATCGATATTCATTTAAGGTATAAAAATTAATTATGGTATTCAGGCCGCTTAGAATACAATCAAATTAATGGGTATCGAGCACCAAAATCGGTTGTTGCAAAGCATATTTTGTAGAATCTACCTACAAAGTTTCTTATTTTAAACGAGTAATGAAATGTGTTATCATCTTGTTTCGTTTTTTTTCTTCGTAAATGTTCTAATACACTCCAAAACGAGATTTCAATCTTATATAATGTCCTTTGTTATCAAAAAACGCATAAAAAATTATAGTACATTATATATGTAGATATGATAATACATTGTGACGCCGTTACTGACGTGATGCTGGTTTTTTTTTATAGTTATCAATTAAATGCTAATCCCTCACTTTATAAATCCGGCAGAATGATGTAACGAAACATCAACATCATTTACACATTTTGTTCTGGTATTTTCTACTACAGAAAAATCCGTAAACATTAAACACGATGATCAGCTTATTCGAGCAACTCTGTAGACAGATTCTCGCTTCAACATCGAAAATACATCATTCGATACGTACAGAAAAAGTAGCTTATAAATTATTCTTCGAATACACGCTTTTCTTGTAATACAATACAATTGCGAATAGTATAATCACATATATACGGTATATATATATACATCCAATATATATATATATATATATACAATATATATATGCGTTTGTTTGTGTGTATGCATAGTCGAAATGTAATATTCACAGTGGGAATTTTCTAACATTTCGACCATGTGTGTATATTCGCTATAGTAAATATAGATAAAATTGTAATGCCAAATAGTATGGCCTGTGAACACTTGGGTAGTTTGAAGTTTCTCGGTGAGCGGCCAACAAGTCACTCTAAACACTTATTCTTTACACTATCTCTTTCAAATCTTTACTATTGTGTATCGTGTGTACGTCAAAACCAATATATTAGCTTTCGATAATATATAAATATTTCCGTAACAAATAGATATTTAAATAAATTGCGATACAATGTCACACTAAACAGCATATAAACACGAGCATTAAATACGAAATATGTTTTGGTGGCGGAAAATCAACATTTCGCAGTAACATTGTTACCATGGTAACTTGCTTTTGTGTTACATTTTTTCGTTAATTACACAAAACTATACAGGAGTTTACTTCCTTCCTTTTTTCTCTAAGGCATTCAAGTGTTCAAATTAATTTTCGTAGAATGATGAAACAAGGGCTCTACAAATGGTATTTGTATGTTCAAAGTCTGGAATATAAGTTGCAGAGTTTCAAACTCACACTTCTTTAGGAACTTTCAATTGTACAAATACAATTCCGTTGCAGTATTACATAAACGTTTTTTTTTTTTCTATGACTATCGTGCAGATGCGTTATTGTTTACATTATTGCCATGGAAACGTTATTACTGCTGAAAATATTTTTGTAAATGAACAATCGGATATAGAATTTTGAGCGGCGGAGCGGTTGTGGCAGCTGTCAGCCTTCGTTATTTAAATCTATCTGTCTTTTATATGTTCTTTCTTTCTTTTCTTGAATTAATTACACTTAAGCATGCGTACACCGCAATATTATTACACGCGCCATGTACGGACTTTTAAATATACAAGTATTACAGGATGGTTGAACGTCAAACTTTTGTATTAACAGTATAATTTATGAATCTCTAAAAGTGCTGGAATTTTTCAGTCTGTCGCACTTTGCATAAATGACGTTTGTATGTGCATCTTTTTTTCTTTCCTTCTATACATATATATATATATATCTGTATATGAATATCCAACCAACCTGCTAATCATATGTACAAAAAACACAATAAAGTGATTACGTATTAACGGATTAATGAAAAGTATGCAGTACTTTGCCTATAATGTATGCGAATAATGCATCTTGTTATAACGTTCAGTACATAGCTAGTAACGACAAAATAAGTAAATAAAACTCTTTCTCTCTTGATTATTTCGTGTTTCAAGAGCTTCTTCACTCATAAATATATATATTTTTTATTACATGCTACCAAATAACTACTGCGTCGCTGCTCTTAAAGCATAATCTTAATTAGTACCTGTACTATAATTAGATTTGATTAAAAAAAAAATTAGCTACATTTAACTACTGAACATCCAATGAAGCACTGGATATTGGACCTATCCTTTTGCTACTCCATCTATGTTTTATAAAATCCCTCCCTGAGACACAAGGATTGGTCATGGATGTTCAGGAGTTAGGCCGAAATGCTAAGCATTTTTTCACTATAAAAAAGTGGCAGTTAGCCGATTTCGATCATTTCTGTATCTTCTACATTGCCATGTCCAACTCCGTTGTGTCTACAAATTGTCACAATCACGGTTATCGAATTGCAATACATAAAAAATTATTTTTACTGAAGTAGATTACAATGAATACATAGATAGTAAAGTATATGCTTACCTATGATTTTGTACATGATTATTATGTAAATGAAAATGTGTGCCTCTAGGAGAAAAACCACGCATATTGCCTCTACGTGGACTTCTAGCATTTATTACCCGTGGCTGTGAATACATATCCTCTAGTATACTAGGTGCCACATAAGTGAATCCCTGAAAAAATTTTTAAAACTTGTTTAATAATTAAATAAATATCTTTAAAAAGTACTGATATAGAAAATGTCTGAAAACGCACTTGAAATACTCTATTGGCGGATTCACTTAACGTGTATTCCGCGGGGGAATCAATTGGTGCGGATGTTGTAAATTTTTTATCAAACTGTGATACATCGTCCTCACTTGTCAATGTTGGTCGAAAAGGCGGTTCTAATTTTCGAGAAATTACGTCATTCCAATTGATATGCTTGAAGAATTGATGACTTTTTATTTGTTCCGCATCAGACGGCCCAGATCCTAATCTTTGTGCAACTTGTCTCTATAAATATAAAATTACATCTTATTAAATAATATTTCTAATGTAATTACATGTTACTAAATAATTTAGAATAAAGCAATTTTTGTAATTAAGGAAATTAACCTTCAATAATTTTCGTATGAGATCTCTGGAATCAGGTGTTAGGTATTGTGGCAGATTTAGTTTACCACGTAAAATTTTTTCAATGGTCTTCTTCCTATTATCAGATGTGAATGGTGGCTAGACATTGAACATACAAATGTTAGGAAGTTTACTGATTCATTTCAATATCCCTAATAATACTTACTGAACCTGTGAGCATATCATACATCAAAGTTCCAAGACTCCACCAATCTACTGCTTTACCATGTCCACTTCTTGTTAGTATTTCTGGAGCCCTTTTATTAAAGTATATACATATCAATATTAGTGTCACCTGATTTCCATTTATATCAATGGCTATAAAAATTTTCTTACATATATTCTATAGTACCACAGAATGTGTGTGTGACAGTGCCATCTTGTATATGTTCTTTACATAAACCAAAATCAGTTAATTTTATATGTCCCTCTGCATCTAATAATATATTTTCTGGTTTTAAATCTCTGAAAATTTATTAAAAGGACAATTAAAAAAGTCATAGAAATAATGATACGCCATAAAATACATTTAACTACTCTATTTAATTTGACATGTACAGAAACTCTGAAATACCTATAAATAATTCCCTGTAAATGAAGATGTTGCAGGGCCAATATTATTTCCGATAGATAGAAGCTATAAAAATAAAATTTGCTTAGTTTTTCTTTAAAACTAGATCACAATCAAAATATGATTATTAAAATGTTATTGTTTCACTTACCAAGCAGTTTCTTCAAGAAAAATGCCTTCATCATTTAAGTGTCTAAATAGTTCACCACCACACATGTATTCCAAAATCAGATACAATTTGCCACCAGTTTGAAAAGCATACATAAGGTCTACGATGAAAGGATGCTGCCAAATACAAAGCACATACATATTTTAATGAATTTTTCACATCGTGGTTTATTAAAAATATAACTAATACTTATGTATTAAAATGATTATAATGTGATAAATATTGATTAAACATTATTTTTATCTCATAGTATTAATAGATAGCAAATATACAAAAATTGTCTGAATTTTTAAAATACATGTAGCTCTGACCTACCTTTACAGCTTCTAAAATATTTCTTTCAGCCTTAGTGTGTGCAGTATCTTTTTGATTCCTTATAATTGAAGCTTTACGCAGAACCTATTTTTTAAATAAGTGTGTTTAAAATGAAGTAGAGGTAAAATTAACACTGAGCATATACGTAATATTGAATAAAAAATCAATATGTATGAACTATAGTTTTTTCTTAACTTCATAAAATAAACAACAATTTACGTATAAGCTATTACTTTATATTTAAACACATAACTGTTTCCAGAATAGATATACATTTCCAATAAATAGACATTTTTCTTAATAAAGTTCATAAGAATTAAAAAATACAAATTCAATTATTTATCACGACTCTACTATTTCAAAGCAATTCATATTTGAAAAAAATACATATATAAAAAAAGATTATAATTATGCAAAAATCTTATGGAAAACAGAGGAAGACAAAGAACTTATATAAGTGGAAAAAAACAATGAATTAAAATTTTTTGCGAAACAAAATCGATATCTTAATAAAAATATTATTCCATGCGTATCGTATGACATCGATAAGATATCCAATACATAAACAGGAAAGGAAGAAACTAAAATTTTCCTACCTTCATCGCAAAAATTGTGCCACTGTCATTACCCGTAATTTTACGCACTTGAAAGACCTTGCCATAACCACCCTTCCCGATAACTTTACAAAGTTCGAAATCCTGCGGTCCAGCTCTTTCCCGTCCACGATTTACATTCTGTTCCGATATAGGTACTGTTTCGACACCTTCCGATCTAACAGGGAATGTGAAAAAAAAATTGTCAGCACCATGAGAAAAACTTTCAGACACGATAGATAGATATATAATGCATATATACGAAGCGTAAAGGACAAGCTTACTTACTCAGTTATCTCATTCACGTTAGGATTCGCATCGTACTCTTCCTACGTGAAAAGAAAAACGTATAGGACAATGTTATGGTACGCGAAAAGAAAATGACGATAAGGAAATCTGGAGTGCTCGTGTGCAGATGGAGAATTACCTCGCCAATCTCGATAACATCATCATCAGACTCGTCCCTATTTACCGTGTCCGCATCGTGCAATTCGATATCAAAAACTGCTGCCATTCTATGCGCGGCTAAATTAAATCCAACAAGATTTCGCGGCCGTCGAAGGCGAATTATTTCTTTTGTAACAGACAACGATAGCACAACAATATTGTTAGACGATCAAAACCTTGAATTACTACGAACAAGCTGCCCTGTCCCGAGAGCATACCAAACACCCTCGGCCTTACGTGCGCTCCGATTGGTTGTGGAACCTCGTCATCGGCATGTTATCGGAGTGGGAGTGTGTATGTTCGACCAATCGGGCAATCACGTTCAAAATTCTGCAAGGAATTGACAACTACGGAATTCTACGACGCTATTGCCAAATCTTCACGGTGGAATCTTCCGCGGTTCATTTAAATATCGTTATGTTACTAATTATAAAAGTCGACAATCTACAAAAGATTTTTAAAGTTGTACGTTATTCGAATTACAAACACACATAAAACATATGAAATGATTGAAACATTCAATGCATGAATATATGAACATATTAGTATACGTATAGAAGATACAATTGTTTACGTATTGAAACGCGTATAGAAAACTTTGATAAATATATTGTTTGTTAACTTGTCTATTTTCAAACATTTTAAAATGTCATTAGCTTTGTAATGAAGCTCAACTAATATGATTATGAATGAAATTTGAAACGAATTTGAAGATGTAGTATATAAAAATTATATGATATTTAGTATATATACATTCAGTCTACGAAGATATATCAAGTGTATATATGTAATGTAAAAGTATGTGAAGGTATTTAAATGGTCAATTATGTATACATTATGTATATAATATGTGTGTACGATAGTATAGACATAAGGCATATAATATTGACATTATTACTTATTGGAAAGATATTTGTTGAATTAATATTTATCTTTCAATTACAAAATTTTATAAATCATAATATAACTTGAAGGTAAATGTGTATTGATTGAAATATTAATTACTTCTATTTTTATTAATCGGAACGAACCGTCTCTTATCAATTAGATTAATGTCAACTGAAGATATCTCGTGCAAAAGGTGTCACCATTTTACAATTGATAAGAGGCTGCTGCGCAGTAACATATTGCAACCCATAGAATAAAAAAATACTCATTAAGTTTTAATATCACTGTGTTTTGTCATTTAAAAAGAAAGAAATAGAAGATGGTTTTACGACACCACGTAGAGGGATACGAGAATTTTTTCAAATTTATGAAAAATTTCAGATCTAATGAATCAGTCTACGTACTTTATAGTGGTAAAAAGCTTCCTAATGGCAAAAGT
This sequence comes from Bombus haemorrhoidalis, assembly GCA_014825975.1. Classification (NCBI taxonomy): domain Eukaryota; kingdom Metazoa; phylum Arthropoda; class Insecta; order Hymenoptera; family Apidae; genus Bombus; species Bombus haemorrhoidalis. Next base: position 8,660,511 of record CM026163.1, on the reverse strand, counting down.
TGGTGCCCAGACTGCGTAGAAGGTATAATTACTGTACCGTAGTCATTTATTTTATATATAACCTTAATTTTATGACACATTGCTTCCTTTCCATAAAACCACTTAGATTCAGTATCTTTCCATGTTACATGTTTGCTTTAATATAATTACATGATAGATTAAGGAACGTTTTTTTTAAAATATACACCTGCAAAATATACACCTTATAATATACCATATTAATAAGTTAATAATCTATATAAATTTAAAACATTTTATTCTTATTACAGCGGAACCTTTCATTGAAGATGGGTTTAAAACAGCTCCAGAATCAGTACACTTGGTTGAAGTTGAAGTTGGAGATCGGCCATTGTAAGTAGTTTAATAGAATAAAATATATATGTTAGTGTATACTTCTTTTTTTAAATTTAGTCTGAAATATGCCTATCTTTTAGTTGGAAGGATTTGAATTGTCCATTTCGAACAAACTCTGTTACAAAGTTAAGAGTACTGCCAACCTTAGCAAAATGGAATACACAAAAACGTCTAGAAGGTGATCAATGTCAAAAGATTGACTTGATTGAAATGTTACTTACTGACGAAGATGACTAAATAATTCAATTTCATATGCTACAGCAGTGAAACTTAAGATGAGCAACTCTGTAAGTCATTAAACAATGAATTTTTTACTAAATGTTATTTCGTTATAAGTAATATAGTAAACAATCAATTTTGTACTCAGAGTGATCTCTTACAAGATTAGGAGATATAGAACTATCTTATAATTGTATTGTAATAGTATCTTACTTTAGTCAAATTACTTACATATGTCTTCTTATAAGAATTCTTTTTTTCCTTTTTTTTTACAAATCATTTCAACATATACAATTAGCACAAATATATATATATATATATATACCATAAATATATATAATAATATCATTATAATTATCACAAATAAAACAAGAACTACATTTTATAATGTGCAACTAAGCATTATAAAATCTGTAAGAATTGTATAGAGTAACTTTTGTTTCTTATATAAACATTTTTATCTTATATAAACAATTAAAAAAGAAAAAGATTAACAATAACATAAAAGCATTGGTTTCTTTTATTATTAATTATACTGTATGGAATGTATTTTTTAGAGAGAATATTTTCTATAATATATTATTATTCTAAGTACATTAATTATAAAGTTGTCGGTGTTATGTCTTGTGATTCTGACGGTGGTATAACTTTCACGGAGTAATGGATTTTCTTATTTCTTATTATGCTATAAGTGTTATCAAAAATAATGGAATCTACAACAGATAAAGTTATTGATAAAATATCTGATATTTTCATGATGCAACTGTTTACACAATGTCTACTCACACGTAGAAGGTACTTCACAGGTCAAAATTCCAATCTCATCTAATTGATGGGCAGCCACTCGTCGCATTGGTATCACTTCTTTCTGTGTTCCATTATAATCTTTCTTCACAATACCAAATCTAATGTCATGATTCTCGGTACGAAATTCCCAGCTACACAATTCCCAACCATTCACGATTAATAAATATAGAATTATATTATATCATAATTAGTTTATGAATTTTTTATACCTTAACAGAGATCCCATTTCAGACGCTGGAATATCAAGCTCTAGTTTCCCACCTTTCTTAATTGTAACTGTTGTAAAGTTCTCCTTATCTTTCTCTGTGTTATTTACATACATTTCTTTAGGGACCTTGCCACCAAGACAAATCTGAACATAAAGAAAAATTTTAATATCATCATATTTCATTTATCAAGAAATTTGTCCAAATTTTGAAACAATATAAATTTCTTTTTCTTCACCTTGGTACCAAGCTTTGGGTTGCCATCAGGATCTTTAAGGGTGCCTCCAAGGAAAGCAGGCGCTTGATCTCTGTCAATGTTACTGAATATCGCTGTCTGCCATCTCGCAGGATCCGATTTGTATATTTGAATCTTTGATAAGGTATACTCGTTCATAAACTTTTTCGCCACCGAAAATGCGAAAGCAAATACCTTTGGAGCTACAAAAGAATACGAGATATAAACCATCGATCATTTTATTATATGATTATCTGTAATATAAAAATTGTACCATTAATTATGTAACAGGTCTTTAAAATCTCTGGATAATTAGCCTCGTACATTTGGATTAAAGTAATGACAACTTCTCCAGCTGGAAAACAGAATCATGAATTAATATTTATCACAATAAACTAATTTAATTGAGTTATAAAAAAGCAGCTTCGTTTTAGGAAAAATTACATCACTAACCGATCGTTTCTTACAAAATCATTGAACAGATGACTCTTTCAATTTATATAAGCATTACATTGGTTATCTTGTTTTTATGGGCCACGAGCACATACAACTAACGAAAAAACGCTACGAAATAACTGGTAATGATACTTTAAAGAGCCAAACAAAATATACTCTGAGGAAGTTACGTAATCGTGGTCGATATACATAAATTTTACCTGGTCTCCAGAGATATTGTTTCAAGTTAAACCCCTGCATGTCAAAAATTACGACCACCTGACCAGCTGCTGGACCGTGTTTTAACATTTGTTCTCTACATAATTTTAAGTATTCTTCGAGACGTTTTATGGTCACCTTTATCATATCCCTTCTCGAGACCACGTGCAAAATACCATAAATATCTAATGCGTCGAAATACACTACAATCACTGCAAAAACATTGGAATTATTGATTTCATCGTGTTTCATTCTCAATTACGGCTATGATGAGCATATGTTCAACAATTTACCTGGGGCACCGTCTTTATCGAAACCACATAAACCGTGAGGTAGATAGTCATTCAGAATTTGAGGAGGATCCCATTCGGTTAATTTGTCAACTTCCCATTGTTTTCGCCACTCCATAGACTAAAAAGTAATTAATCTTTAGTTTGAAAGTATTATAAATATAATGTACATGCACTAATAGTAAAGTAAGTAAAAAATGTTCACATAAATAATATATTCATACTTTGTGAATTTCAAATCCTAAAGACTATTAAGCTGTATATAGTACTGTATATAACGATGTAATGTAATTTAATGCACAGTATTATGACAGAGAAATCTGTAAATTTAAAATTATAATTTTCAACATATACTCCGAAAATAGAATTTTAGACTAGAAACGCTACGACTAGAATTATCAAAATAATGTCTTGCAAGAAACATTAAATATGACATATGTTCATATGAATCTTTACTTTTTATTAATTTTATAGAGAATTGAAGATTATAATCGAATTGATGACTTTCTACATACATAGAAATAAAAGATTCAGCGAATGATTGACGCTTTAGAGAACGATTATTACCAAAGATACACAGATACATACATCCCGTATAGTTCAAAGAAAATTTCTGTTTCTATAAACGTTCTCTTAATACCTAAGAATTAAGCGGATAATCAAGAGATGGAATTGAGAAATTTAATTTCTAGTCTGCCTTAAGGGGAGAAAGGGATTATAGTTGCAGCTAACATATTGCAATATCCGGAATTCTATTCGAAAGAAGAAAGTAGTACGCATCGTGATATTAGGATCGTTTCGCATTTTTGAACGTCGTTAATTACGGAAATCGATAATGGCACAATATGGATAGCGTTACAAGCATCGAATCGTGTATCAAGTTCTCCAACGTTTTATAAACCGACGCAGGCACAAAACAAAAAATTACAATCACCATCTTCGCGTAAGAGAATTTAAGTTATTAAATTTACTATTAATAACGTTATTTATTAATATTTTATTAACGTTATTTGTATAATTTATTAATAAATTTAATTTAATTATTAAATGAAATATGCTTTCTTCGTTAATTTATTAATGATAATTTTATATTTTCTAACTATAATTTTGTAACGAAATATAAAAAGAAATCTGTACAAAAGTAGGTTCATTAATATACAAACAGGTATGAAATATTGCAGTTGTTTGCATTACAAACAGTTATTCTGCTCTCTCTTTGCTCATCAGCTTGAAGTGTGAGCTGTAGAACTTATTGATTTTTCCTGGTTTTATGAACAAGTATTCTTTTCGTATCTACATATACATAAATATGATACAAGTTCAATTTAAAGAAAATGGATAAAGCTACTTTCAAGTATTAAATTTGAAAATTAATCGGTCTCTTTTCGTATACTTTTCACAGTAAAATAATAAAATTTTTTAATATTTTAATATGTATAAAATATAAAAATCCTATAATAATATAAAAAATAAATTAATATAAATTAATTCAAACATTTCTTTAATAAATAATGTACTGCTCGTACTTCGCTCATTAATTAGATTAATTGTAATAATTAATTAACTGCAAATACAGCGGAAAGAATTCGGAAGTACTTTATTGCGAAGCACCTGAAGCGATGAAAAGTGCAGAAGAATTATTTTTTTCCTTCTGTTGGCCACTAGACCATAAAGAGAGTATACTTCGTTAACGCTTCGTAGACGATCCACAAGTCAGTGAAAATTCAAAAGATCGCGGAACGTGTTTCTTCAAACTTTCTCGGTTAAATTCATGGCTAGAGCTATAGAGCATCAAGCGCGAAAGGTGATGACTGATCAACGTGATAGTCGATGTTAACGTTGAGTTATGACGTTGAGCAATTTATCGCAATTATGCCCAAAGACAAGGAATGCGTATGTGTTCAAAACTATATATCCTTATTTTTAGGATGAAAAAGTTTGCTCTTCGAGGTAGCTGATTCTTTCTTCATTCATTTTTGTTAACCGTTTATGGCTCGAATAATCTTTAATATTTTGCTTCGACTAGTTCATATCCACTAAGCTATTTTTAAGAGCAATTCATGGATAGAATATGTATTTTCATATTTTCATAAATAATAACATTTTGTTTGATCTAATTCATTTTCTATTTTCACAAGTTTCAAACTATTTTCAGAAGTGATCTATTATTTCGATATACTTTTTTATTACCAATAACAACGTATCTTTATACTTTGTACTTTGATTTGTTTCTATTAATACCAGTATTATCAAATCTATCTAAAGCAGAAGTTGTCAATATGTTTCAATACTAAATACTAAATGATTAATGTTGACCTCAACTGTATTACAGTTTGAAATAAGACCGCAAACAGTTAATGAATTCATTAGGGTCGGTGTCATTAGTGTCTAATACATTGCCAGTCGCTCAACAAGATTGATAATTTTTCACTGTATATACCTCGCAAAGTAAATGGTCTTGCCTGGTCTTACATTCTCCTCTACACAATTTTACATGGTAATACCGTTAGACAGTTGCGAGGAACTTCATTTTTATATATGCTATTAGAATTTTTCTTCATGTAATATTTTTCACAATTTTTCTTTAATCAAGCAAAAATTTATCGAAATATTTATATCAGTGTGAGTCTATCCGATTGACAATATGTATTACATTTCATTATAGAGAGGAGATACACAATAATAGGAATACAATAAAATAAGAAAAATTCAATTAATATATGGATAATGGAATTTTAAAATTAATTAGATAAAGTCCTATAAATCTGTTAGTTATGTGATTAATAATAATATGGTTACATTGTATAATTCGTACGTATAATGCAACCATGGATATGGACGCAATGAGATATGTGAAAGTTCAATATAAGTTTGAACGAAGTTGTCCCCCTTTCGAAAAGATTTTTTCTACAGCAAAGGAATTTATTTATTATTCGGTTTCTATGAAACTAAATAATTAAAAAAAAAAATAATTAGAAATAGGGAAGTGAATAGATGGGTTTGTGTCAGTAATTATAGGTGAAAACATCCATACCTCACGTAGCATCTTCTCCGCAGCAGTCGGATCCCATTTTCTTGCTGCAAATCATATATATTTTTGAATATCTATTTTAGAATCAAGAAATATTTAATTTTACATTACATATTTATAATTCAAATGAAATTGGAAAATTAACAAATTTAGTACCAATTAAAATTTTATGTTCGTTTATCATATATTTTTTTATACGATTAAGATTAAATTTCTTAATTTCGCAGAAAATACTTAAACAAAAAACTTTTTCCTCTCTGTTGTAAATCTTCTAATGTCTAATTTTATTCAATGATCTCGTGAAAATACATTTCTTTCACTGTCCTGAATGGATATTAAGGAATCTTGATATATCAATCTTTACATTTATTTATAATTTTCTATTTTTTTAAATTATTTTATATAACAATCTTTTGAGTAGTATATAAAGTATATTCCATTTGTGTTATTAGTGTTCAACCAGTTATTAATTTCTCATCAAGTGTATCTCATTGCAAATTACACTTAATTCGAAGATACTATGTAGTGAATGTTAGATTCTTTCTTATACGAGGCTTTGTTCAGAGACCAAAACAAAAGAGAATTCACATTTACTGAATTGTGATTTATAATTACACACAGTGGCTCATGAAAATATTTGAATAGTCAATTACTCGTCATATTAATAAGCCATGTTATTCAGTGGGACCATCTTTAGCACTAATTACACGTTTAAGACTAGTATTTATGTTATATACTAAATTCCTTATTAAATGCATGGTTACAGTATCAAAATATCTTGTAACTTCTATATACATTCTCAGATTTGTTTCAAATTTGAGTGTTCGGTATAATCATAACAATCGTATCTCATTACAGCTCTAACGAGACTTCGAAATTTTTTATACGTATACATATACATATACTGTGGCTGGAAAGAGTATTTATACATTACTGTATTTATCATAGAATTTACATATTAATTAAGACCAAGTATATTTCGTACCATTTAGTAATTTTTTCTTATGATTAGAAAAATTTAATACCAGAAAAATGAATCGTAGAGTCTGATGAGAAAATGCTTCACTGGAAAATAACGGTATTTGCAAATACTTTTGCAGCCATCGTACATAAAAATTCTTTACGATAAGTATTTTTATGAGTCACTGTACATAAGGATTTCCAAACAGTGTCTTATTTTGTATAATTTAAGCGATTAAGTTCTATGATGATTGTGCCTGCCGTCTTTGAACCAGCCGATCTGGTGGGACATTAAAGACGACTGTGTATAGTATACACATCATAAAAGCAATAATCGCCAGGAAACGTCGCCGATTACGATGAAATAAATGAACATAAAGGTCCAAGTTGCGATTTGTCGTGAGATTGATAAGGGGCACGTTTGATGTATGCAATGTTGAGAAACCATACGAACGGTTACAACAAATTACAAGAATTCATACCTCGAAGCCAACGTAGTAGAAAGTTATCGTCATGATGCGGTTGTTTCAAAATATCTTGAACTGTCCGCCTAAACTGAAATCAAAAGTTTGTATAAATTAGCCGGTTATGTAATAAAATTTAGAATTCGCGTGTCATACACGAAATAACAAGAAAAGAAAAAGATTTAAAACTATGCGAATTTATGTTTGTCACAGAGAGAAATAAAGAAATAATGCAGAATTATTATATCAAAATATAAGGACGAGGTAATAGAATGATGTATGAAAGTAATAAACTTGTAAATATATTTGTGATATTAATAATAGATGTAAATGCAAATAATTTAGCAAAAATATGGTGATGAAACTACATCTTTTTACATAGTTGTATAACAAAAGTATAATGACACAGTGTTAGGAAACTGAAATAGTACAGTACTTATATAAATTGGAGCGAAAAAGATAAAAAGCTATGCCACGTAATTATTTGCTTATATCGCACTATAATCTTACGCTATAACTTATAAAATACGTATTTCTATAACATTTGTATCTATGCCATACTGTATCTATCTTTTAGCAGGAGGGATTGGTTATATTGAAAATTTGCTAGCACGCCTTTCATCCATGATTTGCAGTGAAAGCAAATCGTTTTTCTGGGAAGTGCACCAACAATTTTACGGTCAGCGCAAAAATCTTAGACAACTTTGTTTCACACAAAACCACCTGCACTTATTTACTTTCACGTAGATTTTTCAGCAGGTTAACTCAATCCTGTTACCAATAATCAAAATACGGGTCACCGATACACGACGTGTATGGAATCTGTGCTTGTAATTGAAACTCTATTTTGCATGCTGAATTTATTTTAAAAAATTCGAATGAATTTTGCAATATTAATTACGATAAGAATTCAAATTCTATTCTAACTATATATTTTTTCTGTCATATTGAGAATTGCATCATTTGGAATTCTGTTTTTTAATTAAGTTGAATTTTATTTCCAAATACTTATAGAGTAAATATAAAAAAAAGAATTTTTCCTAATGTCGATTATGGTAAAAATTCAACTTCTATTCTGATTATTCTTTTTTCTCGAACACATTGTAAATTGTGTCACTTCAGTTTGAAAATGGATTAATGTAATAATATTACGATTAATCGAATGTATCATAGAAGGACGTATATGCTTTCTGCTTCCTCGTTAATCAATGACAATAAAAAAAAAAAAAAGAAAAGTAAAAATATATAGGTGAGTATATGTATTATGTTAATTATTTCTATGTTAATTTAGCTTTTTTCTAAAAACTTCTTCTGCATATAGCAGACTCATGTACGTTTTATAGAGATCGCGTAGCTCAATTGCCATAATTGCAAGATTTTCTAAGATCTTCGTTTGCCGGTCACGATTCGCAAAATTGCTTAGTTCCAGCTTAAATCGAACATCAGGCGAAACTCTATCTAACGCTTGATATTGGCCTGTTAAGTAAAATTGAATTGGAGTTATTCTTTCACAAAAGTTAACTAAGGAGTTACAAAACAAAGTATACAAATATCGTACAACTTATCATCCAATAATAATAATTACATTATGAATATTTACGAAAGTACATATTTTTCTGCACACAGATTTATGTATTTAATTTTCTAAATTTTATAACGAATATCTTATTTTGTATATTTTGCACATCTTTGCATATGTCAAATTACAACGTAAAATTACCGCTATGATATTTAGAAATTGAAACAAATTATATTCAGTTTTTATCTTAGCGGTATTCATAAAAATATGAATTTGTGTAAAAACTCGCAATCTATTAATGATAAAAATCTGCTTTCACTATTACAAAAAATGAAAAAATATTACACAAAATTTAATGGCCACCGATACATTAATATCATTCGTCTCTTGTCTCTCTCCCGCTATTTTTATTAAAATTTCTTATATGAAATAACATACACGAACCGAACTATCACGTAACTTGATTGACTGACGAAAAAATATTATCCACCAATTTATTAGTACTCGTTAATCTTTAATTATTATACTATCTATAAGTATTAACCCTTTCCCTTATACTACATAATATCTTTTGCAAAATGTCCTTGTTCATTAACTGAACAGAATTTATAGGAACTATCGTGTAATTTAATCGATTGATGAAACGTCAAATCTAATACGCTAGTCACATCTTCGATGTAGCACAATTCGAGTACCTGATGAAACCGATTTATGCGCACAGAATCGTGTATAAGGAGGCTAATGGACAGATGCGGAGATGTACAAATGTGTACGTTCAATTTTCAATAGTATCAGCGTCACGTTGTAAGATCATACGTCAGTCTGTATAGGTGAACGGTAAGGTAAAGAAAGTGCCGTTTTACGCGAGGGGACCGTTCACTCTCGATCATCCTGACGTTCGTTTACCAAAACATTATATACACAAGAAACAGGTATAGAAAGAACTGTCTTTCACAAGAAAGAGTTATTTAAACTCTATAGATTTAACGACTATTAAAAAAGAAATCGACGAACAAAGACAGAAGAGGTGTATGTACGGTCCACGTCCCGCGATAAAGTAGTTTTCATCAGGTGAAATCCATCGGATAATGACACGTTTGCGAGCGACGAAAGCGACGATAAAAAGCGTGCTCACTGCCGGCAGCATGAAATGAAAGTTTTAAAGGGATAGGAAGTAGATGTTCATTGTCGACTATGATGATGATCCGCTGATAGAACGATACTTCCATGTCGAACAGGTTTGCATGATAACAAGTGTCATTGCGTGAATGACTGGAAAAAAGAAAAAGAAATCATGTCACAAAATAGAATGGTCGGAATATGAGAATGAAAATATCGTAGACATAGAACGAAGTTAGTAGAGGTTTGTAAAATTGAACAATATAATTAGTGTTTGTATATACACTGATTCATGAAAGTATTTGGATGCTTATTATAGAATGCTTTTATACAGTATGTGTATTACATAAAACATTTTGAAATTTTATTTAATGAAGCACAGCTATCATCGTTATTGGTATTTGAAGCCAATCTAGAAATCTATATAGAAGTTAGAAGACATGTAGTGCAAACATACATTTAATAAAAAATTAGTATGCAATATGAATAATGGTCTTAAACGTATAATTAGTGCTAACGATGATTAAATACTGTTGCCTATGAATGTGATGGCTGTTCAAATACCTTAAAAAAACCTTTGCTAAATATGTTTGTTTACAAATTATGTTTATAAGAAATATCGTGTATTATAATTTCCATAGATATACATTTCTTGATTCATTTCAAATTTTACCAACATAATCATGGTAATCGTGTCTTAGTGTAAGGTTCGTGAAACTTCAAATAGTTTTGTGTAATACGTATAATGAATTTATACAACTTTTCCATAGTACGCGTTCAACTTTCATGAACTATTCTACACAGATACATAAATATATTCTTTATAGAATCATTATAGAAGATGAACATTAAAAAATATATCCATCTGTTAACGTCACGTATTTTATAGAAATAACGATACGTGTGAAGTTTATCAAGGCTTCTTCAGAGCCATCGCGATGCGTTCGGCTATCGACAGCTATGAATTTAGGCTTGGCGATATAAGCTAGTTAGGCTATGACGAATTCTGAAAGTAGCGAATGTTACGCTATAGTTTCGAACGTTATCTAGGTGGATGTACCTTCGAGATTTCCAGGTGACTTACTTCTTTAAATTCTTTTCTTCTTCTTTTTTAAGTGGAACTATATGTTTTTGTTTATATGGACGTGTAGTCCGTTCCGTGATGAATTCATTGACCTAGATATGTTTGCACGCCGAGCTCATTTAAGGTCGTTTACTGCCGTTCAAAATTTGCCTTCCTTGAACGTCCAGAAATTCTTATTTATTATCGGTATTCGAAATGACCTCGGACATCAATGCACTGATTTGCTCTATCTCTAAAAGATAGTTTCATCCTCTCCAATGTTGCAGAAATAATTCGAACATTTTCACTCGACATTCTCTAATAATCCAAATCATATCGACAATTTCGTTGTATGTATAATGAGCCATCGTAAATTGGATTGATACCAAAATGAAGTCTGTTAGTCACAATAATATTGATTCCTTCGAAGCAGCTGTAACAGTAACTGAGGATATCTGAGTATCAGGCGTAGCACTAGATATCCTCTGTTCGTAAATACAAGTAATGATAATTTACGATCATTAGTGTGATTTAGAATTATGTTCACGGCCGAATCGACGAAATACTCTGATGAGTAAAGATAAAAGATTGAACGACAGTAAGTGACCATGGATGACCTTGAAACATCAACATATTATGAATTGAGTTCATCATGAAATGGGACACACGCTTATCTGAATAAAAACGTATACATAGTTCCATTTAAAAAAGCTTGAAATCTCGAAGGCACGTCCACCTACATAAGATTTATGATCATCAGATGTCTCCCTCGAAATAGAGTACGTTTTAGTTGAAACATTTGTTTGCACAACGAATGGTTTAGGAGTTAATTATATCACTCCAAATGAGTCATCCTGTATATACTTACACTAATTATATTGCTAAATGTTATAGCTCTTTAGTAGCATCATTTTAAATAAATCTTTACAGTATAAAGTATCATACTTTTTATTTCCGAGATTTTTTATGAAAATGACGAGGTCAGATTAAATTTACAACGTTTCTGATGTTCATTGCATATCAATGAAGGACACGTTATTTCAACATTAAGCATTTCTTGCGTATAGAGTAATCTCATTTGCTCTAGTCAAGAATTTATGTGTAATGATCGTCTTTTTATCTTTTCATTTATAAAATGTTTCCGAAGTGTAAAAATTTTATTACGTGAATCGTGTAATTTTTTATTGCTTCTGATTGTCTATTCAAATTAGTTGTATATTAATGGTATGGTCTGTGATCATGCATGTAATTTAACACTTCTCTGTTTATTCGGTTTCAAAGTTTACATACGGTATCAGCAGTATTTAAAGTAGCTGTGATAATTGCTCATTATTTCAATCTTTTTTATTTGAATCGCAATAAAGACTGAACCGACATTTGTTTCCCATCTTTGTATCTGTTTCATATGTAGAGTGATCTGGCAGAAAATTCTCGCTACCAGTTAACAACGTAACATTTAAATAATTAGGACGCTGTAATCATTTTAGTTTAAGAAATTGTAGTTTGTCGTTAATTTTCCTTATTATTGTAACATTCTATCAGTGTATCCGATTTGAGTGTACATACGCTGTTATTTCTTTGACTATCAGAAATGCGAAAAAATATTCAGATGGAAGTTATTTGATTTGATGGAAGAAACTTAACAGAATGTTAGAATCTTTTCTTGCACTTTTACTTATGGAAGTTTCAGCATCCACACATTTTTTAAACTCAATTATATACCTTTATTATTATCAATTTATTGTGCATTTCAAGAAGCATTCGATAATATGTACGAAGTATCTAGGCAATAGTTTGTTTGGAGTAGTATGTAAAAATAAGAAGTCGACAGAAGCAAGACTTGATTCTACCTGATATCGGATAAATTATTATTGAAATGTACACTTTATATATTTCGTTGGTTATTGGCAGTGATAGAAGTATATTGAAATCAACGAACAAAAACTAAATTAAATAAACTGTTTAATCGCAAGATCCCAGAACGGTAGTAAAATATTCATCAGACACGTTCATAATGTTCTTTTCGAGAGTGACATATCATTAACCTCGACCCTGTGGTCATACCTTCTTTCCAATTGAATGGTTGACTTACTTTCATCAATGCAAATCGCTGGTTATCCTCCAATCCCACTACTTTCAACATCTTTGTGTCCCTTTTGTACGTCTTTTGGCTGTTTTTGAAGCTTCCGTTCTAGCTCTTTCACCCTGATTTGCGATAATGCGTTCTCTGCCTCCTGCTACCGTTACCTGTCGTTTACCTCGTTTATTTCTGTTTCAGCAACAAAATATATAGAGTTTAAGTCACAAGGTGTCACGCAAGACTTTCTTCTATCGAGCTTTAATCTCTGTTAGGAAGAGGCAATGGTCAGATACGAAATTTTCGATAGCATGTATGATGTACAGTGATTCACAAACTACCTTGATTCACACTTCTAAAAACATTTTATGAATATATATTGCGTTTATCATATAATCTGTATATGTACATATGTAGAAGTTATATATATGTTGGTATTTATCGCAAGTATATAGTAAAGATTACCAAAGTATTCGAACGATCAATTATTCATTACATTAATAATCTACAATATTTACAACTAATTGTATATTTATATGAAACTGTTATATTCTATTTTTTTTACTAGATATATGTTTGCAGTAAATGCTCTCCGACTTCTATATACATTTTTAGATTAACTTCTAATTCCATCAATATAATCATGATAGTCGTGCCTTATTAGAATGCCAATGGAATTTCAAAATGTGTTATGTAACATGCATAATACATATATAAAAGTTTTCTGTAATACGCGTTCAAATATTTTGAACTATAGCCAGTATAGAGGCTGGACATATCGATTTAATGTAATAGATATCACGTTCATTACTACATGGTAATCGATTCATTATTATGCACATGACGACGGAATTGCATTTCAACAAGAATGTGTCTCCAAGGTGTTGTAGAGTTGTGGTTGTTAAGGTCGAATGTGTATAACTTTTCTGCCTTTTTCGTAAAATCCATGTAAAGTAATAAGAAATCTATATAAATAGATGTACAAAATTTATATATGTATATGGCTATTTCAAAGGTACTTAAAATTTTTATTATGTGTTATGTAAGCAATGTTGTTTGCATCTTGGTTTGAGTTATTCTTCTTTGTAGACATAAACTGCAAATGAAATGAATTGTTAATATAATCGATAGTGTTTGCAAATGAGACATGAACTGATCGGATATTACTTGTATTATAAAAAAAAAAAATTATACTTGTCCCTTTCGTACCATAATATATTCTTTAATTAAATTAGTATGTTACTTAATATAATTGAAGTTCAAAAGATAGAAAGAAATAGAGAAGTGATAGAAGGTTCACCCAAATTTGCAGCTCGATTGCGTTACATATTTAATTGTGGACGGTGAAAAATTACTGTTACATTGGGGGAATAACCGTATAATGTTACTAGCTGAAACTCGAAATGAACTACAAGCGGATCATCTAAGATATTTAATATAATACTTCAATAAACACAGTTGTATATTAATTTTTCATATTAATTTATAATTTTATCTTGTTCTCATATATAATTTATACACTAATAAAACAGTATTAAAAAGATATCACATAACAAGTATCCTTTAAGAAATGTAATCGATGCATAACAGCTACAAAACTTCAACTCTCTCCTTAGGTGCAAACCGATGCTACAATCAAATAAATTCTCTTCGATCGGTTTGATCTCACAGCAAACGTTAAAATGCACCTCAAAATATTGAAAGAAAAAGAGGAACGTTACCGAGATAAGTAAACAATGTATACCTCTTCTTTGAAAAAACCTTTCTCTTCAAAACATAGAACGAAAATCGTCAACAAATCACGTTGTCACTTGGCGCGCGAACACATTCGAATAGAGCGCATCGTTATTGCGTTCGTGTTTCGCGGCTGCCGGCTTACTTAATGGCGCAACAGGTGTCTCTTGCGGTCGTTGCGACCGCGCTCCAGTTCGAGAGCCAATTCCCTACTAAAAATGAATGTTGCGCGCTGACTGGCACCCAAAGAATGGTACCGTTCTGTTCTGCGCTGCGTTCACGATGACCGGTATTACCCTGTCACGGGATACCCCACCTCTTACAAACCATTGCGTTAACCTACCGGGATTTTGCTTCGTTAATCGACCGTCGCTATCCCCTCCATTTCTCGAAACTGATTTCGTAAAGCGTACGTTTGATATTATCTACATAAAATAAATAAATATATACAGTGACTTGCGGAAGTATTTGAACACTTATAGTAGAAAATTTATAATATATTGCATATGTTGTATTTAACATAAACATAAATTAACTATACAATATGAACAGTCATTTTGAACATATAATAAATTGTTGAACACATAAAAGATAGCCCTACTAAATATTAATTCTTACTAAAACATTTCAAAATGTTTTATATAATGCATGCAATATACAATACATAAATGTTTTCTATGGTAAATGTTAAAATACTTTCGTGAGCCACTGTATATCAACTATCTATATATATCTCATTCGCATTTAATATTTGAAATTTTCTAAAAATATACCTCTCTCAATAATTGGCCAGATGAGACCCGACAAATGGCCAGTTATATTATCGAAGCAATAGTCTATCTTGTGTGCGTTCATATACAACGCAAAGAAACGTGAAACAATCAAAAGTCATTTCGACTGTCTTTGTTTGTTGAAGTAAAAGAATAATCAACTACGTGCTGAAATATGAGCTCTTCTTCCTCTGCAAATTACAGCTTACATTGGGAACGATGCAACATTGAGTTAAACAATCTCAAATGCGCACGAGTTTGTGAGTAACTCTGCATCATAATATTGATTAACAACTTTGTAGTACTCTATATAACTGCTATATGAACTTACTAAAAATATGACATCCTTCTTATATCAAAAATCATGAATGTGCAAATTTTCATCTATTCAGCAAAAAGATTGGATAAAATGCCATTTTTCTGTTCTCTTAACTATACAGATTAAAATAACGAATGTGACATAACAATTTTACTATGAGTGTGATTATGAATTTTAACCTAACCTCTCCATGCTCGGATTTGATAAACATATATTAATATAGATATTTAAGCAATAATAAACATGTATTATACTACTTTGATTAGAGTGCTTCTATCATATATTAATATACAGAGGTTACAAAAATTTACTTTCTAATGAAGTATTTTGATTATTAGATTCTTAGATTATTAGATTATTAGATTCTACATTTCATAGTATTAAATTTGTATAGTCATATGAAATATATTACTAAAGTATTACTAAATAATACGGAATTTAATATAGAAGATTATCCACTTAAGAACCCGCGCTCGCAAGAACTTGGAAAATAGCAACATGTAGACTTACTACTACAATTACAACATGGCATGCGCCATCTGTGAGCTGCTAGTAGAACTACAGTTAGTTATAGGCTATAACACAGGGGGAGTTTGATATCACTGAACACTATGCGCATGGTGTTTTCTTCAAAAATAATCAAATATGTACGATGACAATATTTGTATTTTTCGATATTTTTTTTATTTCGTTAGATATTTTTTATACCTAATGATCTGAACATTTTTTTTACGATGTAATTTAAAATTTGTATAATAGATAGATTTGTATAATATATAACCCTGTACTTAGATCTAATTGATTAGCATGTAAATATTAGTAATAAATACAGTGCTGTGCAAATACTTTTTGCAGCCACTGTATATTAACATCATAATCTTCGATTTACAATCATCATATTTATTTATACGAATTCGTAAATTCTATTATAAGCAAATTGTCGATCGTGGAGAGGGGAATGAAATTAAATTTCATGCCGCCATTTTAAAACACTGTTCGCACCATCTGTCGAAGGGTTCTGAAGTTACCTGTCGGAAATATTGACTGTCACCGGCATTCAACCTCGATCGATCTCTCGCGTTTGACCAGAGACAAAGTACACAGATTCGACTCATCGTATCGGATTCGTCCAGTTATTATGGCGTAGAATGTTAAGTGATATACCATTTCCTATGAGGATTTTCATCAATTAAATGTAATATTATCAATCTGAAATATCTGTATTCTTGTTAATTAGCGTGGAGGAAGTGATTCATGCAATTGTAGCTATTCGGTCGCGCCTGCATCAAAGAATGCAGATTCGTTTCAAACGATACATTATCGGCGTTTCGTGCCGGCATAAATTTCGACAGGGAAACACACCGTATAATAGAACACATTCACCAGTATCGAGGTTAAACATTTTCGGTCGCTGTCTTGTCAAGTAAGTGACTTCTTAAAATTATATTATACTGTTGATTATACTCTGAACCTTCTTACACGATATTGTCATTTGTGAAATTTTACAGGTTACAAGTTACAAGTTACTCGTTATTAGTAGTAATTAACTTTCCTTACAACAAATACGATAAATACATATAATACATGTACTAGAATTAAATTCTATCAATTACAAGTTATCTGTCATATTTGATTATATTTTAAGTATTACACTATTTTCATTAATGAATAGTTTTCTAAATAATTGTTTATGACAGTCATTTCCTTTAATCTACATACATCAAATAGATAACATTTGTACAACTTTATTTATTTTATTGCTAGTAAGATAATTTATCAGTACCAGTAACTTGTAGCTTATAATTTCTAAGAATTGTATAAACGTAGTTACATTTAAAATTATTATATAGTATTAAAAATGTTATAAAATTATCTGATGTATGTATTATATTATTATAAATATAAATATTTCCATGTCCCAGAAGTAGTACCGGAAATACGTATTTTGCGTATAAGAAAGATAAATCGCAAATATAGAAAAAATTTTCGTTCAACTAGCTTTTCAAGGAAATAGAAATTTTCAAAGTATTACTTAATACAAATTTTTTTGATATTTTAATATTATAAAAAAATAAACTGGCACCTTCAATGAATGTATAGTAATATATTGGAATCTATTAAAATTTCAGTTTTCAATGCGTTCATTTCATATTCGAATAGTTTCATTTATTTACGTCACTTGCACTATCGATGTATCATGTTTATTCAGGATATTAACATGCTAAAATGCGAAAGTAGCTCGCATACACATTCTTTAAGTTTATATGAGAAATAATATCATAATATGTTTTTTCAATTTCTTTATTTATAATTTATAATTTATTTATAATAGATAGTATAGAATACTATCGTTACAATTTATTATTACATATATGCTATTAGAAAAATTCATTTTTCGAATTTTTAAATAATCGAGGGCATAATTATTTTTATCGGGAAATTTACCAAGCAGAAAATTAGTCTGGAAGGAAGTCGTACCTTCTTGACTTTGAATTACATAAGGAATCCGTGTGTACATACCATTGAATACAGAAAATTAAGTCAAGGTTCTACACGGAAATAAAGCTGAGAACGTTTATGTTTATACCTTGAAAGCCAATGACCCGAAGCAGTGGCGCTTATTCTAAATTTGGATACCATTTTTGATATTGTTAAAATTGTAATAATTTTGTTAAAAAATTTAATATGTTTTAAAATTTGAATGAAATTGATTTATTCTTCGCGCTTATTTTAACATCTCTTTATTTTAAATATGATATCTTTCTCTAGAATTGATCATTCAATGGTCATATTGATTTCCTTTTTAATCCACGTTTTGTCTAAAATTGATAAATATCAATATCGACAATAGCTTCTCATCATCATCATAATTTCATTCAATATATCTTACATATTAAATATAATTATAATATCATATACATAATATAACAGACTTCCGCGTCCATAAACAGTGAATTATTTAATAATTTAGAAAACGTCAAATATAATTTTAAAGTCACAAACACGGCTAATTTTCCCTAATCAATAACCTGTCCATACCTCTTCATCCAAGATCTACATATCAACATATTACATGACAAACATAAACAAAAAGTACATATTTAGTAATTTAAAAGACACAAAATACAGTTATAAGACCAAAAATAATACTTCACATTATTTCAGCTATGTTTCCAGCAACATCTCCACACTATTCCATCCAACATCTACACATCAGCATACCACATAACACAGTCATACCATATCTCAAAGTTTGTCACGCGAAAATTATTGGCAAAAATAGTTTCGGGAAAAAGTAGACGTTGGGCGACAGTGTTCCGGAGGAAATATCGAAAGGTAGGAAAGTCTAGTTCTTAAAAGGCATACCTTTCTCTCGAACTGTCTGAAACGGGACACTCCACGCCGTACCATGATTAGTTAAGTACTACATATGTACAATAACATCCAACGACATTGGGCACATCTGGCATTCCTCTCGTTCAATCCTTTTATTCTTCTGTGATTTTCCATCGTTCATCCCATCTTCGGGTGAAAGGGTGTGTCCATGTTATATTCTCGCTCCCGAGTGGGGACACATTGCCGTCTAAACCGAGGAAGATAAATATAATTTATCGAAGCGATCCAGTGATACAGTTAGCGCCGTCTCACGCACGCAATCTGTTTTCGTTCGTATTCCTTAGTTGTCTGGCGAGCAACATGAATGCACAATGCAGTTTCGTAAAATTACAGAATTATTGTAATTGCAGAAACAAATGATATTAAGCCAAGGAAAATAAACAAACAGATATCTACCGGTTTATTAATGTCGTGATAATAGATAAAGTCGAGTCGCGAGTGGAAATTTAGATAAAGATCTGGACAAGTGACGAAGAAAGTGCTTCTTCAATCGCTCGAAGAGCGAAAACAATTTTATCGTTTGTATGTGCTTTCTGGTAAGAAATTCTAAAGAGCTATTGGTGCTAAATTATTGGAATTCCTAGATTAAATAGTGTGCTGTTTATTAACATGGAAACCCGTCGACGAGCTGAGTACGGTTCTTGTAAGTGATTCGGCAAATTCATAATTTTTTCATTCTTCTATTTTTGCACATTTTTTTTTAGAATAGATATTGATGTTTTGTATATAACGAATTCAGTATTAGGAAGTTATAGACGCATACGTACGTGATCGACTTAGTTTTTTACTTTTATACGTACATATTCATTTCGAATATCTGGAATATTAGAGATTGTTCGAATTCAATAAAACATTAAATTATAGTAAGCAACTTAAGTTGAAATAAAACTCGAATGGAATTTTTAATGGTTTATTTTGCAAGTTTAAGTTATATTTTATTCAGGCTACTGATTTGAAATCTACCTAGAAAAAATATTGTTACGAAACTTTCTTCACTCTCCTTATTTCGTTGATAACAATATGGTATTATGTATTTGCCATGATATTATGCACACCTATTCGTTTTGTTCTTTAATAATTACGAAAGTTCTACAAATTATTGATCATATGTTTATCTCCCTTATCATTTGAGACAGTTTAGAGTTCATATACATCAATATCAACAGTACCTTTTTTATTTAACGATTTCATGATTACAATGTTACATATATGATATTATTAATATTTCATTAGTGAAATCTATAATATTCTTCTGTAATTAATTCTTCTATTTTGTTCTTCTAATTCTACCATATTACAATTTTTTATCATTCCGTGATAAAAATACTATCCAAAAAAAAAAAAAAATATAGAATTTCCTAGATCCAATCATCCGACATTGCTATATTTATAAATTTGTATAGAAACCGGCGTGCAGTCAATGATTCCCAGGTAATAACAGGATACCGTGAATAATCTGTTATGAACACAAGGCATGCAATAATAAGAAAATAAGAACTTCCCATTGAAAATTCGCAGAAATTCTATAACGAAAAGGCGGCGCACAAACGAATGACGTTATTAATTGAGATTCTAGGACATTCGTATCTCGAGGTAATGGGCTTAACAACTCGGTACGATTTCTTGCAATTAATCTTTACGCGCATCACACTTCTTCAATGTGCATTGCCGACTAATTAATTGTTTCAACTATATTGTGAAAACCTTTTGCTCCTGTTTTGCGGAATATGCTCTCTGTTGGCTGATTTAATTTGTAGTCAATATAATAATGCTCTAAGATGTTGGGTAAAATAGTAGAGAACAAAAGCGGATAAGTTACGTGAAACTTTACGATTGTTATATTTAGCTGAGTAACATTTATATCTAGGGATTAAAATATTTTTCCATGGTTATTATTGGATATCTTTAAAACGGTACAAGAATGTATTCTAAAATTGTCGTTCCCTCAGGGCGATTGATTTTTCAAGCGGAATTCCTGCGAACTGCGATAAATCAAGCTTAGGTACCTTATATTGGAACGGTTTCTTGTAAATCAATCTCGCAGTTAAGAGTTTTTGTTTCGATCAAGGACAGGTGCCCCAAAATCTCTGTAGGCAAATTTTTAGGTAATGTTTACTTCTATGAATAATTAAGTAATAGTAGTGATAGATAATAAATAAGTTTATAAATAATCATCAAGATAATTTTCTAGACAATTATATAAAAGAGAGATATTGTAAATATGATGTAAAATTCTCATACTTCAGGAAGAAAATAGAAACCGTTCTGAACATACTATATTTGTTTATGATCAGTAATTTATCAACATGTTAGTCACACGCCTGATGTCGGTCGAAGCGAGGGTAATATCAAAACAAGTGAACAGTTTCATTTCAAAGTGAATTTTCACTGTAGGGATCAGGTTTTAAATAGATCAGTCGGTAGTAATGCAAGTAGGTTAGGGATACCCTGACCATGACTGCGGGCAACGCGTTCCTCTTCGATGGAAATGATCCTGGACGCTTGCCATGAGGAGAAGCCCATAAGTAAAATTACCTACCAGCTATATTGCTCCCCAGTTTTCTTTAGCAGAAATTATTTCATGCCTATAACTTCTTTATGAGAAGATTTCAGAATAAAGCTTTCCAAAATTTCTGTATCATAAATTAACTTTCTGTTGCGACTTATAGCTACTGTATATATTTTCCTATTATCCGCTTCGTGAGTCTTTTTTATACGTAGTTACAAAATTTAAGGTGTTAAAAATGTTTATAAATCGTTAAAAGGACGATAAATTTGTTTTAACATCGGTCAAATATTAGTTTACATTTTCGCCCGTTCTTTGATATAGATGAATGATGTAAACGAAGCTGTCGCAATTGCTGTTGCAAGAAGATACGTGGAGCGTTCAGTTTATCTTCGAAAATCCTTAAAAATTCCGAAAATACATTTAAGAAAAATTAAGTGAAACTAATAGATATTGTATTTATGTATAATTAAAAATTAACGTTGAAAAATAAATAAATACGTACTGTATAACTTGAAACCTATGTTTCTATGGATCCTATGGATACGCAATTTTCAATTTAAAAGAACTTTATTTATGATATCTAATAAAAATCCTGTTCCTGATTTATTATACTGATTTATTCACTGCATTGAAAATAATGATCTTTTCATTCCTTCAAAATGCGCTTCTTTATTCCTCAAATCAAATACGCGCGATCCTTATAATATATCTTCATTTGAAAATAATTGATCTAAATGGAAAGGAAATCATAAGTATAGAATTTTTAGCATAGAAAAAAATGTTTTATTATAAAGCTATGAAAACCTGTTTAAAGTCATCAATAACTTATATAAGCAAACTTCGTTCATATTCATCATTTGGATATAGTATAAGATATATATAATATATAATTATCTTAAAATCATAGTTTTGAGAATTTGACAAAAAAGAATTTTATTTATGTATTATTGATATTAAAATGTTTATTAATATAATGTCAATTGTATATGTATATGTTATATAAGTTAATTAAATAAAAAATTTAATTAAACAGTAAGATTTAGATAGACATATATTATGATTTATCGATAATCATACATAATAAGAAATTTGCATCTAATTTACATATGTTATTCAATTATAAGTTCATTCGGGCAGTTAATCTAACTTACCCACAGATGACCGAAAATGTTCGGCGATCGTCGGCTAACTTCGTGGTTTGTCGCTGATGTTTGTCGATGCCGTTTCGCGGCGTTCTTATTCAGTATACTGGTGTCTTTCACTGCTGTCATTTAACGTAATTTAGTTGTATACATATTTCGTTATCCAATCTTTTCATTATCGTAATATTAGACTAAATACTGGTGTCTTCAACTCGAAAAGTGCTTTTTCATCTGATTCTTCTTATTTCTTTTCCTTTATTCCGTGAAGTGTGTAGATTGTTGATCTCCGTTATGAGTTCGCGCGTTCAACCGCACACTCCTCCAAACTGCTCCAAAATGGTAAATACAGTTGTACATTTATAATTATTCATCGGCATATGTCTGCTGCTTTCTATACGAATGTGAATGAATTAAATTCATTTAATTTCACCTAACAATTATTTATATTCATACGGTTTTCTTTTCCTTGTTTTTAGTTCAATTTGATGACTTAAACTATATATAAAGAAATAATCTCAGTTTCTCCATTTTCTTATTTTATGTCACAATAGACTCTATATTTCACGATGGTATCATGTTTTTAAACTTTTGCTTAATAATTCTCCTTTCAGTTTGACAAGATGTACAGTCAGTAACAAAAGTACACGTACATCTTTCACATTAAAATGAAAACATTAGCTCCAGCAATTTTGTTTCAAATCAAATTTTGTATTAATAGAGCCAGATACATATTTGGAAAAATAACACAATCCTTCAGAAAGTAAAAAAATAATATAAAATACAATCTCGCAAAACAGTATATACGCCTGTTATATCTACATGAAATCATAAAGACAGGTGTTAAATATTAAATTAATCTCTTGTAGGTATATCTTCTTGATATACATTACTAACGGCCTGCAATCTTATCGATCCTGTATTGATAAAATTTAAGGCTGTAATTTCTTACACGGCATCTTAGAACTTTTATAAGTTACAATACTTTTATTCTCTTTAATATTCTCTTTAATTCTTTCTAGAAATACATCGATATACCAAAAAAATTCAGGTTATATTAAGACATTAGTATAAATTCTTTTAATCTTTTCTGAAAAACGGCAAAGAGTGCTTTTGTTGTATATAAATATTTGTGACTGACTGTATATATTCTTTATCTTATTCATAACTCACACGAACATGCTAGCGCAAAGTTCCCGGCAATTTGTTAATCTCGTGCATATTCGTGCATAATGACGTGATGTAGGTATTCGTCGGGCGTATCAGATTATGTTAGTCATTTTTTGCAATTAACAACTTACATATCACTCTGATTTAGCAGCGTGAATATTTAATTTCGTGTGTGAGCCGTAACAGCAAGCTCTCTATGCGTTCTACGGTCCCTGTATTTTTAGTGATATTGGCACGTATCTCTGAACTATATTAGTTGCAACATACCCAATGGCATTGTAGGCAATTCGTTATGGTCTTTTTACGGAAAATTTCATTGCAAGTGTTCCAAATGTAGACATTCGTAGGAAATTATACGTAAAGGAATTTCTCTTTTTATTTTCTATACCTAAAAGAACTTTTCTTTTTATATTTATTACAATCTATGAATTAATTTCAAGAGTGTTATTAGAATTCATTTGATTTTTCCGCTGCCTCTGAAACAGAGAATGAGAATAGTATAAAACAAATATAAATGTATAATTAGAATCGGTATAGCATCTGGTTTATTCTTATTTTTAAATGCATGCTTGAAATCCACAGTTTTTATCCAGTTTACTTAATCAATGCCATACACTTTTTCATAAGATGCTGTTATACTTTGTACCCATTGATAGACCTCTGATGATTAATATATACTATACTACATTTGCAATTCAGATGTGAAAGGATCCAAACATTGTAGTATATATGTAATTCGTTGCTGAAGTTATCTTTCGATATTTATAAAGAGGAACATAGTTTGAATACCTTTGAGCATGTTTATAATTCGAAAAAAAATAACATTGTCGAAGTGCTTGGAGAAGAATCTCTTTTTCTCTCGTTGTTTATCTTGGTCCAATCTCCACAAACTTTTTTTTTTTTTTTTTTTTTTTTGTTCAACAGCACCACAGTCAAGGTTGAATTAGCGGGAATAGTTACGCGAAAAAAACTGGTTTCATATGCAATTATATAATTGTTCTCTGAAACTCACTAAAATAAATCACCAGTCAAATTGTATATGAAAGCATATACAATTTAAAAAAATGGAAATTACTTTGAAATCTTCGAAACACCTTCGCATGACGCACTACACGAAAACATTTAATTTTGCTCAATGAAAGTTTCGTGTATTGCTTACTACATATCTTAAAATTATGGCTTGGTCCAGTTACGAAAAGCATCCTATCTATCAAGTAACTGTCTCTTTATTTCTCGTTTTCAATAGATAATTTTGCTTTCAGTTATTTTTACCTGAAATGCTACTTATCTTTTTAAGTACCAACGTATTTTTAGCTACGATATATCTGTGACGATTTTACTTGGTACAATGACCCAGTGAAACGAAAATATACCAATTGCTGAATCAGTTCGATTGATAACTATGAGACGGGAAAAAGAAAACATTACCTTTGTATCTCAATACTCGGGCCTTTATGTGGCGTTTAGATCAAAAAGATTGCGGGAAATGTATCGTTTGCGTAATAGCGCGTAAATGAAAGAGAACGTTGTGCGTGCAGCGCCCCCATCATTCGATTGCTATTAACGACTGTTGGAAATGACACAGACGAGATTCAAAATCTCTTTAAATTAAATCTCATATTTTTTCCTCATTCCATGTCTTCTACATGTTGCACGGTCACTGTGAACGTAAAGTTATAAGTGAGAACTTTGTTTCTCGAAGGCGTTAATTGACCGTCCAACAGTGAAGGTTATACACACCATCGTATAATAGTTCACGAAGATATCTGAACTAAGTATGTATGTACCTACGAAACTTTTATGTTCATATCGTATATGTTATATAAAATATTTTACGATTTCACTAACACTGTAATGATATACGACTGTTATGATTGTATCGACCATATTTCGAATCAGTCTGAAAATTTATATGCAAATACATGCATTTATTGCGTAAATATCACATATATTTAGTAAAAGATTAATACGTAGCATAAGTAGCTGATAAACGTTCAAAATGATCCTATTAAATATTTAGGCTTACCAGTATGCCTCAATATTAGGTATATTAATAGATAATTAACTATGTAAATATTTTTCTGATCTCTGCAA
Source organism: Bombus haemorrhoidalis (assembly GCA_014825975.1). Classification (NCBI taxonomy): domain Eukaryota; kingdom Metazoa; phylum Arthropoda; class Insecta; order Hymenoptera; family Apidae; genus Bombus; species Bombus haemorrhoidalis. The sequence goes on along the minus strand of CM026163.1, from coordinate 8,634,382 downwards.
CATATATTTGCACTAAACATTTCGTAACTTCTATGTATTTTTTCAGATTTGTTTCAAACTTTTGCAACGTAATCATCATGATCGACTCTTGTTACAGCGTTAATGAAATTTCCAAATTTTTCGTATAATACACATAGTATATCTGTAAAAAGTTTCAATAAGTATTTGAATACTTTTGTGAGCTACTGTATGGAAAGAAGATTAGCATTATTTCATATAGATTCAGCATAATCATAAAGATAAGCACGCGTATTGCCCGAAAGTGTTACGCGTTATATTAGGTTGTCCGAAAAGTGTCTTTCTTTTACGGACACGTCTTTTACAACGACGCGTCTTTATACAAACGTGAAAACTAATCTGTCGAACGTTGTGATCTTTATTTTGATAGAACAAAATGGATCGTACGTATTTCGATAAAATAATATAAAACGGAAAACGTTGTGCATCCATTATTTCCTTATGAAACGAAAGAAACTTTTTGAACGACCTAATACAAGTAAAACAATACAACAACGCGTGACGGTAAACAATACAGCGCAGTAGCTCCCTTGCCTCTGTGCCGCCCCGCTAGTCTTTTTTCCAACAATGCGCAGTACAAATAGCCGACTAAAAGAAGCAATGAGTATAGTAACAAAATGAAAGAAGCATAAATGTAAGGAATAAAAACGATTGGGTCAACATTATCACGGGTCAAGAAATAATTATTCCGCCAAAATCACTTTCCCCATTCACTTTCTCTCTTTAGAAACATGTCATTCAATGCATTAAGATGTGTTGTCGCATATAGAATGTTATACAGAAAATATGTACGTGTCATGAAAAGTTGATTCTTAATTGACATAATTCCTTGCTAAGTGCATTAAAGTAAACTTAATCTACGCATATTGTTTATATATAAAAATATTTTTTAATCTTTCGAAAGTTAAATTTCAACAACATTTATTAAATTTTGTTCCTATAGCCGATTAAAATCGTATTATAATTTCTGATAGAGACCTATGTTTAATACGTTAATAAAATTATAATAATTTTATACAGATATTATATCTTTCTAAATTTACGATGTAGTATAGACCTTATTTGAAATATTTAGTAACTTAGAAAATTCGTGAAATACTCTGGAAGCCTATAAAAGCTATTTGAATGAATTCATACGTAAAAAGACAAACAGTTTGTCAGGAAAAAGATGATAGAAAGTCTAATTCTAGTTAAATGTTTCTAACAATCCAATATTTTATATACTTTTGTACATTCTATATATTCTGTGCATACATTTTGCACTTTTAAATTTCTCATAAATGTATAAATGTCCGCAGTTTAATAATTAGTTATCGTTATTACGAAATCTACATATAATCTAATGTAACGCTTTTCTTTTGTTTTAGCGTTTATCAGAGCTACGCAAGAATCAAGCCTGATGTCCATATGGTCGACAAGCACTGGACGCAATTCAGTCTTTGGCGCGGAGGACGGAGCAGTACTCCCCTCCTCGCACTTACCGATCCACGTACACGTGGCACGCACACATCTGCGCAACGCTGACGGTCACTGCTTCCATAAGCGGTTTCACAACTGTCAGGTCGGTAATTCTCCCCTTGTCTCTTTGATCTCGCAGTTCGTTTCCTTTTTATCTCTCTCCGTGTATTACGCTAGATATTATACGGTTATTTCGTAGTCTTCTTCCATAACACCTTATATGTACGTTTTTATATATACAATTTTCAGCGGTGACAATTTTTTCGTTTATTTTCTCGTTTATTAGGATTATATCGTTCACCCTCATGTGCATTGGCAGATGCTTGGTCATTTTGAACTGGCTTTGATACTACAAGCAACTCCAGCGAGTCTTATCACTGAAATATAAATATTGATACTTTTGACGTGCTGTAAAAGAGACTTCAAACGTTCCGCATGATAGTCAAATAATGTATTCTGGATATTACAGATGTTATGACGATGTTATGAATATTTGTGTGTTTGTAAATAATTTTAAAATAGAAGAAATTGTTTATATATTACAATTCCATGGAAGAAAGATGTAAAATTATCCGAAGAGTTCTATGTTAGTATTAATGTGTATAACATATGGACATCTAGCTCGCTGATAAAATATAGAAAACAATTTAAGAAAATTAAAAAAGTATGTTGAGGTAATAATAAATATATAATACAATCATATGAATTTATGGTAATTATCGATATCTCGTCAACATATCTTACCAATAATTCCGATGATTTTTTAGGAATCAACGCTTGAACTTTTTCCTATACATATAACCGCCGCTCAGGCTTGGTTTTCGAGATATTCGTAATAAACTGTCGGTACCACTACAGCTAATTCTGCCTATATTTGCTGACGATATATGTACCAATATTAATTGCCGATATTAATTCTTAGATAACACGAAAACGTTATTAATATATTAGATATAATATTGGTCGCTTTGAATCTTTTCAATCGCTCCAAAAACAAGCGGCAATTCAGACTATATGAATTGTGAATCTCCTTAATAAGACAAACGTCCATGTATTATACGTATATAATAACATTAACGTATCCACGAAACCAATTCGCTTTGGATAATTCTACGTCTGTCTCCATATTCTATTAGTCAGAATTGCCAAGCGTCTACTATCTCACTAAGAATTAATAAAATCTCCCTAGAACCTTCAATATTGAAGTATAAAATTCAGTCGACTTTATGATTACAAACAATAACGTATATTGAATACTCTATGTATTGTTTGCTATTCAATTGAACTCGAACGTCAGAGATCATTCTGTTTGTTGCCCGCCTTGATTCGATAAATCATGTTCTCTTCGTATCATTGCTTAAAACTCAATTCCGTTGACGATTTACGATCGGATGAACAAAGTACTATCTATTAAATCTCATGAGAGTCGTTGATGATCTTTACCTGGAAGATACTCATATTGTCGACAGAGAAGCAGAAAATTGAATATTATCTAACGTTCAAGGAATCCTTGTAAATACCGATAAGATCAATCGGAACTGTTTCTTAAATTATATCGCTACCACTCGCTTCCTTAGTTTATAATGAAACATAATCATTGTCTAACAATTATATCGGTCGCATAATTATTCTCGCGTTAACGATCATGTTCTCGGCAACGAATTCACTTACATAAAATACATACATACACGAAATATGTATAAACAACTTTGCGTTAGCGGAAGCTTGACGTATAAAGTATTATGTGTATACTAACTGTGGATGTGCGTGAATCGATGTTCAGAAGAATTGATTTATTACATATGTTGTGTACAAGACTAACCGTAATCTCAATTCATAATTTTACTCCACTGATTTAAATGAACGAGTTATATATATAAGTTATAAATTATTTATATAAATATAGAAGTTAAATGTAAAAAGGAAATATCTTTCTGTTCTCTAGATTTATTTTATATAGATTGGAAATTTTCATTCTGCTACAATTTACTACAATTATTAATTAGTTGAAAGATTATATTATTCTGTTTTTTCTTTCATTGGTGTATTGTACTTGACTGTATCGTGCTGTCGCTTGCCAGATTTCCCACAGATTCAGTCTATCAGTATTTAGATGAATCTATCTCTCTCTCTCTCTCTCTCTCTCTCTTGCGTTGTATCTAGAGGCTTTCCATTAATTTTCCTTGTTATTTGTTTGGTTCAGCACCCGTTGGTTTTTTGTCCTACACAGGACTTTTGGCAAGCTCTCCCGTTGGCACCGACGTTGCCACCTACTTTCGGTACGTGTCTTTCTTTCTTACGTGTTTGTACAGTTGAACGCCAATTATCCAAACGCTGATTACCTCTAGATGTGCAATTATCTTAGATGTATTTTTAACAACGATTTTGCTATACGGACGGTATATCGCGATTCTGAAATGGATACCACCGTTGTTGGTCTCCTGCTATTTCAAAACGGCAAACATAGTTAGGATACTTACGTGTAAGTTTCGTGATTGTGATTCAAATTTAAAAATAATTTATTCTAATACTCAATATACAGACTTTCCATGAATCAACTTTTATATTTATAACTTTTTTTTAACTAAACATTTTGTAAAGATCAGTATCCCATATAACAATTTTCTGATTTTCTCGAAGATGTGAAATTTCTTAATTGAATTTTAAAGGGGAAAAAATTTACTGATGACAAAATTTAATAGACAAACGGCAATGTAATATAATATATATTGTATATTATATATAATATATATACCAATAATTATATAATATACAATATAATTATTAATTATAATATTATAGTATAAATCAGTGAAGTTTCAATTGAATCATATAATTGGTCATTGTACTTAAGGCTCACGCGATACTTGAGGCACAAGTTAGCGTACTGTTTTCGATTAAGCATATTATGCAACCATTCGCTTTCATTCAATTCTATTTTACAAACGTTGTATTAATAATCCCTCTATATTGTCTGTTATTCTTTTCTGTCAACCAGTCAAAGATGTCGCAGTCAGGAGATGGCCTTCACACACCGGGTTATCTCTCTTGGAGAAAACTGCAGCTCAGTCGAGCGAAACTTAAAGCGTCGAGTAAGACGTCTGCTCTACTTTCGGGCTTTGCAATGGTACATAACTGGATATTTTAATAAATCTCTTTTTCGATCATCTGAAATACCTCTGAATCATCAAAACTTTAGAACAATACTTTTTCTTTTAGGTTTTAGCTTTTTGTTCTCCATTATTAAAAATAACAGACTTAATAAATTCACATTATGATAATAACAATACAATAGTAAAGGGAACAAAGGGAACAGTCAAGGGAGGAATATTGATAACAGTAACGTAGATTATAGTTTGTTAAAAATGAGTTCAAGAACAAGAAGAGATATATGCCGCAATATTATTTAGCATTAATAGAATTTCTTAAAAATTAGGGGTACAGTAAAATTAATATTTATTTTTTTAATTTATATATAAATAGTTAGTCTAGAATTGAATCAATTCTGCATAAAAATATTATAAAATTATTTTAAAAAGGACGATCGCATACAATAACAATAGAGGAAATAACTCCGAGCAATTGATTTCATTACACAGATTATAAACTCACTGTTAAATATCTCGTACACATTTTAATATATATTAATAGATATTAATAAATAAATATTTTTCCTTTACAGGTAGCTATGGTGGAAGTACAGTTGAATTCCGATACGAAAGTACCTTCAGAGATGTTAATCGCCTTCGCCGTGTGTACTACGTTGTTGGTTGCGGTTCATATGTTAGCTTTAATGATATCAACGTGTATTTTGCCGAACATCGAAGCTGTGTGCAATCTGCATAGCATAAGCTTAGTACACGAATCTCCACACGAACGTCTACACTGGTACATCGAAGTGGCATGGGCGTTCTCTACTCTTCTAGGACTTTTACTATTTTTATTGGAAATTGCTATACTTTGTTGGGTGAAGTTCTATGACTTTTCACAAGTGGCCGCTTGGTCTGCTTGTATCGTGTTAATACCAGTACTAATAATCTTCCTCGCATTTGCGATACATTTTTATCGGAGCTTAGTGGCCCACAAATACGAAGTCACTGTGTCCGGTATAAGAGAACTGGAGTTACTTAAAGAACAAATAGAGTCAACCGATGTTGAAGGTAGAAATGGTGTGAATTTACTACAGACCGCTGGCGTGACGCACGTAGTCTGAACACGGTAAAGCACAATCCATGATCTGTGTTACTTTTACAATGTGATAACCTCTCTGAGTGGAGGATGATGAATCTCTGATTAACTGCATATACTGCATTGTTTAGCTTATACATGTTATTACGTATTAAAACAATTCAAACGATAGATTAGAATGGGTTATGAAGATGAGGATTGGTACTGTATTGAAAGTATCAAAAATGACTGTACATAATATTTCTCAACACTTTTATTCGCCTACATGCGACAAGTTTGAAAGGAAACACCTATTTCTTTCAGCGAGCGAAGCGATATATTGTTACCTATGTTTAACTATATCGCAATGAATTTGTACACGTACTGAAAAGTAATTTTTGGTGAAAGGATATATGTATGCATAAACGTGAAACATTCCCCTTCTCGCGTAGCGACTTAACCTATAAGAGCAATGATACGCGATAAGATTTATTGTACAACGTATCCTTAGCTATGGCTCAAAAAGCAACAGTCTTGAATGGGGGTTTATATCTCCCATTAACAATGCGTGACTAGCTCGCATTGAATGTACTTATTATTACTTTGTTCGAAAACATGCCTCTCGTGCGGTATTATTCACAGTTCTTTTTACGTTGTTCGTTTATTTCTTTTCACATAATAAGTCCCGTGCTCAAGTAACGTTTGAAAAGCTTTTTACGCGGAGGCAAAATAATTTTCAATCCTATTGTCTCTGTCTGTACAAAATTACTGCCGTCGCTAAAAAAGCGGCAATTAAATTATTGTACATAGCTTTTATTGCGAACAAACGGTTTATACGTGTATACATATGTTAATAGAAAGAAATATATGCAAAATTGAAGTACTTTTGCTAGAATAAATTATACAAATAACATCGATTCATTCTGTATTATGTGTTATTTTAAACTGTTAGAACATATGTTCATAAAACGGAATTTAAACAAGGGCACGTGTTTATGGACACGCATATATTCGGAATTATACGCTTCGATGCTCTCTTACAAAAAGGTTCAGTGAAAAAGGATCCCGTCTCTTTGTTATCATATATAGTTTCCGAAATATCTTGAGAATCGTTAATATCGGTTATCACTTTCAGCTTTGAACAAAATAAAAATTATCATCAATGAATAAATGTTTTACGATAATGTTGATAATTTACTTATAATCGTTACGTACTTCTGGAATAGGATATGATGTTGGACGAGTTGCAGATTGTCGAAAATCTGCATCTGACATGGTTCCGTTTATGAACCAATCGTTTGTCCAGAAACCACGCTGCTCTTGACCGGTAATTATGTGATAAAATGTGCCGTAACCTTCTTTCTTGCCCTTAATAAACTGACCCTCGTATTTGTTGCCATTTTCTGTAAAAGTTAAACATCTCTCCCACTTTTAATTAGTGTATTGGAAAATAACGATAAGTTATTCGTTATTTATAGCCGAAACATTATTAAGGTCGATTGTAAAAAGAACAGATGAAATCAATCAAGAAACCTTTAACGAGTAATCCCATGCCATGGTAAAAATCATCCTTCCAAGCGCCCTCGTAATAATCTCCATTACAACGCCACATACGGCCATAACCATGTCGTTTATTTCGACAGAAGTCACCTTCATAGTAAGAACCATCTTCGAACCAGTTATGCCCGAATCCTTGCTTTTTTCCAGCCACCCATTGGCCAATATAATATTGATGAATAGTATGATCTTCTTTTGAAATTTTGCTCAAAATACCGCAACCATGTTTTTTATCGTTGAGCCAACTACCATTGTACATCCATCCATCTCTATGAAATTTCAAACGAAATTGAAATTGTTTTCGAACATGTGAAAAATATCAGAAGACACTGTACAAATAAAAATAGATATTTCAAATGATTATCCTTATTCAGAACTACTTCCAGCAGTTGTTCTAACTCATTGACTGTAACGCAAATTTTACATATTTTGGAAGCCTCAATAGATTAAAATGTATTATACCATAACATTTAATTGTTGCAAAATACAATATTGTATTTGCGTAATTTTTTCTGACAATATTATCTGAATTATTTACATTGTTGAAAAAATTTTATTTTGATCATTCTAAAATATTTAGTTCATATCATAATTAATATACCTGTCCACTTCTTTACCTATGCCTTCTCTTACGTCGTTCTTCCATTCACCAATGTAGTGACTTTTGAAAAGTCCTTTGCTTTGAGGGCTAAAAATGGCATAACGCAAACCATTTCTTTTCGAGCTCCCTATTTTCTGCTTAATGTATGAAGTTTTAATGAGTTCTAAAAAAGGCATTGTAACATTTATCATAGATTTCATTTGAATTTTGAAAACATAATTTTTTGAACAATCACGTTAAAATGGTTAATCTTTCATTTTAAAATATAATTGATCATTCATTTTGACAATAGTATCATTTTATAATCGGACAAACGAATACGAATACAATTGAAATATGCAATAAAATATTCGATTCGCAAATATAAAACTAATATATCAATGTCATGTATTATTATTAATTTTTTATACTTTATGATAAAAAAATTTGAAATAATATATAGTGATTAACCACTTTGAAATGTGCCAACAAAATATTCTTTTCTATTAAGTAATGATGAAAGATATTAATATAGGACCGCTAAAATTCATTGGAAAACTTATACCTTTTATGATTTTATGTTATGCTTAAAATTATTGTATGACAAATAATTATCAATAAGAAGATTGCTCGTTTAAAAAAATTTGTCATACCGAATAATGAAATTCGTGAAAATCTACTCCATGCTTATCTGCACACGAATGAGAGCGCCCCTACAGTTAAGTTTTATTGCGTTTAGAAAACTTGATAAGATTGAAGCGTCGTGTTTTCGTTGAGACAGAAGATCGAAGGAGGGAAACTTGCTTCACACAACAAAAGATCATACGTCCATAATATAAAATAGTTCTATCTATGTTTTCGTACCAGTATCGATAGTATTTCCATGAATTCAACGATTACCATCAACGACACCGACGAAGAGGTGATTGATTTAGATTCAAGCCAAGATATTATCAATATTACTGACAATGACCAAAATGAATGTTCAATTGAGAAAAATTCATTACCGAACAACGATGAGGATAAGATGGACGTAACCAATAATTATATGGATAATAATAAAAATGCATCTACAATGGAAACTTGCGATAGTGAGAGTACATCGATACCACTTTTGAAGGTTATGTTTCGAGATGAAAACATTGCATGGTAAAAAATTGTTATTTGCTATTGATATATAATTGGTTGGTCGTACATATGTACACCTATATATATATTATTCTTTATAAATTTTCGGGTAGAACGGGTAAATTTGATATTTGTTTATATAACCTGAAACAACATGCTGAGTAATGGCTGAATAAACATACGTATATCAGTGTCGTTTTTCATTTCAATTTGTTATTATATATAATATAATCATTCTAATTATATATGATAAAATAAGTTATTTTGGTCCTAAGTGAGCTGCATCACTTAGTAAACACATTAAAATAATAGTATGTAATTAGTTTTTAATGTTAATTAATTGTTTCTTATCGAGGTAACTTTTAATTCCATTTCCTTTATTGAATTTTTTAGGCAATATAGTAAAAGAATAAAAGTGTTTTTAGAGGAGTTAGTATCTTCCAAGATTAAATGTCAAGAAAATGATAATGGTTTAACGTTAGAAATTTGGGATAATGATACTGACTCTATAAGTCAATCTATCGATATTACAACAGGGAGTGATGATAGTCAGGATATAATATGCGATACATTATTTACTGTAGATAAACAGCCAAGACCTGGAGATGAATTTGATGTTCCATCTTATAGTAGGGTCTGTTTTTTTATTGTATTGTTCAATATTTACATATAAGAAAAAACTATTTAATACTGATTACTCCAAATAGCTAAATTGTTAATTACTCTTATTGTTTTAATGTTATTATTTATTATTTTAGAAATATATATTATGTGATAATGTGTTTGATGATACAAAATTCAAATCAAGTAAATATCCAGGGGGTAACTCACAAAGGTTTATGTGTTTTAATTGTTTGGGAAATCATAATTTACGAGATTGTACAGAACCACGAAATTATACTGCTATAGACGCAAATCGAAAAAATTTCAATATGAAAGGAAATTCAAAAGGTGTTAGATATCATTTGGGAAATAATCATAAATTTGATCATATAATCCCTGGTCAATTAAGTAACAATTTACGTAATGCACTAGGTCTCAGAAGTAATGAATTACCTAGACATATATATAGGTAATTAATTAAATTTCATGTTATAATTTTAAAAAAATCATAGGTAATAGAATAAAATTAAGAAAAGTATTTAATTTGTTAAATGTAAACAGATTACAAATATGGACTGTATGATGTTTATTAATCTTAATTTTTGTATATAAAAATAATTTTCCTAGAATGAGAAAGCTTGGCTATCCTCCAGGATGGTTAGAGGAAGCACGTTTGCAACACTCTGGTTTGTCCCTATTCAATTCTGATGGCATTGCAGAAGAAGATCCTAATGATGAACCAGGACATATTGTTGAAGAAAGAGACAGAGATCAATATGATGTAAAAAAAATATATGACTTTCCTGGTTTCAATGTACCAGCCCCACCTGGTACTTGGGATGTAAGCAGCAGTAAATTTTATAAAAGTAATAGATCTTTACAAAATCAAACTTGCTAAACATTTATTATGAACAATAGGAGGATGGGAAATATTCCGTATCAACAATGTTGACTATTCATAGCAAACAAAGAATGTTGTCAAACTTAAAAGGAAGAACGGCAGACGATGGATATAAGAGAAAAAAACTCAAAGTTTTTAGTAATACATCAAAAGACAGTCCAGTTCCAGAACCTACTGAAATGGAAATTGAGGATGTAGAAGGTACAGAAACTGTATATTCACACACAACAATTCTTTCAAAATTCACGTATTCTACTAATTAAATGCATATGTATTATAAAAACATTTTTATTTTCTATTAAGTAGATATTGCGGTAGAGTGTGTACCTACTAATGGGCTGTTTGTACCACCGTTGCCACGGGACTCCCCTGTAAAACCACCAGAACCACTATTACCGCAGGAATCTTCTGCAAAACCGCCAGAATCATTATTATTACAATCAACATTAATATCTGAGGATTCAGATTATCATTCTCAAGAATTACAATTTTCGGAAACATTAGTACGTATAAAAGATATTACATAGATTTAGCATTTCATCCAGTATTAATTGTAGAAGGATAAGGAGAAGGATAAAATATTTTCGTAGCGTGTATTAAAAGATGAGATAAAACATTTTTGTACAAAACATTTCAGGGAGATACTACATCGCCTTCTTTACGAGCGAATTCTCCATCGTTATTCGAATTGGAGAACATAAAAAAGCAACTACTTGTAGAACTCCAGAAATCAAACTCAGATATTTCATCAAAAGGCAATTCTTCGAATTCAATATCAAAATCTGATATGCCACCACCTAGTAATGAGATTACTCCAGAATCAAATCGTATCCGTCAAAATGGAATTAATACAAGTCATGGAAGTGTGAAGTCTATTGACTTTGGTACACCTGTATTACAGAGTACGTCTCCGTATAACAAATTGCCACCATCTGAAAAATTTTCAAAAAATATTTGCAATTTAATTAATTTTGAGAACTTACCTGATTCGACAGGTAAGTATGAACAAATGACTGGGGTTTTGCAAAAAGTAAGACATACATTAGCAAAGCTTCATCAAGAATAGTTGTATCTCATTACAATTCATGATTGAAAAAATTATCATATTTTATAAATGAGCAATAATTCCATTTTCTGCAAAGGTACAGAGATATAAATTTCATTTGATATATTATATTTCTAATTAAAAAATGACATATATTTTTATCTGTAGTTAGTCTAAAATATATGGCATTTTTTAACATAAATCTTATGTTAGGAAATGTACAAACAATAGGTTTATTCTTTATTGTTATACTTATCTTTCGGAACGAAAAATATACCTAACATATTTTATGTAATTTTCGATTTCCCTTTTTAGTCCACAATAATTAATGAACAAATTCAAAGTTTCATTGGCCTTTAATCATTATAGAAGGCACATTAAAATTTTTCACATAATGAATTTATGTAGGGGGGGGGGGGGCCTTGGAGTAAAATGCAATACTCCTTTTAATTGGTCTTTCTACTTATGTCTGGAAAAAGAAAAAGCTTATAATTTTAAACAAAATTTCATAATGTCTCACTTATGAAAAGTACAAATACATACTATTTTTCTATTAATTAGTGGCATACATTGATACATTGTGACTGAACATAAACCATTTCATATTCATCAAAAAACATTTCAAACTTTATTTTTTTGTGAATTATACTTATCACCATACATTGCACATTTCTTCTGAATGTCCAGTTCGTTTTAAAATTGGTAAATATTTTTATCCATTTATGAAAATGTACAAATTAAATATATGCATTTAAAACATTTGTTCTATTATTGTGACTGTCTATACATAATTATTTTCTTTAACGTGTTCACTACCACGCGGCATGTGAAACATCTATCGTCCTTTAGCTTTATTAGTCTTACAAATTATGCTACACATTTTCATTTATGCACATATACAATATACTAAACTAAATACGAGAGAGCAAACATTATATAGTATGACACAGACGTGATACTAGTTTTTAGCTATAATATTCAGAATTTATACACTTATTTATGTGATTTGAAAATAAAAAATCATATCTGTCACAGTGGTCTCTTAGAATAGTATATACATCATACATACATATGCACACACACACACACACACACACACACACACACACACACACACACACACACACACACATATCACGGCGGTAACAAACGTGTTAATAAATAATTGAATAATTAATTTTCTTTACTTATCAATATCTGTTGCATGTTTTACATGCTACAGGTTCTACAAACATAGAATTGAAATTGAAATTATTGTTAATTAAAAAATTTATTTTTGCTATTTTTATATGGAAATTTTCATTTGTGTTTTATAATTAGAAGATTAATAATAGCAAAAAGTTTACCAATTCTAAAAGATACTGTGTACATATGTAAATAAAGAAAGGAATGTCTTGTGTTTTGTAATAATAATAGCAAAATACTAACAGAAGCACGTTAATGCTATGTTTAAAGTGTATGTCATTTATTTTCCTCTCTAAAAAACTCGATTACTTCTAGCATATTTGCATAGTACAAAATGTAAATGACGTGAGAACAGAATTTGATTTAAAAATAAATATTGAAAAATATTACTAAAACTATAATTTTTAAAGTTAATCTCTTATATTCTCGATGTACACGGTGTCTGAAAATAATTTGTCACGAACATCGTAGGATTATTCTATTGTGAAACTCGAGCTCGGTGAAGATTACGAAAAAGGTAGCGGCAATGTTGACTTTGATCTTGAATTTCAAGGTCAAATTTTTTTGCTGCATTATATTTTATTCGTTATAAGGATTAACCCTTTGCACTCGAGAGGCGATTCTCAGTCATTATGGTGTTCCGTGTAGCAACTCGAAAGGAGAATGAGAGGCGAAAGTCCCTGTTTATGCTAGATTCTCTCCAATTGTTGAGAAAGCAGTATTGGTTCGTAAATAGATTCCTTAGCTCTTTATATTATTTGTTATGAAGTGTGAAGTGTTACGCATTAAGATGGAGATGAAATATTTATGCTCAAATTTTTCCGAAACTATGGTTTTGGCAACACCTCCGACGTTAGTTCAGATTCGACGATTGTGCCAGAAGTATTATAGTTTTGTAAGTTTAGAAGCTGTACAAAAATGGATTTGGAAATTTCTTTAATTAATTCATATATTCTATAAAAAAGCAAAAGAACGAAAGGCCACTGAACTACCTGCGATTTATAAAAACTTTAGTAGACCAGTTGAGAGGAGATATTCAACAACCGTGAAATCAAACTTGCAAATATGATTGCAAATTGTGATGAAATTCGGTTAAGTGGAGAACTCCATGTAATTTTAGAAAAGGATTGTAAGGTGTGTTCTTACCGATACAAAGCAGGAGAAAGACTCGAGACAACTTATTATTGCGATACTTCTCCCGACAAGCCAAGGATGCATCTTGGCATATGTTTTATAAATTAATAAAAAAAAATACAGAAAAAGTATTAAAAAATGACATGTTCAAAAATGTAAATATATATAGATTATTAAAATATAATGTTTTTTTAAGTTGATTTTTGTATAAAATCATTTTATATTACCTACAAGACACTCGTCACAGACACGCAAAATCATCTTGAGTTGCTGTTACGCCCGACCGAAAAGGCCGTCGAGTGCAAAGACTCAAAGAAACTATGGATCGCAAATCACCTTCTCAGTCCTCTTGGAAAAAAATGTTAAAGTTTCATAAATTTTCGAATTCACATTGTTTGTAATGCACTTATATTTTGAAGTCAGATGCATTAATCTATTATATTAGAATTACAGATTAATCTATGACAGAAAGAAGCAAGAGTCGAAAGTATGAGCGAGAGACGGTTTACGAATATTTGCAACGCAACAGTGATCTTCGTTGCGATCATGTATTGCTTAGAATCGATGCCACAAGCAATGTCTTTTTCTTATCGGTCTGCGTTATGTCAGACGCTTTACAAAATCGACATCTATATATCAGATATGTATCGGGTATATCAGATAATTACAAATAAGGTGAATTCTAAAGTTAATTAACATCTTTTTTCAAGAGAACGGTCGAGTGCGACCCATGGTTCCTTTGAGACTTTCGATCCTCGCGATATAGTATAGAATAGAAACATAGAATATGATAGAATTAAAAAATGACACTGAATTTCAAGGTCTAGCTCAATTTTACAGCTACTTTTTTTTTTGTAGATCTTCACTGATTCAGTGGTGTAGAATGCTGTGATGTACGTAATAAATACTTTCTTAAACAAATAGCACGTGTTGTAGCATTTAATATACGTACATTAAATATTCATAAATATGTAGTTAGAAAATAGTGTATCAACTCCATAAGATTACTTACCATTACACATGTTTTATCTTTTTTGTGAAATACGTAAATATACGAAAAACGTATATTTATAATAATTTTTTGTGTTAATTGAGTCTCGCACATGGAGAAATATTATATAATTACAATACACATTTTCTTCAAACGATATAAATTACTAATCTTAAGCAAATGGAAATATATATTGTCTCGCACATGGAGAAATATTATATAATTACAATACACATTTTCTTCAAACGATATAAATTACTAATCTTAAGCAAATGGAAATATATATTTTTATTCAGTTGGAAAATAATAATACTGTATTTTTCAAGAAACAAGACATTAAAACCTTACCAATATACCACATTGTTATGGCACCTTAATCTGTTCTTTTGTTACAAAATAAAGTAAACAATGAAAACAAATATAAAATACAATGCATGTTTATTGTTACAAATAAGACGGAGGAATGTACAACAATTAAAAAAGAAATATTTCATTTTTCATATTCACTATTCGAGCACGGATTACATTGAATTTTATTTTTAAATCATTTTGTGTACGGTAAAACCATTAAGATTCAAATAGGGCTCCAACATAATAGATCATACAGAATAGCACAAATAATGTAATTCAACAGAAACTATTGGGGATACTGTTTCCAATGTTTAATTTTTGTGCTGAGCAACATGAAACTGTAATATTGTTATATTTAGTTTTTCAATCCTATTATAAAAGGAAAAAGATTGCCTCAATTCATTGTATTGTTTTTAATATGTATTGTACGCCTATATCCTCAGAATCCCTCAAAACTAACATAAAAAGCATAAATAAACGGCAATATATTTTAGTTCATCGTTACATCATTTTTTTAAATCATCAACAAATTTTAGTCTAAAAAGCTCAATTACATCTCCTACGAAACTTTATCGAATTTAATATAAATACTAGAATACAATAACCTTATCGAATTACAGGTACTCAGGCTATTTACAATAACGAATATCAAAATATATTTTTAACAGTTTTTCCCCTATGATATACAATATGTGCAATCACAGTAACAAAATGATGAGAAAGTTCTTATTATTCCAGTTTAAAAATCGCAATTTCAATGTTAAAACTGTCACGTGTTCGTAACAGACAATTTCCAATAGTCTGTGGCACGACATCGGAGATTCAGTTACGTATTATATTTAACGAAAATAATCTCGTTAAATTATATTTATTTCTTTTGCACAGGTCCCCTGACATGTGATAGATTTTAATAAGTAAAACTGTAGAAATTAAAATGGGTATGTGTATACTCGTTAAAGTGTATAAGTATAATGATTTTCAAACCTGTGAAAGGAAGTTATAGTTCTTATTTGGTTAGATTAAATATATACTAGTTATATTTTATAAATCGAATGAATGAATTAATTATTCTTTCTCCAGTTCTTCTGTTATCATAATTTTAGCAGATTCTACTATGAAAATCCAGTGTTTGTCATATTGCATTTCTTATTGCACTGTCGGTGGAGGTACGGGAGGATCGCCGTTTGAATCCTAAAAAGAAAAGTTGTATGAATATTACGATAAAAATCTAAAGTAAGATAAAAATGGAGTTAATTATACTGCAAGTAATGTGCCACTTACGCGTTCGTTATCTCGATCTTTAGCTGTGTTGTTGGTTAATTGACGAAGAGAGTTTGGTCTAAGAACATACATAAGAACAAAGAATCCAATAATTAACAAAGTGGTCATGAAAAAGTTTGAGGACGACGAAGTATCGCGTGGTCCTGGCACTGAAAAATAAATGATGAAGATTATGAATTATGTCAATTCATAAAATTTGCATTAACTTCATTAATAAAATATAGAAAAAATACTTACATCGCGACATGCTAAAACATTCATTATCCGTGCAATAATTTTGATTTTGTCGCAACTGAAATGAAAAAATATTGACGAAGGTCTATAAACATGACTAGAGAAATATTTTTTAGTTGTTTTGAAAATATCCATTTTATATGCTATTTTTACTAAGTTTTTACCTACTTGTTCATATTTATTTATGTTAGGTAACGTTTGCGAAATAATCAGTAAAACAAACTCGTAAAACCGCTTATCGCAACAAATTCTTGCAAATCGAACAAAAATAATGTATTCGCTATTACGTACATGAGAAATACCTTACCTTAACCAACTTTGCATTCATTTATTTTGCGAATTTACTGATTGTTATAAATAAGTCGGATAAAAATATTACAAAACACATCGTAATAATAAAAGCAAACGATAATGATATAATTTTTCTTGTATATAGTTTAAGAAACTTATAGACATATGTAATACTTTTTTTTACTGTACGATCTTGGAATTTTTATATTTTAGTCTTTCCATCATTTTGTTTTGACAATCAAACACATTTTTGATATGTTAAGAAAAATTTTTATGTAAAACTATATTAACAATGATCGTTTATGTTCTCTTAAAATTTAAGAAATTTTTTAACAATAGAAAAACACGCTTGGATCGGCGATGACCCAAAAGACGTAAGAATTAAAAATAATTAAATTAAAAATAATAACGAAAATTACAGCCAATCATTGCCACTTACGAGCAAAAGCAGACGT
The DNA here is from genome assembly GCA_014825975.1 of Bombus haemorrhoidalis. Lineage (NCBI taxonomy): Eukaryota > Metazoa > Arthropoda > Insecta > Hymenoptera > Apidae > Bombus > Bombus haemorrhoidalis. Next base: position 8,617,003 of record CM026163.1, on the reverse strand, counting down.
TGCATAGCAAATTCGCTCCACATGTATTCGCACAGATCAAATCCCTCGTCCGCCATCGCAGTATCTACGCTTCAAATCAAAGCAAGGATTAGTTATCGTGTATTACGCTCCAAGTCTAGAATTACACGTTATTATAATCCATATTAATAATTAGGCTATATAATCATATTATGCGGTTATAATAACTATTCTAAAACATCGTGTGTACAATATACTTTATCATTTGAATAACGAATTCGCAATACACATATTACATATTCGCAATATACATATGTAACTGACCATTGCCACTCTCACCACTCCTTGCAAGTTCCAGCCTTATAAGCAGTGTTTTATTTGATTTACAGTAGATCGAGATTTAATCTAGTCAATTATCGGGGAAGATGAATTTTTAATGTCCAAAGTATTTCTTTTCTTCATAAAATGCGAGTAAAATATGAAGTTAACAACACTTTCCTGTAAGAATACACCCAAGACTTACTCCACGTAGATTGGATTAAGCTATAATAAGTATAAGTCAACAATCTTTTAAATGATGAAAATACTTTCTTTTTATAAGACATATATAAATAAATTTAAACTAACATCTTTGGCAGATTTTGAACATTTCAACATTATAAAAACATTAAATTTCTAAAATTTGTTCTTATTTTGTAAAAGCAAAGAAAATAATAAAAATTCAAAGTCACTAAATTACCATACTAGGAACTTATTGCGTGGGAATAAATATCGTGGCAATAAGTTGCGTAGAGATAATAATTATCGGGTGTATTATCCTACAAAAACATGTAAAGGATTCGCACCTTACATGCACTTAATGGAAAGGAGAGATATTCTGAATGTTAGAGACATAAATATCTACCCTGATAACTGATTAAATCAGATTTCAACCTGTGATCAATTAATAAAACAAAAAAAAACACTACTTACAAAACTGTAACCATAGAAATATAAAGAGCTGAAACTTAAGGAATGGTAGGAATAATGACGATCAATTAATAAAATAACAGGCCAGTTAATAAGACAATACGTATATTACGAAACTCAATATCATAATTATAATAGGAAAGTTTCTAACAAATCTGAAAATGTATACAGACGCTACAAGATACATATTCATTGCAAGTATATATTTCACAGAGATCACAGAAGTATTTAAATAATCAATTATCCATAATATATCAATCCATAATTACCAATAAATATTCAGCGACAACTATCTTTAACATATATTATAACATGTCCTGTCCATGTATTATAATATAATATATATATTGTATGTTGGCTATTCATACTGTATATTAATTTTGTACTAAATATATGTTTGCAGTAAATGCTATATATATATATTTTTTGTAATTTCTATATGTATTTTCCTATTGGTTTCAAAATTTACCAAATAATTATGATTATCGTATTTTATTAAATGGCCAATAAATTCTCAAAATGTTTTATACACATACAGTATAGGTACCACGAAAATTTTTTATGGTAAATATTCAAACACTTTCATGAGCCATTCTATATCAATTCTATGTAACATAAATATTTAGTTTTTGTGTTTTGCATTGTGTTTATTATTATCATAATATATGTATATGTATATATATATATATATCTGAATAACTGTAGTTGTAAATGAACTCATTTAGATGGCGATTATCAGAAACGAAAGGAAATACTCTGAATCGCGCGCGTGAATGTTATGTTACACTATGTCATTTATAAGGTGGAATTATTCAATGTAATTTCGTTCCACGATAATGCTACAGTTTACAAGTGAAATAAGTAAAGGAAGAAAATGTAAAAATATTACAATCATTGTTGTATGAAAATTATCACTAAGTTATCGTAATATCAGATTATTACATATAATAGCGCCGTTTTCTCCGTTTTTATAATAAATATAGAAATAAAACGAATTTATGTTCGTACTCAGTACATTTCTGCGAGATTTATTTTAAGGCATTTTACATGCATTTATCCATTTATTTATATCTTTGAATTTTGGGACAATGTCCCAATCTTATTCTCTCATTATCGACAAACGGAAAAACGATTAATATATTAAGAAAAATTTCAACAGAAGAAAAACTTGGTTTATTTTATTAATAACTAGACTGCAGATTTGTATGTGATAAATTTAAAGATGTTAAAATGTACAAAATGCACATAATATGCAAAAATATAGAAAATGTTCAAAGTAAAATACTTGTTACAAGATTTAATGGGTAATATTATGGTGGTTATGGTTATTAAAATTTCTAACTCAAATTTCTTGCATATGTTGACAAACATTGTAGAGAACTCGTCGCATTTTAGCGTGTGATTTTATTTATACAAATACGTACGTAGAATGTGCCTCTGTTTTTTTTATGTGTATGTTTATCAAACCTCTTTCTGTCTTTTCTTTTTTTTTTTTTCAGAATTTTAGATCGAAATAAATTTTACACAAATACTAGAATTAGGTACATCTTGAAAAATATAATATTAAAAATGATAGATTAAATGAATATATAGAAGAATATTTATGTTCAATGTATAGAATAATTTTAACAAAGAATAGTACAAATTAAAGAAAGAGTACAAATGGAATATGATCAAAAAAATTTAACGTACAATGATCAAACAATTATCGAACAAAATAATAATTGTTTGACAACTGACAGTTCAACAGCTTGGTCGTAGTCCATTAATATTAGCGTCAAATGAAGACAAAAAAGTCCATCAAACAAATAACGATCGTGAAGGAAAAAATGATAAAACCCTTACATACCTTAGTCGCTTTAGCAAAATGAGTATAACTCGAATAACCTTCGCAATAAAGTAGTATTTAACACTGTATAAAAAATAAGGACGTGCATGTATTTACATCCAATACGTGTCAGCCATTACACTCGCTTGTTGTATCTCTAATGTCTCAGTCGAATACTGACGAATATCCAAGCTGAACTTTCATTGGTTCATTTTATGGTTGTGTGTCGTACAGTGTGAGTTGGAATTTAACAATTGGTTGTCTGTATCGAATAATTGCATGTTGCATAACAAATAACTTTCGAGAATTTTAAATAAATTATATTTTAAACATTATATAATTTCATCTTACACATGATATGCATATTTGGTTATTTATAGAAAACAATGAAAACAATTTGTATTTTATTTAACACTTTATATTTTGTATACATTTTATATACATGTTAAAGATATGTAAAATAAAAAAAAAGTATAATTATATACAGATAATTATATATTGTGTATATACATATATTAAATTTTTATTAATTAAAAGAAAATGGAAAACAACGAAACACAATAGATAGATTTGGTCTCTTATTGCAAAGAACTTCACAAATGTAAATAGATATTTTGATTATAATATTTAATTTATTCTAATTATATGTATATCAACATTATCCTTACTCTAAGTCTTGAATCTGAAACATAATAATTATATAATATATAATATAGAAATAATACATTAAAAGTACTGCGACATAATTACTATTCAATATTATTAAATAATTATTAAATTAATTGAATAATAGTAATACACACCTCTTGAACTTTTTGCATTTCTTGCGTTAATAAATTATCCAATATTTCTTGAAGTCTTTGCCTCAATTTAACGTTTTCAATGTTGGCTATTGCAAGTTCTTGTTGTTGCCTTCTTTGACGTAGTTCGGCTAATTCCGCGTGTAAAGTCGCCAGACGCGTTTGCAATGAATCTACAACATTTAAAAACGAATTGTTTGTTCATATACACATTTGTAATACGAATTTAATACATACGTAAATATAACAATACCTTTTAATGCTGAAACACAAGGTAATTCTGAAAAGTTATCTGAAATGATATATTCTGAATGGAATTGTTCAACTTTAGGTACTTTTGATAGAGATGTATCCTCTGTTTTTTCTACGTCTGCTTCCATATTATTGTCACTTTGGAACATTTCTTTGCTGAATATTGTGCAAAGTCTATTATTTGCTTCAATATTGCTAGGCCTCTCTGAATATGCAGCTTGCATAGAATTAGAGTCTGATACTCTACTGTCTGCAGAAAGTCGACTATTCTCATCCAATTCCATTACATTTATATTTGCTTCCTCATCATCTTCCTCACTATCACTTACAGGTTCGCCAAATATGTCATGTTCCGCTATACAATATAAACAATAATATTTTATTTATCTTATATCATAATTTTTGCATTTCTGCTTATATCTTACCAACTTACCAACATCAAAACTTTGAGATGTATTGCCATTGATACTTTCTCTCTTAGTTTTCACTGTACCAGATGACGAGACTTTGCTTGGTTTTGATTGATCTTCATCTTCACATATCACCTCCCACTTAACATTAACTGCATCATTATCCACTCTTAATAAACGTTTAACTTCTTTCTCAATTTCTGGAGCTTCCACATATTTCTTCTTCAAAGTTTTTCTAAATCTTCTACGTCTTACATTTTTAGTAGGGGGAGTTATACCATGTGGCCACAGAAATTTTTTATCTACTTTATTAGGATCTTTTTTCTTTTGCCTAACTGGAGACTCTTCATCCGTGGTAGTGTGATCATCTTCTTCTTTGCAAATTAACATCTATGAACATTAAAATATAATGAATTATGATATAAATAAAGATTATATACGTGAACAATATAAAAATGATTACAAATAACTTTACCTGACATATATCAGCAGTTTTATAGAAACTCTTGTTATCAATAGTTTTTAAAGATTCTACAATCGTTGGTAAATCAACGACCTAGAGTTAGAATATTTCTTTCCTTTATTACCTTTTCGTATTATTATATTTATATATAAATGAAAGAAAACCTATTGTGATTTTACCTTTCCATGAAGAAGCCAATGATCGAATCTAGCCTCACCATAACGCATATCATTTTCTAGTTTTATACTTAATCTATCTTTTAAAGACAATCCATTCCGTAGTGTTTCTCGTAAAACTCGTGCCGGTTCCTTAAAAAAATTTAATCATTTGTTATAGTTATACAAAATTTCATATTATTTGCTTTACTATTTTAAATGACTGAGATTAAATATTAAAATGAACTCACTGGTGGTAAACGCAAAATAAATTGACTTTCCAATTCTACTTGAGGCTCACTACTTTTTTTATAATCTGTATTTGGATGACGACTCATATTCCTTCAAAATTAAAGTATTGTAACTTATAATAAGTCTTTCCAGAATATTTTATAAATAAATCGAAACTATATTCTGTCCAATTCACAAATGACTGTGATCTGTACTCCAAGTGTTCCGTTTCACGATCATATAAACAAGTCTCGATGTTGATACTAAAATACTGAAGCCTGCCGAAGCCAAGAGAAAACTGGAAATTGAATCGTGAAAAATCAACATGGAAGAAAAAAAGGTTTCCGTTTTGCGCATGCCTGACAAGCTATGTATGTCTCATACAGAGATAAAGACACTACTTATTTGTGTCTGTCTCGCAAAACGAGAACTTCGTTGTCTTCCATATTGTTCTTTCACAACTCAATTTTCGGACGGTTTCCCCTAACAAGTATCGACACTTGTTTATATGATCATGGTCTGTCAGTTAATAGAGTCAAAAAAAAAGTCACATCACACTACACTATGGTCTAGTGCATGGACATATTCCTATGGTCATGGTACAACGAGACAAGGCACTAAACGTAAACAAAACGTGATTGCAACCACAATAATCACAAAGAGATTATGGATGGACTATACGAATTGGCTTTTAATTGCTAACGAATTATGATATAAAGGGATAACTATATTACTGCAGAAAATGTTTAGATTGAGCTGTTTGATATATTTGTTTAAGTGAAATAGATATATTTGCTTAATTTATTTCATCCGTGATTTATATTAATATTGTATCTTCCTGTGGTTTTCTCATATAAGAGGTTATGTTCGCAAAACTAGTTTCCTATTTTATACCTCAGAATCATGAATCCCCGATTCTATTTTCCCTAGTAATTTTATTTAACTCTGCTTACTCGGTTCTTTGGATAGGAATAGAGATGCATATTAAATCTAGAACTGTTCGAATGTTCAAAATTTGTAATTTTTCATAGAAATTTTATCAGTTTGTATTAATGCACTTTTAGGTATTTGAATGATTTTTTAATAAAAGATATGGGTAGAAGTTTATTTCTCTTGCATTGTATATTTTTTCATGCACTTTTCATTTTGATTCCTTTGGTACAAGTTTTATATCTTGGTCATTGGTAGTTTTAATGTTAAACAAAATGTAAAAAGCTAGTTTGTCTTTTATTACATCTAACTTCCAACATTACCTTTATTATAAAATAAATAATACAATGATAATATAAATTAATAACATATATAAAGTGACATAAAAATAATGCTAATAAATATAATGAAATATAATAAATATAGATAATATAATGATTACATAAAAAGAATTGAATATAAATAAAGTAAGGTACACAAGAAATATATCTCTGATCGAAATAATTCATTCAATTTATTAAATTATTTTCTATAGATACGGATAAAAGGTTCTTATTTATTATGACTCAGTTATATGACGTAATGATAGCCACTGTCCGGTTTGTTTAATGTAAAAGAATATATAGGTAGCGTTTCTTTTAGATTGCGCTTAGTGTTGTTCTGAGGACGAATTAGATTTAAATCTATTCTTTAGATATTTCATTTGTAACTCACACCTTACACAGTTATATCATATTTTATATAAAATCAGTTTCTATATTACATATTTTTACTTGTGCAACGTAATATGTGAAGATACGCATGGGCATCAATAAATTCCGGTAAATAATTTGCAAAAAAATTCTTCATATAAGTTTCTAACAAACAATTGGCACAATCAATCTATTCACAACACCGAACATATAAGATTTACTATGCTTTTTCGGACGATATCGATGATACGTGTATGTATATATTTATTGCAAACTATTCACAATTTTTATCCATAAAAGCATTATTTTTAAAATTTTATTGATTTATATTATACACGACAAGAAAATGTTTATCGTATGATTTTTGTGTAATTCTTTAGTCATATTATATATTTCATTCATTGAATAATGATTTTATTGATTGAATAATGAATTCAATTGGAGATCGTATTAACGTACTTAATTGTTTCGTTACTCTACGGATACAGTGGTTCATGAAAGTACTTGAACACTTACTATAGAAAAATTTAAAGTTTATATTATATATGTTATATAAAATATTTTGAAACATTAGCACCGGAATGAAATACGACTATCCTGATTATATTAATCAGATTTGGAACTAATTTGAAAATGTATATAGAAGCTATACCAGATATTTATTGCAGACATATGTATATTTAGTAAAAGACTAAAATTATAGCTACCTTAAACATACATATGTACATATGATACATATAATGAGTGTTGAAAGTGGTCGTACTGAATATTTGGGTTTATTAATATAATGAAACTTGATTGGATATTAATACATAATATAATGGACTATTTAAATATTTCTGTGATCTTTGTGAAATATATACTTATACTGAATATACCTATTATAATTTCTATACCTATACAGATGCTGCAGAAAATATTTGTACATCACTGTATTTATTATAGCTTTACATATTAATTAATTAGATTCCACGATATTAAATTTCATATCATTCAATAGTATTTTTATATGACCATGAAAGTTTAATACTATGAAAATGAAATATAGAACCTGATAAAAAGATGCTTTATTGGAAAATAATAAAGGCAAATACTTTTTGTAGTCACTGTACATTTTCAGATTTGTCTCAAATTTTATAAATATAATCATGGTAGTCATTTACACTTTGTATAGTACAAATGAAATTTTAAAATGTTTTATATAACACACGTAATATATTCGTAAAAGTTTTTATAAATGTTCCAATGCTGAGTAACTATAGATCGTGTGTGTCGTTCCTGGGAGCAATTTTCGTTCGTTAAAATGTTTACGCTTTATCGAATCTGCATCAATAATAAGGAATATAATAGCGACGTTTTATGCGTCGTACATCTTCATTCTGAATAACTTAGTAGGCCCATATGTTTATAGTTAAGCTATAACAGTAAGTGATCAATGGAACATCGGACTTTGCGCTCGCGCCGTCGTACTTCACTCGTCGGTGTATGTATATTCCCTTTTCTTTGCTTCGAATATTTCTACCTGATCACTAAAAAACTCAGTTAATTTTCAAATCGTAATTGAAATTTTAATTCTGTATAATGGTGAATATGTAATATTCATGTCGTCGTCCTTTACATTTTTATACACTTCCTATAAGTGTAATTAATCATCTGTTATAACATATATAAGTATTGACTGGACAAACAATTGTTCGGAATCAGGTAAGTTGTGATTACTTTATTTAATACCTTTTCCAGATATTCATTTTGTAAATAATTTATTTTAATAGTAATATTTCTGTAACTTTAGATGTATGATGATATAATGAATGGGATATCTAATGCGTTTCAGGCATATTATTCAGAATTTTTGCTTTGTTATTCTTGTTGGAGTAATTGCTATTCGTTATAGTGCTTATTTTGCTAAGAAATGCATCACGTAAAGTTGCATAATTATTTAATTATCATTACATAGCATTTTATAATGACATACATTATCTACTGTGTCCATTATTACGATCTGTACCATTCTTTTAATCTTGATAATTACTTGATAATAGTTGTTGTATCTATAATCATTTTTCATTTTGCAATATTCACTTTTATTTTTTGTTTTTGTTATTGTTATTGTTGTTATATATGAATATCTTTATATTAAACTCCACTGTAAAGTTATATAGTAAGATCATCATGTATGTTTTTAATGTAATAGATCCATCATGATTTCCCAACCAATTGTGGTACCTGGAGGTGAGCATCGAACATCACAATCAGAAACCCACTCTATGTCTGTTGGAAGTACATCTGATTGCTTTAAGACCATGACACCGCCGAATGTAAGCAGATCACTTAGTAATCGTAAGTATCATATAAATATTATAACATTTATATTGTGAAAAGATATTTTAAAAGTCATTTTTATACTCTTAAGAGCAAATTTACCATGAAAGGAAAAGTTATGATAATTGATGAATATAAATATCAATTTACTTGTATATATAATTATATATTATGTATGTGGAAATTACATATTTATAGCAAAGAAATACGAACTATAGAACAACTTTTTTTTTTATTATAATTTAGGTAATGATTAGCTTTTAGTGATTTAAATGAATAGTTTTGCCTTGATATATATACACATACTATTTTTACTATATTATATTATATTCTTTTTTTTTATTACTAACATGTACTTGTAATTTGTTATATTTTTTCACGAAGTAAGTTTTGAAATTATGTATGTATATCTATATTAGTGGCTATATTGTCTATATAATTTTAATGGCTAAGGATATTAATTTATTGAGTATTATTTGAAATGAATATAGCAATTATCATTTAAAGGTGTTAGTGACAGTGGATATGGTACATTACCAAGTAAGCTAGGTAGGCTTATTAATATATATTGTGTGCATATAGTAGCAAGCCTCAGTATTAGAATCATAAAGATAAATTAGTAGATGTGTGTATACACATATGTATAATATTCTATTTTCAGATTACACATATTATTAGCATTCTTTCATTTCCAATAACTTATTGCATCATCACTTTATGTTATCAAATAAACTATAAATAGAATTTACAATACATAAATTAACTTCACTTATTGTTTAAATATGATCTCCTTTAACATTATCACATTAAACAAAAGGATAACTTGTATTATTAGAACTATTAAAATGCCATGCTATTGAATGTATCAGATTAACATAATACATTCATGCTGTTAGCACATTTTTCACTTTTTAGTATGTCATAGTATATTATATAACACGAACATTTATTCATAAGTTTATATAAGGAATATTATATGTAAGCTAGAAAATAATGTTCTTCATATCTTTAATACTTCTGATGCATGAACAAATTTTATGTTACTCAGTGTAGTATAATAGATGCATGCGTTAGTATTAAAAATTTATTATTATTCCTGTCTTATAGTTTTTAATAGTATGTAAACAATATTTTTATTTAGAGATATATTTCTCAATTTTTAGAACATATATAACGTAATGTACATTGTGACAACAATATGTAACTTGTGCATGTAACCTTTTCTGGTGCATTTATGGATCTTTGCATGTTGTAATAGATGTATACATTTTATTTAAAACTAAAGTTTCTTTGCTTTTGCAGTTTAATAAATTTAATTAAAATTTGGAGCACATTTTATATAATTATGTTTACTGCAGATTCTGTCTTTAAAAATTAATGTTATTAGCAGTTCATAACTAGCGTTGCTGAAATGGATTTATACTTTAGAATGCAATATGATGTAATTTAATCTTAGTATCTTTATTGTTAAGTAGCTTATAACTAAAAAATTTTTAGAGTTTGTGATTTTGAAAGATAGATATTTATATAAGATTGAAAAATACATATTTACATGAAACAGTTGTAAAAATATTGATAAATAGTAATTGTAATTGTGAACAAAACTAAATATATAGAACCAGTGGATCAACAACTTCGACGAAGCAGTGTTCAAGTTCAATCTGCAACATTACCTAAACTTCCATCAACAGAGTCCCTATCAACAAGTGTAAATTTTGCAACTGCTGCACCTCCACTATCTCCAGGTATAAACACAAAGCTATGTTAATATCATAATGGACAATTATTCGAAATTTGTCAGGTGCTTTTTTAAATTTTGTGTAAATTATTACTATTTCTTGTACAAGTAGTTGATTAGCTGTAAAGAACTGCATATTTTTTATTTCCTGTTTGGCTTATATTTTCCTTTCATACTATGCATATTATTATTCAGATTTGTAAGCTCTGAAATGTAATTTTTGTATATTGTATAATCTTCTTTGGCTGACAAATTATTAAATATGTATATTAAATAGATTACTATTATGAATATAAGTTTTAAATAAATAATATTTCTGTATAATAATTACATATAAAACTTGTAGTTTATAAGTATTATATAAGTTTAACTTATGACTAAGATAAATACAATCAAATTTTGTTAAATGTGATCTTTAACACAGATGAAAAAATATATGCGATTAAAAGGTCTAATATGAAGATGCTAACTGCATAATGCGTTATGTTAATGAAGCTATTATATGAAATAATTTTATTTGTATAACATACTATACTCTGTAATAAATAAGGAAGTGTAAACTATTCTTTTTTCAATTCTATAAATTTTTCAATGGAACTTGTGAACTTTTTTATAGAACAATGAGTTCTTATTTCTGTATTATTGGAATTCTATTTGCCAAGCTTGTTATATGAATGTTTTAAGTTTGATTGATCTTAAGGCTTCCGGTTTTAATTAATTGTAAATAAAAAGAAGTTATATTAAAATTACTAGTGTGATAATCATAATTTTTTATATAATTCATTAAATCATTTATCAACTTTGAATAAATACTATCGTTTGCATATTTTCTTCATTTTAACAAACACATCTAATATGAAAATTTAAAAAATATTCATAAAAGTCATTAAAGATTTTAGTTCATAATTGTATTTAATAATTTATTTATATATGACATATATTGTTTTAAATCATATAATTCACATACTAAAATTATGATAAATATAGATATATTCTGAATAATAACTGTTTAATATTTTTGTTTGTAACTATTTTTGGACATTAATATTTAATGAATGTAACTGCATTTTTATGTTGTTACAATATCAGTGTTTAATTGATATTTGAAAAAATAATTTGTGAATAATTTAATTGTTATAGGTTTAACAACTACAATGGGGGAAACAAATCAAAAAACAGATAATGCATCTGATAAGGTATAAAATATTTAATGCACTGTTTTAAGATATTGAAAAGGTATTTATATTTTATTTTTGTGTAATTTTTAGTCTTTAGATTCTTGTAAGTTAACAAGAAAAGAATCATATAAGGCTCAAAGAAAGAATTACCGAATGGAGAAGAAAAGAGTTGCCAATGAACTCTTAAGTTCGTTTAAAGATCCAACTGTTATTGTTATGAGCGATTGGCTTAAAGTTCGTGGTACATTAAAGAGTTGGACAAAACTGTGGTGCATCCTGAAGCCTGGTTTACTATTGCTATACAAAAGTCCAAAAACAAAAGTGCTCATTTATATTACTTTTAAATAGAATATTTATTTGCTTCATACATAATTATACTCATATACCTATTACAGAGTAATCACTGGGTGGGAACGGTTTTACTTAATACATGTCAAGTAATAGAACGTCCAAGCAAGAAAGATGGATTTTGTTTTAAATTGTTTCATCCCCTGGAACAGTCAATATGGGCTCCAAGAGGTCCAGAAAAAGAAGCTATTGGTAAATAATGAATTTTCTACAAATGAAAAAATATATTTCTACTTAATCATTTTTATAGGTGCGGTTGTACAACCTTTGCCAACATCTTATTTAATATTTAGAGCACCTTCTCAGGCAGCTGGTAAATGTTGGTTGGATGCACTTGAATTATCTTTACGTTGTTCATCTTTAATAGTACGCTCAACAAGTGCATTACCACGTACTTTACCACATGATACTACAACAACTCATGAAACTCAGTGGAGTGAAGCAGATTATGAAAAACACTTTGATGAACATGGTAGGTATAACAGAACAATATTTTTTATAACATATCAAGATATATGTTATATTACATAAAATGTTAACTTTTATTATACTATTCCTTTTCTTTCAAAAAATTTACTTGATACAAGAAGTAACATTTCTCTTTTATACATTAATATATTATAATTGACTTTAGTACAAGGACAGCACTCAGAAAAATACTTAATTAAGCTTCATTCATGGAAGTTATTGGTACTAATTATATTGTTATTGTCATTCCTTTCCTGAATTTTGTCACCTTAAACACTTGCTTTAATATCCACAGTATGCTTATCTAATTATGCTCCTCAATCACCTACAACACCTCAAAGACGTTTGTTATCATGTCCTCAGCCTTTAACACCTTCAATGTCAAATAATCCTAAAAGTGTTTGTCCTTCACCAACTCCAATGTTTCAGCAGTTATATCATGCAGTAGCATATTGGGAAAAACAATTTTGCGATAAATCTTCGCCTGTCGCTGCAGATACAGATATTATTTTGTCTTCGAATACTGTAGACATGTTAGGTGATGGAGATACTTATCCCCATTTTGAATCTTCTATCTCCAAGCCTATTACGTCTTGCACTCGACGCATGACTGTTCCTTCTGTACACGTCCTGGAGTATGATACTCCAACAGTAGTAACGCTAGATCCTATGCACTCCTCACATATAGACCTGGACGACATTAGCCAGCCAGAGAACGGAGTAGCAGCTGATGCAGAAATTAGTGCATCAGACAGTGAATCTGAAGGGTCAGCTAAAGAAGATCAACAAGAAACAATTAACGAAACTCTATATGTTGCGAATGAGCAAGAAGTCCTTGGAGCGGTAAAATAAATTATATTGTATTGCGTTTTATCCATAATTGAAACTAGAGTTTTTATATTTGTTTTTGATACAGGCTGGAGAAGTAGTTACAGAATTACAGGAAGAACAAAAATCTTTAATATGGTTTTTGATGAAACAAGTTCGACCAGGCATGGATTTATCGAAAGTAGTCTTACCGACTTTTATTTTAGAACCTCGTTCGTTCTTAGAAAAACTGGCCGATTCTTATTACCATGCAGATTTATTGTCCCAGTAAGTATAAATTTGTAGATTTTGAGAAACATTTGAATAAAATTATTATAGATACATACATGTGCTTTGTTTCTTGTTCTTACAGAGCGGTAGTGGAAGATGATGCATTTACACGTATGAAAGGTGTTGTTAAATGGTATTTATCTGGATTTTATAAAAAACCTCAGGGTTTGAAGAAACCATACAACCCGCTTTTGGGTGAAACTTTCCGCTGTTATTGGCAGCATTCTAATGGTTCAAGGACTTTCTATATAGCTGAACAGGTGTACAGTTATTAAAATTTTTTAATTTTTTGTAATCATATGTACTTGCTCCATCTTTATTACTACTACATACTTACACAAAACATTTCAATGTTAATAGTTATCTCATCATCCACCTATATCAGGCTTCTATGTTACAAATCGTCAAGATGGATTTACTATTAGTGCTACAATTATTGCTAAATCTAAATTTTATGGTAAATATATATATTTTTTCGTAAAAACAAAATGAAACATTTTGCTAAGACACTCATTATATGAAAATATATATTTTACATTTTTCAGGAAATTCAACATCAGCGGTTTTAGATGGTGTTGCAATACTGACAATGTTGCCCAGAGGAGAAGATTATACAATGACGATACCTTATGCCCATTGTAAAGGTATTCTTATGGGAACATTATCTATGGAATTAGGTGGGAAAGTTCATATAAATTGTGAAAAGACAGGTTATCATACTGAACTAGAATTCAAACTCAAGGTAATATGGAATGTTACATAAACTTAAAGTAATAGTCATAAAATTAATTATATGTGTTTGTGTGATTACTCATTCAATAGCCATTTCTTGGAGGTGCAGAACAAATGAATCAAGTTACAGGAGGAATACGTCTAGGAAAAGAAACTCTTGCTATTATATCAGGCTATTGGGATGGTCAAATATTAATTACAGATAAAAGAACCGGGGTATGTTGATTATTTAGGATTCTATACACAGTAATTAATAGTCAAATTGAACTATATCAACTAATCTTGCAGCAAGAAAGTGTGTTTTTCAATCCTACTCCAGAAATACGTAAAAAGAGATTGAAAAAATACACTGTACCTCTAGAACATCAAGGTCCATGGGAAAGCGAGAAATTATGGTACGATGTTACTCAGGCAATTAATGGCGATGATCAAGTTGCTGCTACTGATGCAAAAACTCAATTGGAAGAAGCACAAAGAGAGCGTGCTAAAGAACGAAAACTTAAAGGACAGGAATGGATTCCTAAGCATTTTGTTCAGGTATTAAATAATAATAAAAGAAGCTTCTATTTGTATTCTAAACAATATAATTTTTTTAATATTGTCAGGATATTATAACGGGTAACTGGGTTTATCGACATGCGGATGTTCGGCCATGGGATCCTAGAAATGATGTTGTACAATATGAACAAGATTACATAGTGCGTACAAAAACTAGACACAAAACACCAATTATGCGTACTGGAAGTATCGTATCAACTGAACCACAGACACAGGTATAGGAATTAAATAATGTAAATAATACTTTTATTTTGTAAGTAAACAAATTTTTGATGAAAATTTATTATTTTTATTGACGATTGCTAATTATAATATAATTGTAATAATCATTCAAATCAAGATTTTGATTATTTATATTAATTATGCTCTGAAAACGGAAAAAATAATCATGTACTATGAATACATTTTCTTTTTCTCATTTTTTCAAAACGAAATAACTAATTTAAAAGTTTATCACTTATGTTTCAGGTTCCACTTCTTCAAGCTGAGTCACGTTCTTCGCTTTCTGTATTAAAATCTTCCAAAAGACAGTTGTCTAATAATTTACCATTAACAGAGACCGCTCACGATTCTGGAAGTTCCTCTGCAGAGGTACACTCAGATTCTAGTCAGTCAGTAGGTAAAAGAAAACGTTCTACGGCTAGGTAAGTTTTTCTATTATTTTTCGATTATAGAATAACGACTAATAATACTTTCCTTAATTTTAAACATGGAAATATTTTTTCAGGATAATGGATGTTATAAAGGACATAGAAAGACAAATATTAGAACATGGTGATAGACTTAATCATATAAAACACATATTAGAACAACTTGCTATAATACAAAGAGAACAAGTTTATCAACACCATAGTATAAATATGTTGAAAAGCTTCATTGATACGATTCTTGTTATTATAATAGTTTTCTCTGTACAATACTTTGTAAAAATATGGACCGATGAACCTAGCGGAGGTTGAAGAGTATGATAACAGAATCGTAGTATAAATTGTATATATTATTTATCTTCTCTCGATTCGGATTATCAGCTTTTGCGTCAGGAACAAGCTTTGAAAAGAGAAATCTTAAAATTTGAAGTACCTAATTTACACGTGTTTTTATCGGAGATAATAAAACACACCGTTTTTAATAGGATATCGCTAAAAGGATAGAACAAAAAAGTTTAGAACTATTAAAGATATACTTATTCAGGTAATCGCAGTGCAATGTTATTTTATTTATAGCTTTTGGATAGTTTAATTTTTGATTTGTAAGATGATACATTATGGCTATATAAATGTAAGCTACATTTTCTAGTGATTAATATAACACTTATAGTCTTTGTTAAACGCTTCTCATGTCAGCAATGAACTATACAAGGTAAAAGGAATTTTTTTGAGCTTATTAATAGTAATATTTTGAGCTTATATATAATATTTTGTGTGCTAATGCACAAGAAAATAATTATATATTTATTCAGAAATTCTAATGATGTTGTAGTATTTACTGCAGGCGCTCAATAGTAAAATGTATTGATGATAATAATAAGATAATTGTAAAGATATAACAACATATATTATTATGAATTTTATTATCTTGAAATTATGGCGACTATAAAATAGGAAAAGCTAATTGCAGTTTAAAGTAATATATAGAATTAATTTTATTGCATCAGTATTATTATTTTGATTAATACAATGAAATTCTTAATAAAATAAGTATCAAATATTAAAATTGGGCACATGATATGAAACAAGAGTTACATCCAAATTTTTGGTACATAACTTAAATCATGAATTTATTTTGTATCACTTGCATCTTCCTGTTAATAAGCATATTATGATGCGTTTAATATTAGGGCAATACTATGCTTTTATATTTAGAATGAGTTTTATTGATGATTATTTTATACTTATATAATTTAAAGCATGTTTCTAAATACGTTTACAAATGATTGAAAATTTCTTGTAATTTTATTAGACATATTTAAATGTTTACTTCAAAAATAAAGATGAACTTCTAAATAGAATATCTTTAGTAAAATAAAAACAATTTAGACTACAGTGATTCCATTGTTGAAATATCAATATGTAATGATAATTTTTTAATTTAACAATATATCATATCAAATTAAAAATATTGACAATATACATACACTCCTCGCCAAAAAGATAGTCCATATGTGTTATCTTTGATTTCTCAATGACGCGTGTAAATAACGCGTGTTCGTCTGTAACGCATAATATCGAAACATTATGAGCTCAGAATATGCGGTTCGTTGAAAATAATTAAAACTATTATGAGGTTTAATGTGTAAGAAAAAAAATTGTTTTAAGAACGAAATGATAGCACATGTACAATAAGAAAATAATAGTCAACATAAATTGTAACTAAGGATAATTACTTATCAAACATATATACTTATTTAATAATGGGTACATCCCATCTTTATTTTCTATTACTTCTGTTGTATGCTTTGGTATTGATTTATACAGTTTCTGAATATAATTTAGACTTAACGTATCCCATTCGGGTACAATTGCATTTTTTAATTCTTGTACATGTTGATACTGCTTTCCATTCGCGTATAGCCATGAACAAATTTTGTCCAGCAATTTTCAATAATATTAAGGTCCCGGGAGCGTGCAGGCCACGACAAAATAGATATATTATTTAAATTAAAATATGACTTGACCAATCTTGATGTGTATACAGATGCATTGAAAACAATGTATCTTGTTGAAAGATGTAATCAGGTCCAGAAATGCTTTCTGCACGATTATTTATTTGTTCTTTGATTAAATTTATATATCGGACACTATTCATTCTCCCATTGATGAATTTGATACTTGTCTTGCTGAAATAACCGATGCCGGCCCAAACTACCATGCTGTCTCCTCCCATTTGTCGTCGAATTGCTGACATTGCCTCTTTTCTTATGTCATGAAAATAATATTGGAACCCATCAGGACTATCCAAGTTGGATCTTTTTTCCTCTGAAAATAGTATCCCTCTCCATTTCTTTTTCCAATGCACTCTTTCTTCCGCAATGCATAAATGTTCTACTTTGTGTTTCGTTGTTAACGAAGATTTCTTTTTCAATTTTAGCCTCTTAATATCTTTGCAGGATAGTAGAATTCGACGAACACTTGAAACACTGGCATTAATACTAACACTTTACCATTATTTGTTTTGTTGTTAACTGCGAGTTAGAAGCTACACGCAAAATTGCTTGCTTATCACGATCGAATAACAATGACGGCAGAACAGTACTTTTCTTTTTGTCATAATCTTCATCATTTTTAAAGAAATTGTGTATTTTCAGACTCGTTCAATTTTTTTCCGCGTTCCATATACTTACAAATTTATATAATATTGTACTGTAATCTTTACTCGTTGATAGATCAACGAGCAAAGTGAACTACTGAGCAATTTCTAAACATATTAACAGAGTGTGCTATCATTTCGTTCTTAAAATAAACATTTTTTTGTTACATATTAAGCCTCATAATATTTTTAATTATTTTCAACGAACTGCTTATTCTGAGCTCATAATGTTTCGATATTATATGTTACAGACGAAAAACTTTCAACGCGTCATTGAAAAATTAAAGATAGCACACCTGGACTATCTTTTTGGCGAGAAGTGTATATAATAAATACATTAATATCAATTCTGTATCAGTTCAAAGTTTCAAATTGACTTTTTAGCTAAATGTAACAAAATAAAACTTTTAAATGGTAGTCAATGTCCTTGTTTATGAAAAAATGACATAAAAATAAAATTTAATTGATGTTTTAATAACTTTACTTTGATTAATATGTAGTGTATATTGTTCAATAAAACAAAGGACAGATAAACCTTTGTATAAATAATAATTCATTTATTATTAGTATAAATTAATTTCGTTTATAAAAATAAATGCTAAATAATATGATCTATAAAATTTCAATACCATCCTTTACTAATTTTTTATATATATAGAAATTATTTGTTTCTTTAATAAATATAAATATTTGTTGACTGTTACTACATATTTAATGCAATTTAAATGAATATTATTCTTTTAAAATAGAGGAATAAAATATTTCTTAATTATTAATATCTTTATTTACATAAAAATTATGAGAAAGATTATATTCAAATTAATGTTCTGCTGCATGAGTTTTCAGCCACTTAAAGCACTACAATAAAAAGGAATCACTAATCAAAGTTTGTATCTTGAGTGTGTAAGATATAATAATAACAAATAGCTTTTGTTGGAAAAATACAAGAAAAAATACAAAATACAAATACTATTTATTAATATTTGTAAACTGTAAACTTGGTACTATATGAACAAAGGTTAAACAATCATATTTCATGCTTGTTTAATTTGTTTTAATATGCTCTAGAATATAATAAGTAAAGATTGTTAAAATTCGTTAAATACGTTAATATTCAAAAATGATCTTGAGTTCAATATATAAAAATTTGTTTTCATTATGATACAAAATTTCTGAAATGTCTATTATTGTTATATGTTGTTCACTTAACACAGATAAATTTTGGTTATTAATTCTTTTATTCAAACAGCTGAAAAATCATAAGTTATGAGAACACGCTGTATATTCCATATTTCTTAGAGCACTGCAATTAGCTGTAAAATTTATTTTTCTTGTGTAAATTCACATACCTATTAAATGTTGGATATGATTTAAATTTATTTATTCGGTATTTATAAAAGACAGAATAACCGATATTTAAGTATGGCTTTAAAATCTACACCATACTTTGCACAAAAGTTCGTAATTGTTTCCTATTTTTATTGTTTAATTTTCTACATAATATAATTGTTTATAATAATTGAGTGATTTTTGATATTTCAAAGCAAAAATGTTAAAAGTAAACCAAGAAGTATAAGTATTGTTAAATACATAAGCACCTTCGAATTATTTTTTATGATATTTATCACGTCGTGAAATGTTTTCCGTAGTAGAGTACCTGATATTTTTATGTTGTAACTTATTTAAGTTTAAAAGATTATAAATATTAATTCATTGTGGTAGTTCGATGTGTAGTGTTAACATTATTAAAACAAGAAAGAAGGTATCGTGGAGTAATTAATAATATTCTTATGTTATAAATTCAGACATGTAAACTTTATATATATAAAGAATTATATATATATATATATATATATATATATATATAAATAATTAAAAATATATATTACTTCAGGTTTCTTAATGTATGCATACATATGTATCTTTTTAAATATTTGCATCGTTTTGATTTATTGTTTATATTAAGAATAAATCGATATTGTAAGTAATATATAATATAATAATAAATAAAGAACATACTAAAAAACAAAATACAAAAGTAACATTTACAAAACAATCTGTTTAATATTTGTAAGAAAATACCAAGGAAACACAATGTGAAAACGTTCATCTTTTTTATTATGACGTAACTTATGAAAATGCGGATAATATAAAATTGCCCTTTATGAGTACTTATAAATCTTAATATCTACTATAATAATTTTTAATCTTTCAAGTAATAATGTGCCCGAATAGACAAAGTTATCAAAAAAAGAAAAGCAAATATTTTTGGTTCATATAAAATGAATCTTCATAATGATTACTCTTCTAAATCACGTGAGATTATTCTTCACAGTATCTTTTATCCATTCTAAATTTTTTTTATTTCATTGAATTAAACATTCATCATTCTGTTTATCTAAAAATCAATTAGGTGGTCATATTTCCATAACACCGCAGATGATAGTTGCAGCGATAAAAAGACTTCACTTACGTAAAGTTTATGTTCCATCGAATCTCATTAGCGAATATTTACGTAGTTCCTATCCAGTTGAAAATAATGTAAGAATGTTTACCGAAGAATTAAAAAGAAAATTGGATTGTGCTGTACGTGTTGGATTAATATTAAAACACGGAGAGGATTTGTATTATTTACCTACTCTAAGGCAAAAAGCAAATGCAATTAAAACAGCGTTCACTGCATTTTGGAAGATATATAAAAACGTAGTTATAAATATATTATTATGTGTCCTACAAATTTTATTCAAAATTAAACAATTTTTTAAATTCATATTTATAAATTTGTATTATATTATCTTTAATTTAAAAAATTTCTAATATTTCTTTCAGTATCCTAAATTCCGTATCTCAAAAGCTAGGAATCAGAACAAAAATCATTCTATATTAAAGGAACGAACTAGAAACAGGAAATATTCCAAAAATAATGACAACCATAGTAAATAAAAACATAATGAATTTTAAATGAAACCTTATTATATAGTAGTAATAGTGGTATAGTTTATTTCCAACTTTCTGATCATAAAGGGAACTTGGTTTATTATTATTTTTCCTAGTGCCTTGCATTTTTATTTAATTATCTAAATATACATTCATACACTCACGCACAAAATTTTATTTTACCCTTTTCTTTTTTACTACTACAAATCTATTGTCTATCATCTACCTAATTGTTATTGGGTCGCTCTGGAAGTTCGTTCCGATTTTTAAGGACAATTCAAGTTCCACCATACTTTCCAGTTCCATCAGACACAGAGCATAGTGTCTTTCTTCAGATGAAGGCCGGCTTTTGGGATGGCTAAACCTACTGTAATCACTTAAGTGATCGATTTTTAAATTTCGTTTTTTATATACAACGAATTTTTTATATACAACGTTATTGCACCACCATTTAGCTTCACGACTTTTCTTATAATATACGTACAATGAATTTTTTAATATTCACTTCTTTTCTTATTGTGTGTTTTCTGAGAATAATATGTAATCCGTCTTACTTATCACGACTAATCATTTGACTGGTTAAACGATTTATATTTTTTTGTAATAGTAGTCTCTCGAAAACTCAATTCTGAAACTGAAAGCGGAAGGAAACAGAGGCATTTTGAGTGTTGGGAATTAAATGGGATCTATCTATTGCAAAATTATATGCATTTATCCCACTGTAAAACACAAATCTCGGAGATACAAGTATTTTTCAATATCCTAGACAGGATATTGAAAATCAAGGAAATTCGAGGCAATTTTTATTTCAATTACTAATAATTTTTAATATCTTTCTAAATAATTTTTTAAAACTATATTTTTTACTATCAAACTGGCTATTATCTTCATTCTATATTAAGAAATACAAGTTGATTTAAAGACCGGTCACAGTAAGAACATGTATAGGTGAAGTCCATATAGATTTAGTGCTAAAGGTGATTCATTCCACCTTCCCCTGAGATCTTTCCCGTTTAACATTATTATAAATAATCCATTTTTTGTCATTTTTCCTTATTACTTACTCTATAGAACGAATACTACTAGAGCTAATTGTCTAATTTACCTACTTAACTAGATATCTTCCCTCTCTCTTTATTCTTTTCCCTTTTCTCTTCTGCAATTTTCTCACTCAGTCTACAGTCCTATTTTTTCCTTGTTCGTGAACTATGTCTCTTGTACTAATCTCCCTTTCTAATTCTGTTTCTTGTTAGGTGCTTCCATATTTGGTCCCATAGAGTTCACAATCCCTTTTTTCACTCTCCTATCAATATCTATTCTACCTCTCCATCAATTCTTATCTCACTTGTGCCAGTAATTACTGGCTTCCCTCTTTTATCCCTCTACTTTAATATTCCAGCATTTGCATCACTCTTATATATTTAGCTTATATATTTATATCTTTAGTTATATGTATTTTAATTTTATTATCACATTATACTTGTATTTTCCTGTCTCATACTCCTATGATGCCTTAAAATGTCTTCCTGCCTCTCTTAAGAAATTTGTAGAACAATATTATTTATTTTGGAACATACATGAAAATATTGGTTTGACTTTTAATAAAAATGTATTAAAAAATCTTAAGAGGCTTGGAGACATTTGTAGAATAATATTTATATATTCTTCGATATTACGGTGAGTTCTAAAATTATTACACAGATTATATAATAAAGTACCATTATATAAATGTGCAACTTTGATCTGTGGATAAGGACATCCCAAAAGTGTATTCAAATCCATAATATGTTTCAAACAACTTTGGAACTCACCAAAAACATGTACTATATGTATATCAAATTTGTCTGTATTATATAATGTTTCATCTACTTCAAAATGTGAAATAAAAAATGGCGCTGCTAGTACATAGTCGTCATGAACGACTTCATTATAGGCTTCACGAATTGTACCATTTATTATATAACATGGGTTATAATTACTTTTTCTTCTTTTCTGCTTTATAGCTTCAATTGTTTGCTTATATTTTTTGTTAAAAGTGTTTATATTTCTATATTTTCCAATTTTGAAATCTATTATATCAAATAACATACAAATAAATATAGAATATAAGTAACATTTGTAAGATATAGGACATTCTTGTTGATGTATCCAATATTTGATGCATCCGACATATAATATCCACTTTGGTGGAAGTTCATTTATACAATCCATATCTGTAATTCCTAAAATATTGTTTAAAATCTCTCTTTGAGTAAGTGATGGAATATCTCTAAGATTGAATAAAGAAGGTGGTCTAAAGTTATTCATAATCTCTGTACTCTGTAACTTACAGCATATAATCTTTTTATCTTCAGTTCTAATTAAGTATCTTATACAATTTATATTATTGTCTATTATTAATTTTACAATTCCAATAATGATACCAAGGATTTTTAGGCTTACTATGACGTTAGAAGGATAACAAAGATCTTCTACTTGTATAGGGCATACATATAAACGTTGAATTATTAAATCCAAAAAATATGATGGGTATTTACCAATACGAAATTCATTTACAAACCATGTAGGCAAATTACTAATAGTTGCAGTGTTAGACATTAATTCAGATTCAGTAAATATCTTTGCAATTTCAATTTCATCGTCTTCTTCTTTATCTTGTTCAATTGATTCATTATTTCCTTCTTCAGAAACTTCTTCTATGTATGTCAATGTATTGATATCTCCATCAAATTTAAAGCTTCTATCGAAGTGATAGATACTTACACAAGTAATATAATCTTTCGAGAAACCTAGAGATGCAAGTATTTCAGCAGATTCATTTCTATGATCACTTATACTCATCTCTATTAAATCCAATATTTTTTGTCGCATAGACATAGTTAACCTACTTAAAATTTCAATGATTGCATTATGCAAGCTATATTTACTCAACCATGTCAAAGTTCTGCTTATACAGTATTGTCGAGCATAATAATTTGTACTTGATGATTTTAACTTCAAATAGTGGTAGAAGTTTCTAAATGTGTCAGGTTCCACATAGTCATTGCCTAATAGTATTGCAGCTAATATTAACTTTGATTGATCTAATCCTGTAAAATATTTGAATAATTTCTCAATCTTATAAATTTTACAAGATATAATATAACTATTTCCGTCTGAATTTTTAATTACGCCAGTTTCTAATGTATCAAATGGTATATATAATGATCCGTATATATAAAAATCTGAATCATAGCTAAGAAT
This sequence comes from Bombus haemorrhoidalis, assembly GCA_014825975.1. Taxonomy (NCBI): domain Eukaryota; kingdom Metazoa; phylum Arthropoda; class Insecta; order Hymenoptera; family Apidae; genus Bombus; species Bombus haemorrhoidalis. The sequence continues at coordinate 8,592,387 of CM026163.1, read as the reverse complement.
TGGACAATTTAATATCTTTGCTACTGATGCTATGTCGTTATCAGCTTCCAATAGGCACTGCACATATCGAATATTTTTTTCTTTCATTATATCAATAAAAACTTGTTGCTTTAGCAAAGGAAAAATTGTTTTCGGATAATTAGTTCTGAATACAGAAATTGGCAATGTATCTAGTTTCTTTTTCATCCTTCTTACAATAGTTTTGAATTTTTTACTTTCAACACCACCATCAATAAAGACTAAGGGCGTCACATTACACTTTAATAAGTCATCAAAGAAATCTGATATACATTGCGCATAATTATCATAATCACCGCCAAATATCCAATTATTACATATGCACTTTTTATATAATAAACAATTAATATTATTTCCATCAATTACTAAATACGTATCACATAATTCGTAGTGCTCTAAAAAATTAAATTTATGCCTGTTTATATAAGCAGTTAATCCTGGAATCCCCATTATTTTCCTGCTTACTTTTTTAGTCCCACGTTAAACTAGTAAATATAAAATATGATGAAATTCATTTATTAACAATATACGCACATATATCATACTTACGAAAAGGATACTTACTAAAAATATAACAAAACTTCTGGTATTTTGTATTCAATATAATTCAATATAATAGTAAAAATGAATACACTATGGCACAGCTAAAAGCGGTATTCCCGGTTCAGTGTTGTCTACCAACTTATTGCATATGTTGTGTAGCCTTTCCAAAATTTAGGGAATTTGCTCCAAGCTGCCCTTGGAGTGCTATAGTACCCTGCTCGCAAATTCAAACAATTTCAGAACTAATACAATATTTAAATTAAGAAATATACAACGAGAAAGATTAATTTGAATAATAATTTATATTTAAAACTGAATATTTATTATAGATTAACTACTTTAACAAGATTTGCGCTTTAATGAAATTTATTTAGACAATGAGATATAACTTATATAAGAAATAACTGTAACTGATTAAAAATCACTGATAAGATATTATATTACTTATCTATGTGCTGATAAAATACATTTATAAAATACATTCTACTGCCCTTTATAGGAAACATATGGAAAAATAAAATATTGACATACGACCAATTTTATTAGTCTATAATAACAGAAATTTAAAATAAAGAATGGAATTGTGTATTCAATAGAATGTGAAATATTCCAAGTAATTTCTGAAATAATAACAATAACATTCAGCCTCCTGTCATTGAGTTTTCTCCAGCAATCAATACACAGATATAAATACTTAGAAACATTAGTCATAGATAAAGTCCAGTCGAAAGGTCAAGACATAGTTAAATATGTACTTATTAGAGAAATAATATTCAAAATCAATTTTTTTAAAAACAAAGCCTTGTATGATAAAATTTGATTCTTATTTCTTATAAATCATATCCTTTACAATTGTCCCATGTAACTTGTAAGTTATAAGATAAAGGATAAAATAAGATGAAGAAATGAATCTCATACAATTATTAATAACAAATACAAATTATAGTTGTATTACATTACCATCCTCTTTATTTTTATGTATATTGAAGATATAATAATTTATTCTATTAAAAATATTAATTCAATTATGACTTAAATTCTATATACATATCAAAATATACTTGTAGAGATCAAATATATACATACATTAGTATATAGTATAAAAACATTACATTCCGTTTATACCAACTACATTTACTTCAATGAAACTTTATTGAATAGCTGATTAGACAAACTCCTATTGTATAAACAAAAAAAAGAAATACTATTTATCCCCTGGTATATAAATGAAGTACTGTAATACTGTAATATTGAATGAAAATATGCATTATACATAGTTGAGCACAGAAAAATGATTATTTGGATCATAACATACTTCATTTAAATTATCATCTGCACTAAAATATTCAGAATCACTTTCAGCTGAAATGCTTTTTTTAGACTTGGGATGTTTAGGTTTTGTTCTATGTTTTTTACGAAGATTGGTTCCATCCTGAAACTTAAATAGAAACATTGATTTGACTTTTAATAAAAATGTATTAAATAATCTTAAGAGACTTGGAGACTTTTGAAGAACAATATTTATGTATTCTTCAATATTATAGCGTGTTTTAAAATTATTAGTCAGATTATACAATAAAGTACCATTAAATAAATTTGCAACTTTGGTCTGTGGATAAGGATATTCCAAAAGTGCATTCAAATTCATAATATGTTTCAGGCAACTTTGAAACTCTGCGAATACATGTACAGTAAATCTATCAAATTTTTTTGGATTCTTATATAATTCTTTATTCATATTAAAATAAGAGATAAAGAATGGTGCTGCTAATACACAGTCATTATAGTCAATTTCATTATAGGCTTCTATGATTGTACCATTGTATTGATTGCCACATAATTGATTCATTGTATAACATGAATCACAATTATTCTTTTTCCTCTGTTGCTTCACAGTTTCAATTAATTGACAATATCTTTTCTGAAAAGTATACATGCTTCTGTATCTTCCAATTTTGGAATCGACTATGTTAAATAACATACAAATAAATATAGAATATAAATAACATTCATGAGATAAGGAACATTCTTCTTGATGTATCCAATATTTAATACATCCAATATACAACATCCATTCTGGTGGAAGTTCATTTATACAATCCATATCTGTAATTCCTAAGGCATTGTTTAAAATCTCTCTTTGAGTAAGTGATGGAATATCTCTAAGATTGTATAAAGAAGGTAGTCTAAAGTTATTCATAGTCTCTGTACTCTGTAACTTACAGCATATAATCTTTCTATTTTGTGTTCTCACCATATATTTCATATAACATATTCTACTAATTATTGCTGATTTTAAAATCCCGAATATAACACTAATAATTTTTAAGCTTACTATGATACTAGAAGGATAACGATAATCTTCCACCTGTACAGGACAAACATACATATATCGAACTATTAAATCCATAAAATATTTTGGATATCTGCCCATAAGAAATTCATTTACAAACCACATAGGCAATTTACTGACAACTACATTTTGAGGCACTAGTTCAGTCTTACTATATGTATTTGCTATTTCAATTTCATCATCTTCATCTTCTTCTCCGCTTGATTCATTGTTTCCTTCTTCGCAAACTTCTTCTATGTATGTCAATGAACTGATATCTCCATCAAATTTAAAACTTCTATTCAAATGATATGTATTTACATGAACAACATAATCTTTTGGAAAACCTAGAGGTAAAAGCATCTCAGCAGATGCATTTGTGTAGCTATTTATATTGATCTCTATTAAGTCTAATATTTTTTGTCGGATAGGCTTAATTAATCTACTTAAAATTTCAATGATAGCTTTGTCCAAAGTGTAATTGCTCAGCCACCTCAAAGTTGTTTCTATACAACATTGTCGATGATTATGCTTTTTTCTTGATGCTCCTCTTAGCTTCAAGTGGCGAAAAAAGTTCTTGAACGTATTACGTTTCACATAATCATTACCTAGTAATATTGCAGCCAGTGGCAACATTGATTGATGTAGTCCTTTAAAAGATTTAAGCAAGTTCTCAACTTTGTAAATTTTACAGCGTTTCATATAACCACTTCCATTTGGATTTTTAACTACATAAGTATCTAATGTATCAAATGGTATATATAATGTTCCATATATATAAAAGTCAGAGTCATAGCTGAGTACTGGACAATTTAAGATCCTTGCTACTGATGCTATGTCGTTATCAGCTTCGAATAGGCATTGCACATGTCTAATATTCTTTTCTATCACTACATCTATAAAAACTTCTTGTAACATTAAAGGAAAAAATTTCATGTTCCTTTGACTGACTGGAGAGAATGACCACGCAGCATGGATTTTCTGTTTAGTTCTTTTTATAATAGTTCTAAACTTTTTATTTTCGCTACCACCATCAAATAAAACCAGAGGTGTTACTTTACATCTTAATAAATCATTAAAGAAGTCTGATACACACTGCGCATAATTATCATAATCACCACCAAATACACAATTACATTTTGCGTACCAATTATATATTGAATAACAAACACTGTTTCCATCGATTACCAAATATGTATTGTGCAGTTCATAATATTCCAAATAACGGTCAGAACGATTGTTTATATAAGTAGTTAATCCAGGAATTCCCATTATGAATTTTTTCTCTACACTTTTTTGTAGATTTAATGTCACAAATTAAACATATGTATATTAAAAGTCATTCTCTGCATACTGTATGAAGGATTTTATGTTTATGTACACACTAGCAATATAGGTTATGTGAGAAGAATACGTGTCTTTCGCACGAACAGTTTTATATTACACAATTCCGATGAAAATGTAATAAACAAATACTATTCTTATTCTTATCTTCAGTTTTCAATTTTTATCACATATATATAAATGAAGTTAGGTTTGTACATTTCTCTTCAAGAAATCAATGCTGCTTTGTGACTTGTAATTGGTTTATAATAGCTTACAAAAAGGTTATACAATTTATATTATATTTTATAATGAAACATGTATAAACTTGTGAAAAAGTAAGGTTATTAAGGTGAGAATACTTATATAGTATTTTATTATTTATAACAAATACAAATTCTAATTTTATTACATTACTACTCTCTTTATTTTATATTCTAACACTCACAATGGAATAATTTATCTTATACAAAATATTATGTTGTATGAACTATATTAAATCTATGTATTACGAAAGATATAATGCAATTTGTGCTTTTTCTATCATGCACGTAGAAATGCTTTACTGGAATGATTCAGTTTGCAAAACCCAGTTTGTAGCCTCCTTATATATTATTTATAATTTTGCTGAAAAACACAAAAAAGACAAAAGCTTATATTAGAAGTTGTTATTTAAATAATTAAATACATATATAAGCAGATTAAAGACAAAATTAAAAATTACTTTATAAGAATTACCTACGGACGAGTCGAATTTATTATTATTTTAAATAAATATTAAGTATATATAGAATATATACATGTGCAGGAAATGTATTATGTGAAGACATACTTGAGATCCATAAATATGATTATATTTTAACGTTTAATATTGTACTATATAATTACTAAAAAGATGCTAAAAAATTTAAAATACTATACAATTGTTACTTGTTCCAGAAAAATCATGTTTAGCTTTAAGTGCCTTATCCCTTTCATCCCATAATGTAAGTCCATCACAAGCACAGATCTTTTTTGTATTTTGAAATAAGCCAGATGAACGAGCAATTATACCACAGGCCAGTCTGAAACATACATGAATGTTAAATATAACAAATCGTTATATGCATTATAATAATGTCACTGTAGTATTTACTTATTTCCACTATTTCCATGTATTTTAGATTCTGGATCAGCACCTCTTCCTAAATCATCTGGTTTTTCTGTTATAACTAAAGATCTTCCAATAACGTCAGGTATTTTTACAAGTTTATCTATTATTCTAAAAGTAGCTCTACCAGAATCATTGACCATTATATTTCCCAAATCTCCAACATGCTGTATAATAAAAATTTTTTTTTTTTTGAAGATACTAACTATTAACCATGGAGATTTCCTTACAATATGAACACAAATCTCAATATTTACCCGTCTAAATGCATCATCTTCAGGTCCACCATGTAATGTATTATTTGGGTTGAAATGTTCTCCAACACTAAAAATGTATTATAAAATATCTCGAATAAAAAAAGAAAAGAAGGAAAACAAAAAATAAAAATTCTAAATGCTTACCTATCACATCCTTGAGAGATATCACCACATTCATGAATGTGCATGCCATGTTTACCAGGTTCTAAACCATCAACTGTTCCATCTATAAGACATCCATCAGGAGTTTCTGCAAATCTTATTACACCCATTATTTTATTATTTATGGTATATCCTGAATTTCCTCCTAACATCGCAACTGCACTAGAACTATCTGTAATGTAAAATATTGCTCAATTTCATATTTTAGGGATATTATAATAATATAATACATTATATTACTATGTTATTACCTCCATATCCCTTTAAAACAACTTTTCTCCCAGTCTGTTCAATTTTTTCTTGAATTATAGAATATGGTAAATTTGTTTCAACTATAACACTTCCTTTTTCTAATGATATATCAATATTTTTAATTCCATTTACGCCAATTAAAGTGTTCCGTACCGAATCAACGCATTTTCGACAAGTCATTTCCACCGCAAATTCGATCTAAAATTATAAAAAAATACTTATTACTATAATTGTATAATATTTATTTTTCAATTATTTTTATTATTTACTTTTGCTGTAGTCATTTTATATAATGTCTTTACGAGCAAAATCAGTAATTTTTTTCTCGATATTGCGAAATGAGATAAATTTATCTTCACTGATTTGAGGTTACGTTTTTCACAATATGATACAGTTATATGATACTTTTACGTTAAGCGAATGGTCGAAATTATGCCGGTAAATGGGAAAGGCATGATGCCATTTTGTAAGATGCTTTTAGTAAATTTTTATGAAATTATACATAAAAAATGAGAAAGTAATTGCCATTACTAACGCAGGAATTCTATATCATAGAGGATAAAAGATATTTCAAATTGCATTCGGCAGATATACAAATAATAAATTGGTAATATTTTTTTTGTATATAAATATAAATATAGTAATTTCCATAAACATATTATTAATAATATGTTTAAAAATTTCTCATTATAGGCGGTGACAATTATTTTTTTCAATTAAAATCATCAAAACGGCCCACTAGCCAGTAGTATGTATTACGTTACATGAGATAATCTGTATATTCTATCTAGTTTTATTTAATATAATTTGTGAAACAAAAATTTCACTTATGTGTTTCACGAAAGAGATGAAGCGAAATGTGAGTCTAAAACTCTTGTTAACTTATGCATAAAATAATAAAGATATGAATTTTTATCATTTAATTAAAAATAAAACTTTTAACTAATTTCCTCATAAGTTTCTGGATATTTCTACTATTGATTAATGTACAGAAGTATAAGAACTCTTTTCAATGTATACATTAAAATCTATTTTTTAGACAAATGCATGCAGGTTTTCACTAATACATTCTAGTAGGTAACGGATTTTGAGTTTTTACTATCGCACTCCTACGGGTATATTTTGTCACGATAGTTTGCGCGTTTGCCACACGGTCGCTTTACTCCCAAGCTTTCTATTTTAGATATGGACAGCCACCATATCTTATTTGTAAAACTAGAATTTTGCAAAGCAATTGCTAGTAGTGATTCGCTATATTTAGAATTTTTCTTCGGTAAGATTCTATCTTGGCAAAATAAGATTATGCATTTTGATTAGTTTTTCGAGGCAGAGTTACGTTGAAGGTAATAACTCTTTTTTAAACGTTAAAAGTACAGTGCAACAATGTGGGCTATCAATACTGTAGCAAGGTTTTAAGGCTTCAAATAAATATAAGCAATACAGAAAAGAAAACTAACGACTGGGAGATTAAGTGAAAAAGAATAGGAGTGAAAATAAATTGCATCCAATCGTGATTTTTTGACTATTGATAAGTTATCTGAAGGCATGTCCGTGACCTTTGCTCAACGCGGCAGGCCGCCACCGAATCCTGCTCAAATACAGAAGGTGACGAGTATCATATATTATCACTAATGTTGTATTGTACTAGTTTTCTTGAAATTTCATTCTTTTTGTTACATGGTTTTATGATATTTAATAAGGTAATAATTTAAAAAAAGTAGAAAGAATGTGTAGTTTATAATGTTATGACATTTTACAATATTGAATTAATCATTTATATGAATAAATTTGTTGATATAGATGCTTGATGAAAACAGTCAGCTTATACAAACAATACAAGAATATCAAAATAAAGGAAAAGCGCAAGAATGTATACAGTAAGTGATAAATGTTTTCAAAATATATGTAAGTTATATTAGTATATTTATAATATGATTTCTTTTTAGATACCAACAGATGTTGCATCGCAATTTGGTATATTTGGCATCCATTGCTGATGCAAATCAAAATATACAAGCATTGCTACCAGTAAGGAATATTTTAAATATTAAAGAAATATTAAGGTATAATATCTAAGTTAGAAATATGTTAATGTTATCTGTGTTTCCATAATTAGCCTCCACAAGGGATTCCTAATGGACCCCAACATGGTATGATGAATCCACAGGGCATTCCTAATGCCCCCACAGGATCAAGTGGACCTGGAGGTGATATGCCTCCAAATACTCAACCAACATTACCAATGTCAAGCTTTAGTCAAGGACAACCAATGACACAAGGTGGATACCGTGGTCCTGTTATGCCTGGACAAGGACCTATGAATAGTATGTTATGTTCTAATATAATATAAAATTTTTAGAAATTAATGTTATCTTTTAACTCTAATATATTATTATTTCAAAGGGCCACCTGCTGCACCTGGACCACAACAGTATAGGGGACCTCAGGGTTACCCTCAACAACCTTCTCAACAAAGTTATCCTACGCAATATGCCAATCAAAATCCGGGCACCAATTATCAAGGACCACAGGGATCTGCATATACTCCAGGTCAACCAAATCAATATGGACCACCAAATACTTCCCAACAACAGGGATACAGCACATCAACGCAACCGAACTATGGTCCTCCAACTACCGTTAATAGTTACGGTCCTCAACCAGGTGGATATCCACCACCAGGAACAACTCAGCCTCCTACAGGATATGGCCCACCACCACCAAATCAACAAGGCTATCCCCCTTCTAATCCTTCTCAACAAAACTTCCCATCAAGCGGACAACAGCAACAGCCTGGTCAATATGGTAGCCCTAGCCCACAACCAAATTATCAACAACCTCCGTCTCAAGCTCCGCCTCAAAATGCGTACGGAGCTGGTCAACCCGGAAATTATCCTCCTCCTTCATCGCAAGCATATGCAAATAACGTTCCACCTCAAAATTATCCGGCACCTCCTACTTCTAGTGCTCAACCTCCTCAACCTGGATCTCAACAAAATACTGGTCCTCAACCGAATTATGGTAATCAACCAAGTCCCGGTCCTGGTGCAACGCAATACGGTCCAGCTTCTACATCTCCACCGTTCAGTACTGCCTCTGCAAGTGGAGTAAATACCTATGCTCAGAGTAGCCAACCAACTAGTACACCGTCCGCTTCAACTCAAACTTACCCACCAAGTAGCGCTCCGCCATCTACTTCGCAAGGTGGAAACTACGCTCCGCCGGGACCTGCACCATCCGGATATCCCGTGCATCAAACACCTCACCCAACATCTCATCCGCCACATCAACCACCGCATCAGTCCCCACATCAACCTCCTCATGCTCCTCATCAACCACCTCATCAACCTTCTCATCAATCAACTCATCAACCTTCTGCGCATCAATCTCCACATCAACCACAACAGTCTCAACAACAATCTCAGACACCGCCACAGCCTCAACAGCAACAGTCTCAGAGTCCTGCTCCAAGTGGATTTCAGCCACCTTCAGGACCTCCACAGGGTCCTGCTCCACCTCCGGGACCACAACCACAGCCTGGATATGGTCCAGCTACTACACAGACATATGTACCACCAACACCAGGGGGACAGCCACAGGTACAGATGATTGAAAACTATGGAGCATATTTTAAACTGTTATTAATGTAATATAAGTTATACTTAATATAAATATATAAACTCTAGGTATACACTCCTCATCCACCTCAAGGTGGTCAACATTACGGACATCCACAATATCCTCCTCAGAGTTATCCACCACCACCAGCAGGACAAGGATATCCTCAATATCCACCGCGTCCACCTGGTGGACACATGCCTCCTCCCCCTGGACCTCAAGGACCTCCCCCACCAAATCAGTATGGTGGTTATGGATATCAGCCACCTCCACAATAGAGTATATATTAATGTAAATTCGTACGATATTCATTCTAATATAAAAGTGATTTAACTACAAACTCAGAACAAATGGCATATTAAACTTTAATTTAATTCTTGATAGCATATCGTCCAGTGTTATATAATGAAACAAATAATAGAAAATATATATATTACTAAGGAAAGGTGCTGCTAAAATTTTATTACGATTGTAATGAGAAATCAAAACTTTTTGAATAATTTTAATTTCCTCAAATAAGATATCCAATTTAACATTACAAAATATACTTCGTTACAAAAAAGAATTTGTAGATATTGCAAACTATATATGTGATCTAATGTGTACAAAAATCTTCAAAAGTTGTATCTTAAAGTTTCATTTTATCGAGAATAACATCGTTGGACAAATATTTTATTCATTAAAATATTGTTATAAATCTTTTAATGTGACATCAAAGTTTTACTTTCGTTCGTGGCTATTTAATTTTGTTTATTTAATTTTGTAATACACAATGCTTATGCTGCACTTAGCAATGTGTGCAGTTTAAGAATTTTGGTGTTCATAATACAGCATAAACATATCTGTCACACCAAGTTATGACGTATGACATATGATACAATATGTACTAACTATTTACAGCTTTCAGTATATATTTTGCTTTAGAATAAATTTTTTATTTATTTATCTAATTTTATATTTTCTTGATTGTCATTAAAAGATTTATGAATTTACAGATTGATTTTTATTTTTTCCTTGAGGAGTTTTTTTAATTTTTACATAGGTATATAAAAGAAGTTTTCATCTAGGTAACGAAGAGTACAATATTTTTTTATGAATACTACTTATGTTAATCTTATGTATGATAATTTTTCAATCATTTTATATTACAAAATTTTTATGTACAAAATTTCTCTTTGTTCTCCGTTCATATATTATCTAAATATATGTTTGGATGATTAAAACCAGAAAATAATCTCGTAAAAAGATATATTTTCAAATTTTGGAAATAAAAGAAGTGGAGATTTTTTATCATTATAATGATTTGAGTATTTTGAAATTTATCGTCGTCCTTATCTTATAATTTACTGTAAAACAACGATTCTCATTTACAAGAAGCATACAAAAGTTTATATGTTATTTATGCATACAAAATCGAGTAATTGTATTACTTAATAATTTGATTAACATTATAGCTCCTCTTTAAGTTTTCCATCAGCGTTGTAACATTTACAAGAATGCTTGGGTTGCAGCACTTCTTCCATGTTATCTAATACTTTAACTTTACTCTTTAAGCGTTTACTCCATTCCTGAAGTGTAAAAAAAGCATGTTATTCTATGATATATATTTAAGTAAAAAATAAATGAAGTTGAATCTGCATAATTTTTGCAGGAATTTCTTACATGAAATAAAACTACATGATAGCATAATACATTATCTGGTAACAAATTATCCCTTGCAAATTGTCTAGCAGATTTGGCAATCTGTAGTACTTCTTGGTCATGTTCTTTAGCCCACATAATTTTTTCAACAAGATCTGACAGATTCCTTTTAACAGATATGTAATGTTTTCCAGGTACAAGATTATTGTAAAAAAATTCATAATACTTTGATTCTTGTTTAAATAATAAGGCATCGCCAGCAAGTAAATATGGAAGTCGATATGCTGCTACTGTACCATCTATACATAACTGATATTTGTACTGCAATATTATTACTTTAATTATTTTTACATTTGTATTTAAACTACATAATTCATAGCTGTGTTCATCTTACCTTGAAAAAGTTAAAGAAAGACACATGGCTTTGTTCTGGACCATATTTATCCATTTCATCTTTAAAAAAAAAGAAATTTGTAATTGCAACATTAAACAAATCAGGATATTTTCTGGAAATATCAATTAAATCGAGTCGTTCTCTACGGGAATCTCGACCACGCCAAAATACTTTTTCTATCTTTTCTTTCCATGGTGTATCCGTATTACCTTGTATAGACAGCATATCTAACATTACCCTGTTTTACATGTAGTATTAGCAAATAGAAAAATGCTTAGTATATCATGTATTATGATCCAAAAAATTGTTAAAAATGCGATTAAATTATTACCTTCCCATTTCTTCTAAAGATGATTCTGTGATATCATAAGTAGGTATAACAATATCTTTAGTGTCAAAAGAGCCACACCAAGAAAAGATAGGATAATTTTTGCCTTCTTTTGGAACAAGTGGCCAATCTCCCAAATTCACAAAGAATTCAATATCTGGCAATAAAACTTTACGAGTAAGAGATAGGAGGATAGAATCCATAAATATCTTAAAGCCTACATAGCGGCCATGACATTCCCTAAAAATCTTATTTCATCTAGTTTAATTCATATATAGCCTCAACCAAATTTTAAAGTTACAGACTGCAATAGTATTTACTTTGTTAGACTGAATTACATAGTGACATAGACTAACGCTTCCTGGCCGATCGTATGTTTTTACAATACTTTCACGCATTTTGTCAAAGTCAACATTTGGGAAAGGAGCGAGATCATCTTGCATTTGTTTATAGCTTTTTGAACATCCTAAATTTTCTAACCAACTCTTAATAGAAAAATTTGGACAGTAACATTCTTCTTCGTAAACAGGTCCTAAAAATTTTCATTAAATTATTTATATTACAGAAATAATTATTTTACAAGAGGTAATAAAAAAACTTATGCAGTAGATAACAAATGTAATACCTTTAGATTCCACCAATAGGATAGGTAAATTATTATGTTTCATTTTTATTTTTAATTTGAAATTGAAGCATGTATTATGTAATTTATATCTAACAATAAAACTTCCGTCTTTACAGTCTAGAATTTGTGTCCATATATGACACATGTGTCCTGTTGAAGTTTGCCCTTGTATGGATACAGTTATTATATCTTTTCCAGGTGATTCTGTTAAACTAAAGCAATTTTTCAGTAAGTGAAAAAAAAGAGATATATATTTAAAAAACATATCTAAACTTTAGTGTTGAATTCATATTTAGATATTTCCTATAATATATAATATAATTTTTTAAATATACGGATCTATATGTAATAAAAATGAAAAACATACTTTTTGCCTTGTAGGTCGATAAACTGTAGAAAAATATATCTTGCTCGCATTGTTATTTTATCTGGTCTCAATCCTGGACCCCAAATTATTGTTTCCGATGGATTTATTTCAGCATTTCTTCCTTCTTGTTGGCAAATAACCAACAATAAAATCAATATAAATATCATTCTTATTAAAGATAACTGTCGATAGATTCAAAGCGCCTGATACACTGTAGAGACGTTGTAAATATAATTCTTTCGTGTATAAAAATTCATTAAAAAGATTCACAGAAAAAGTTTAAAATTTATCAAAGCCTCAAGTAAAATAAGTTTATTTTCTTTATCATTCTTTAATCATTATCACTCTAAGTAAATTATAAAAAATATTTATTTAAAAAAAAAATCCAAATCGGTTATTCCATAGACAGCGTTCTTGAAATCGAGAGTAACGAACAAAAATCTACAGTTGATCGGAATTATAACTACAATTCTTTTCCCCAGTTATGATTTGCTATAAAGATATCATTTTGTACGCAAACATGGATACATAAGGAAAATAATTATTAAAAGAAATTGATAAAGAAGGAAAGAAATGAAATTAACGGGATTTAAAAATTCCTTAATCACCGTTAAATGAATATCAACTCTATAATAGTCAACATGTAAAGATCCGCCTCTAGTATTATATCGCAGCTTCACATATGCTTTTTAGTTTTAGGTTATTTTTTTATTTATGAAAATTGTAATAATTTGTCCTGTATAATTTTGTAACTTAATGAAATGATTAAGTAAAATGCATAATATGTATAGAATAATCTACCATGACGTAGAGATATTGTAAAATTGGTCGTATACAAAATTCCCTTAATTTTCAGATGAGAATCTCTCACGTTTGCAGAATGGGCGAAAAGTAATAGGAAACATGGTTTTCGAATCTTTAAGATAATAACAACTTTCATCTGCCTGGGAAATTTCCCAAATTGGACAGAATATAAAAGGAATTTCGTCGGTAGAACATTTTTAAGAAGGATTTAACGCAAAATGCAGTGTAATATTGATGATTTGCCAGATGTTGTATTAGAATATATTTTAAGTTTAATTCCACCATACAAAAATCTTCAAGAATGTAAGCTTGTATCCAAAAGATGGTTTCGTGCCACCAAAAGTATGTAAAATACGATTATTCTGTATATAGTGGTTCACGAAAGTATGGAAACGCTTATAAAAATCTTTTATAAATGTATTGTATTATATGTGTTATACGATTATACATTTTGAAATCCTATTAACATTGTAATGGGACATAGTATGCAGATTATATTAAAATTTGAAACAAATTTTTCAATGTATATGGAAATTACAAGATATTTAATGCAAGTATATATATTGAGGTCACGAAAGTATTTAGACAGTCAATTATTCATTATATTAGTAGATCTAAATATTTAGTACGACCATCTTCAACATGTATTATATGTTTAAGGTGGTTATTTGTGCTATATGCTAATTTTTTATTAAATGGATGTTTGCAGCAAATGTCTTGTAACTTCTATATCCATTTCCAGATTGGTTTCAAATGTTACTAATATAACCATGATCGTGTTTCATCATAATAAAATTTGAAATTGGTTTAATATTTATATAACATATACATAAAAATTTCTCTATGGTAAGTGTTCAAATACTTTCATAAGCCACCATAAATATATCTATAAGTTTTCTAAAGTTTTCTAAAAATTAATAAAATCCATATTTTTGTTGCAGATGTAATACAACACAATAAAGCACATTTTCATAAATCTGTGGCTTATGGATCATTGCTTTGGACTTCATGGCCATCCAAACATTGGATGCCTATAATTGCAAAGAGACATTCACATTCTGCTTGTACATATGAAAACTCTATGTATGTTTTTGGTGGATGTACTGCTACGTGCACAACATTCAATGATTTATGGAGATTAGATTTGGATACAAGGAAATGGGTCAGATTAATTACAATGGGAACTTATCCATCTCCAAAAGCTTGTGCTACTATGTTGTATTACGAAAAGAGTTTCATTTTATTTGGTGGCTGGTCCCATCCAGCGCTATATTCTGTTCACCAGGTACAATTAATTAAAAGTTATAACTAATCAGAATAGAAATGTTTAAATCGATAGAATAAGAAATATTCAATATTGCTATGTATGTTTTTAGCAATCAAGGTTATTCAATGAATTACATGTGTATTCTATAGAATCCAATAAATGGATTGCTATAAACACCTTGGAAACACCTCCACCTACTTCAGCACATTCTGCATCAATTCACAAAAATTGTATGATTGTTTTTGGTGGTATATGTAATGGATATAGGTAAAATATCTAAAATTATTGCATGTTGTTTAATAATTATTAATTTGATTTAATAACTTTACAAAGTACTTTTTTTTGAGACAGATCCAATGACGTGTGGTGTTTAAATTTGGATTCCTATAGTTGGCATAAGCAAGCTACTTCGAATTTGAAACCACAACCACGCTATGGTCAGTCTCAGATTGAGCTTGGAGATAAACATCTCCTTATATTAGGTAAAGTTTTCAAAAATAAGCTGAAAATCCTATAGATATTAAAGATCCTTCTGATTTCAAGATTTTCTTGTAATTTTTTTTAAATATATCAATATAAATTTTTAAATATCAAAAATATTAGGAGGTTGCACTGGACCTAATGTTGCTATGAACGATGCTTGGTTATTGAAAATGGAAGGTACAGCATGGACGTGGAAAAAAGTAAACATGCACAATACTGAATGGGCTCCAACACGTATTTGGTGCCACCAGGCTTGTAAGGTAATATTTTGTTAATTAACATACAATTCACGATATTTTGTATCGATAATTATTTTTTAATTTAATAGGTAGGAAATCATGTTATTGTTCTTAGTATAAATAAGTGTCAGAATAAGCCAAACGATATGAGTATATCGCTCAAGAAAGTGACTTGCCAAGCAGCACCTTCATCAAGAACAAATAATTCATCTCCATTACATGCAAGGTTTGATCATATAAATTTATCGTTGATACTGATTATAAAGTTACTGATATCCATAATTGTACTGTACTTCATTTTTAGACAAGGGAATGTATCTCATATTGATAGAGACGTAAACATTAATGGACGACATGGATCTTTCTCAGAAATATCTGTACAAAATCCACGTCCTTCACATCATCTACCTAATTTTACGAAGAATTTAACTTTATGTTATGATAATATGTTAAGTATGACCGCTTTTCGCAACGAACCAGTGCGTTATGACATTAACAGTCATCGACAACGACAATTAGAATCTCTTCGTAGAATGGAAGAAAGTATTAGAAATCGAAGAACGCAATCAAAATCTGCAAAGAAAACAAGAAATACGTTATCTATATTTGTGTTAGACATTACGAATGTTTTATGCGATGAATGTAGTGCTTCGTGGATTCCTTTAAAACACAGTGATCAGTCAGGTCCTAATGAAAGAATTCTTTATTCACTCGTAGCTGGTCGTGGTGAATTAATAGTGTTTGGAGGTATTGCTAAAGAATATATACAAAACCATCCTGATATGGATGAGCCTGAAGTCTACAATGATCTCCATTTTATAAATCCACCAAGATATGTTATTTAATATTTTGTAGGATAATAAATAATACACTTTTATGTTCGATAAAAGATAATTTAATTTTGTTAGCCTTGACTTTGATCCTATTATGAATTATCATCTACTAAAAATTAATTTAAATGATATTATTAAAAAATTGTAAGAACATTTCATGCTGAATAGTTCTAAAATACTGATTTGTTTTCTGTGAAAAAGAGTTATATAGAAAAGTTAAATTTTGTCGCTGAAAGTAATATTTTGTTAGTTGTACCAATGATGTATTCCAATTACAAATCTTATATTTTATTGCGAATTTTATTATTTACATTTTTTTCCGACAATATAATTTATACATGCCTTAATCATCTTCACCATCAGCTGTCTTTAAACTACCAAATACTTGTGATGGAATAGTTTGTTTCTCAACAGGTATGTCTGAAAATAAAGATACGAATAAGAATATAAAATATAAAATATGTATGTCAGCATTAAAACTCTCTGAAAGAATTTATAAATACATTACATGCGATGAAATGTAATAAAAATTTTGATGTATTATTATATATTCTATATTACCTTCCTCTACATCCGCTTCAATGTCATCAACGTCATCAATATCAATATCTATTTCATCCGGATTGTTTACTTGAGATTCTGCTTTACCATCTTTTTCTATCGCACCACGAACAAATTTAATACTGTCCTTATATGTGGTAATATTATCTGCAATATTATATTTATTACTTTAGTAAAACTATATATTTAATTTTTTCAATTACTTCTTTTGTGATATAACAAAATCTATACCCTGTGTTTTACTATCCAAAAGACGCATTGCATCTGCTGGTACATCAGATGGTGAGTTTGATGTATTATTTAACATTTGTGCGGACATCATATTCACTTGAGTGTTATACATAGCTTGTACACTACGCTTAATTCGAAGCATTTCACGCATAGTGTCTTCATTACCATGTCTCACTTCAAACTCCTTCCATATTTGCCAGAAATTTGAAGCCACCTAAACGAAGTATAAAAATATACATGTATGTAATATTAATTTTAATATTATCTTTAAATGATTCAAACAATACTTCATACCCTTGGATCGCAAATTTGACTGCAGTGCGCATATATTGCCCGAGCTCTGTCAACTTCTCCTAATTTCGTCTCCATTTCTGCGAACCGTAAACACATTTCTCTCGTATTATCTTCATTAAGTACTTCGATAGCTTTTTCATATATCTGCCTCGTTTTTGGGACACCATATATGTCTGCTGCTTTTTTAATATATATGTTGAACATCTGTAAGACGTATACATATACTGAATTTTTATTAAATTTATGTTCGTTACATTTTTATAAAATATTGCTTTATACCTCAAATTTTTCTTCAGGAAGAACAGCATTAGTTGCTCGTTCATATACAGACATTGCATGCCTAGCCAAACCATGTTCTTCTTCTAATTTTGCATACAGTAAATACAAGGCTACAATAATATAAGAAAATTAATAATGACATCATTCTTTATTGTACTTATAATTATATTAAATATGTATTATGTAAAAATACCTTTGGCATATTTTGGTGGACAAAATTCTAAACACTGTTCAAATAAATCTCGCGTTCGTTCTAACTTTGTTCCGCCATAACGTTTTAAAAATTTTGTAAGATACGTATTCCATATATCATAAACGTTAGGCCATTTGAAGAGTGCAATACCTTTTTCATAAGCCTAAAAACAATAATTAAATTTTATAGAAGATGATTATTATGATTAAATAGTATTCCTATGTAATTTAATATATACTCTGAAAGCTTCTTCAAAATATCTATTTTCTTCGAGGAAGAGTCCATAATTAATAATGATTTGCGGCGTTGCGATTTTTAAATCTATAATTTTGTCGTACACAGCTTTGCATGTCTGCAAATGAAAAAGTACAAGAATTAAAAATTTTATAAATGCAGTTAAAGTTAAAGCTTACAAAATATACCTTGAAAGTCCCAAAACTTTCTTCTAAATCGGCATACATAGACCAAACTTTTAAAGATTTATATAATCTCATTTGAACTGTTTCTGTCTCATCATGGTAAGCTACCTTACGGAATGGCATAGCAGTAGCACGATGCATAAGTTTTAACGCTTCTTTATAATTTCTGTATGAACGAAGTTATTACGTTAGTTACAGAATGACGATACATTTAAATTACTATCTTACAAAACAATAAGATGCCATACCCATGCCTAATTTCCATTTCTGCCCATTCACACCATACAGAAGCAAGATCATCGACTTTAGTATAGGGAACATGAGTTGCTTTCTCGAAAACTACTCTAGCGTCTGCTATTTGACCATTTTCTTCATAAAATTTACCAAATTCAACCCACAAAGTATGCAATTTACCTACTGCTAATTGTGGTTGTACAGTCTGTACAGCTTCTGTATATGTATTAATAATCTAAAGAAAGAAGTTATAGCTTATAATAATAAAAAAGTCGTTAAACAATTTTTGACTATAAAGTTTCATAAAAATACCTCGTGTGGTTGTCCCTCATAGAGCCTAACTCTTTTATGCCATTCTTGTACATTATGAGGATTTTGTCTGAGTAATACAGAATTCAGAAGTAATAAACGCCTTTCCATTAAATGTTCAAATCGTGCTAATCTCAATTCTAGATCTATATCATCTGGGAATACGATTGTAGACAATAAAAAATTATAAATTTTATATACTAAATAAGATTATATAGTTAAATATATGTATATATATATATCCTGTACCATCTTCAGTAGGATTTTTTGCAGCTTCTTCCATACGTTTGCTAAGACTAAGTTCTTCAAATTGTGCATAAGCATCAAACACTTGAGTAAAGTCTCTAACAGTAGTCACTGTTTGTATTGCTTCTTCATAAATATCCCTTGCCTGTACAAAATAAAGATATTGAAATTATACGATAACAAAACATAAATAAATTATATTTTTATAAAACCGAAAAATTATTTAAAATACCCTTTCGAATAAACCGCTACGAACATAATAATCCGCCAAAGAATTCCAAAGAGGGCCTAACTGATCAGTATAACGTCTTAAACCGCCTCTAATAATTGCATCTACATTAAGAGATTTTATTTTAGAAGGATTTTTTGATATTAAATCGCACAATTCATTCCATAATTGATGATTAGATTTTCCGTGCTTTGATACAAAATCATCTTGATTAACAATTTGTGCAAGTTTCACAGCTGCTTCGTCAAGCCTTCCGATTGATATTAGGTATTCTATATATTCTTCTGTATCTTCTGGAGCTAGCTAAAAATAAACAACACATTATTAAATATAGGTCATTAAGATAAATAAAAATATTCTATCTTACCTTAAGATACCTTCTAAAAACTCTGACTGCAGTTTCATAGACATTATGCTTTTTTAAAAATTCAATATATAGTGGCCATATACGATGATGTTGCGTGATAGGGAGAGCTCTAAGTGCTCGATCAAAAACTTGACGAGTACGCGTAATATAACATTGTTCTGTCATCAATGTGCAATAGTCCATCCAAATTCTGGGCATTTTATGCATAAAAACCAAAGCACGTTCAAATGCATTATTTACATCTTCATAAAGCGGATCTGTTATGCATCTCCCTTTCAATTGGTTGACACGTTGACGTAGATAATTGTACCATAACTTATAGCTAATAAAAAACGAGAATTTGATTATTTTATAAAAAATTGTTTGATAAAAAAAAGCAGAAAAGACATTTTTTCTACCTTCCAGGAAGTTCCTTTAACGCTCGTTCGTACACAATGTTTAAATTACTGCTTTTTGTACTTTTTAAATGATCTATATAACGTTGCCAATGTTTCACAGAATAAGGATTTCTCAAAATTTCTTCTTCGTATGGTAAATCTTCTTCATTCTATTCCATAAATAAAGACAAATAACAACAAAGTGACGTTTCACACAAAAATAAACTGAGATTATATACAATAAATTACTTACAAAAACATATAGATTTCCTTCTGGATCTTTACGTTCCAACATTGTTGAAAATTTTAATAATTATATGAGGTATTTAATTCAAGTACAATAATATATTAGCAATATTCCATACGTATAATCAAACGATAATTGTGGGGTTATACTTGAGGTTATTTTCTACTACAATATTTTGATATACTTCGTTTTAACCGCGTTATATTAAGGCGCTATTTCATTGATCGTCTGTAATATAACTTAGAATTATTTGGTATTGCACCTGAATCTAATAGGGAATATATTTATTTGGTAAACTAGATGTTTAGAGATGTTCTACTAAAAATATTCGTTGAATTGTAAAGTGATAAAATATTTGGTGTATTGAGAATACTTTTATCACATTTTTCGAATAATTACAATGTTTTATTACCCTAATTTCAAAATTTACTAAAAAAAATTGCAAAATATTACGTATTCGAGAAAAATTTTAAATAAAGATATTCATCTGAAAATCAAGTTGCTCAACCTGCTTACCTCGTTTTGGAATGAGATACTGAGCGTGACAGCTGTCATATCAGGAATATGATCGAAACAAATACTTTTTAATGTAAACAATTCGATCTGTACCCGGACTGGCCAATTAAGAAATCAATTAGCCGCATTTAACCGATTACAAATTAATTACATTTGAACTATACTTTTAAATAAACGTTGTAAAGGATGACAATGGGCGATGAGACTCCAGTTACATCACTGGTTCTTCCTGTCATCTTAAGACCAATATTAATGAAGGTATTGACATTTCCTTTATTTGTAGTCCTTTACTTGTAATTACTTGTAATTTCAGTTACTCATTAAAACATTTAAACACTTACAGAATATATTATTATATAGTACGAATATATAAACAAGATCTTCTTCATATGTATATGTTAAAAGATTATTTTAATTATTTAAAGAATATACATTTCTATTTCATATTTGTTATTGATTTCTTTAATCCATTGTTACATAGCTAGAAAGACAAAATGTATTGGCAGCTCAAACATTACGTACAGCTTTATTGAAAGCTGAAAATTCCCATCCAGGAATTACACATGATTTAATCCTTGGTATAATACGACGGGCAGAACTTAATCTTGATATGAACGAGAGTGTTTTAAGATTACAAGGAGCAGCTTCTGATTATGATGGTATAATTCTAATATAATAAAATAAAATATGAGTAAAATATAATTAAATACTATGTTTAACATAATTAATATTCTGTATTTGTTTTATACTATAATTACAGTTGTAGAATATAGATCATCTAGGTCTGAGGATGCTTTCCAGGAATTAAATCGTAAATCAACTTCCTTAAAAAGAATACTTAGCAGGATTCCTGATGAAATAACAGATCGGAAAACTTTTCTCGAAACAATCAAGTATGTTTCCATACTTATGTATATTGTAGTCAAAATAGTTTTATTTATATCATATAGTATGCTTTTGTGATACACCTGTTTTAGAGAAATTGCAAGTGCAATAAAGAAACTTTTGGATGCAGTGAATGAAGTAACTGCATTTATTCGTGGTTCTGCTGGAAAACAGGCATTGGATCAAAGAAAAAGAGAATTTGTTAAATACAGTAAAAGGTTTAGCAATACATTAAAAGAATATTTTAAAGAAGGACAGTAAGCATCACTACATTCCAGCTATTATACATCATACTTATCATATTTTCTTTACAAATATTACTATTTTCTTGTTATAGAGCAAATGCAGTATTCGTAAGTGCATTATACTTAATACATCAAACAAATATGATAATGCTCACAGTAACGGACAAATGTGAGTAATGAAAGCTCTGTCAAGTGATATTTCTGCAATAATGAAATAGGTCATAGCTATTATAGAATTTATTTAATATACTAATTTTATCCATTTCGTTACGTATTTGATAATAAGATTTAATTATCATTTAATATAAAACATATATATATGGTACTATTGTTTTATATGTATTAAATCGTTATAAAATTATTACATGCAGATGAATATATAGATATATAATATACAAAATTCTTATAAAAAACTATAAATATTATTTCTGATATATTGTACTATTGTTTTGTACATAAAACATAGAAGACTCTAGTTTAAAAACAAAAAACATTTATCAATAATGGTGGAGATTTAAAATGAAAGACATTTCTCCAAATATATAAGAAATAAAAATTACTTTATTGATAACAAATGTACACCAATGTGTTATATTTTTCATGTGGAATCTACATCCTCTATCTACATCCTCATTGTATTAACAATGACAATGAATAACAGTAAGGATTAATGGTAATTATTATAATGAACATCATTAGAAAATGTACAAATTTTTTCAAGCACGTTTACTATCTGCAAACGCTCGTACAATACTGCCAACACCACTGATATTGTATACCTTTTCATGCCAGGTTAATAAATGACTACTACTACCCTCCGTTGGAATTTCAAATCCTCTGTATATATATTTCATTAAAACATCCAGCAAGTCACGATCTAATTGTGCTAAGCAATCATCTATTTGAGTAGATTTTATACTTAGAAGAACTTTTAACGTCAGATTCCGTGCATTATCCTGTAATATATCATCAATATTGGCTTTTGCAAAATCACATATATGTAGATTATACAAAATAAAGATTATGTCTTTTTAATAAAATAAAATCAGTACACATTTTCATTTCGTTAAATACTACATTATGAAACATATTTATTACATAAAACATATATACAATTCACAGCTCATAAAAGCATTTGAACACTTACCATAGAAATCTTTTATATATATATTGTATGTGTCATATAAAACATTTTGAAATTTTACTAACACTATAATGAGACACGACTATCCTGATTATACTGTTAGAATTTGAAACCAACTTGAACGAGTATATAAAAGTTACAATATATTTATTGCAAACATATATTTAATAAAAAATTAATACACAGCATGAATAGTCATTTTAGAAGCTTATTAATATTATGGATAATTGATTGTTTAAATACATTTATCATTATCATAAAATATATATATACCTGAACTAAATATCTTATGGCTTCTATATACATTTCTAGGTTTGTTTCAAATTTTACAAACATAACTATAATAGCTAGATCTCTTTACAGTGTAAATGAAATTTTTAAATATTTCCTATAATATATATTATACATAATATATTCATGAAAGGTTTTTGCAAGTGTACAAATATTTTTATAAGCTAATGTACATGTAATATATTGTCCCCTTTGTGGTAAAACTATCATTGTGTAAATCATTGTGTTGTTATAACATGATGAATGTAGTATAATAAAAAACATTATATCCGAATATTTTGATTATTCTATGTGAATTTTTGAATCCATTGTGAATTTTTGTAATCTATGAAATTATGTATTCATGATATTAATATAAAAGGAACAATATATCTTATACCACATATACTAGAGTGTACTTTAGAATGATAAATATAAATTTCATCATGTCATAAACTCGTATGTTAAACACTGAAGTAAAGGGCGTGTTTCTGAGGTTACCTTTACTTGTTGATTTTTACACCCAAGTGGTGCAGACCTCAATACTGATATCAGAGCTTCTGCATTCTTACCCTTGAATAAATGTTAAGGAAAATGCGATGAAACATAAGAAAAAATCACTATAACGTTATTATATCTATATAAAAACGATGAAAAGGATATTGGCTAAGAAGTGTCAAAATTTCATTTTCATCTGGGCCTGTAGGTCCTCCTATTCCTCCGTCAGCGTCTTCTTCTCTGAAATTATTATCACTGTATTGATCAACATCGATTTTTCGAAACGCTGACGCTGACGAATCTTTTTTGCCATCGTTTCTTGACATTTTATCTTTGTGTTTGACGTTTTACCGTGATTACGCCCGGCTTATCAACTAACGCTGTGAAATGAATCTTTATTGGCTTCAAACATATAGTATACATAGTATGCCTTTCATTCGAACAGCCGCCAAAGAAAATCTGTAGATTTTTGTATATTATTATCTTTACTTTTCACATTAAAAATATTACTTTATAGTTTAAAAATAAATATTTCAAATTAAAAATTTACTTTTATTTTACAAATAAAGTTATTTTCTTAATTTTACATTTGTAATGTAAATCGTTGTAAATAATTGTTCAACCCATCATTGTTAAATATGAAATTATAAAAATCGAAAAATATATATTTGATTATAAATATGTAAAAAGAATTCCACCAATCAAAAGTATGAACTGTCTTTTTAAGTTTATGTATGCATCTATATATATATATGTATGCATTATTATATCTGTTATTATACTTATATGTATGTTTATTGTTCTTTTTCAGAATACAATAGTTTTATAATTCAGTATATTTTTTTAAGTTTACTATTTTTTTGTTTCTTTGTTCTTTTTCTCCGAATTCAAATTTGTTTGTTAGATACTTATATTTACGAATAGGAGGATGGATTTTGTACTCATGAAAATTTAAAGTGGTACCGTATTTTTATAGTGTTTTAGATGTAATAAGTGAATATACTCTTTCTACGACTTTACGTTATGAGTTCTTTAAAACTTGTGAGTAAATATCACACACCGAAAATTGTATGGTATCAAACTGATACTACAGTCATCCTACGTATTTTACTGTATGATATAAAGGAATATTTTCTCCATGTTGAATGTGATCACATATTATTTAGGTATTTTAAATATCTGATATCTAATATAAAATGTTGTTTGCAAGATTATATAAAAAATGTCTATATCGGTTTCTAGCACAATAACAAATTCAAAAAAATATTACGTTTGCTCATATCTTTTTGGAACTGTAATAGCAGAAAAAACAACCCATAGAAATATAGGAAGAGAAGTTAAGATTACACTTGTAAAAGCACATAAAGGTAAAATAAATATTCCTTTTATTTATTTGTTATATTATTTTTATTATGTATTTATATAATTTTTATCAAAATGATAGGGGTAGAATGGTTAAGATTATTTATTGCAACGGAAAAGAATCCTTTAATCAGCGTAGATCCAGATCATATATATAAAAAGGACTGGATCCTTGAGTCTTTCAAAAATATAGGTAGTTATAACACATACCATTTAATTGATAACAAATAGTTTTTTATGTTTATTTATATAACTGTTATATATATATATATTTATATATATAACTGTTTATATAAAGAAGAAAATATTAACGATTAATGTTTGACAATAATATTTAGTAAATATTTATTAATGATCACGTTATGCAGAGTCTAACAAAAGTTATTTTATCACAGAAAGGGAGAGTTTTGCAGAATATAAACGTAGAAATAATATAACTCAAATAATGCCACTCGTGCCATCTAGTGATGAAGAAGAATCTGATGATGAAATAATGGATGCGTTATTTCTTTAAACTATTTATATATATATACAATAAACATATGTGATCAAAGTGTGATATTTGTAATACGTAAATATATCTTTAAATAAAGGAACAGCATATTAGTTAAATTTGTTTCTTAAATTTTTACATATATGCATTGTTTATTGACTGAGCTGTAAAATTGCATGCGATGATACATAATACTCTAATGTACATTATACATAAAGATATCATTTTTACACTGTGAAGTTTGTCGCATAAATATAAAAAAGAGAATAAGAATGGTATATTACACTTACATATTTTATATAGTATCAATTAGGTAAAAATTCATACTGAACGTAATGTTTGAATGATTTTGAAATAAATAACAAATGTAAATGAACTATTATTAATATCAACTGCATTCATCATTATAAGTGAGAAAAAGATCATGCTCCATACTTGAATAAGATAGAATATTGTGTCTCAAATATTTTAGTATGTATTCATTTTGTGCAGTATAAAATGCGAGGCTGAATGAAGACAAATGAACAATGTTTACATAGCATATTGTTTCTTTGTATATAAAATTTGCTGTATTTGTTATCCATGATTGATTTGCAAGAAGTAACACTTAAATAATTACAATAGTGGAATGTTTTCACGCTATGTTGGTAGTATAAAACATAAAGTATAAATGTACTGAAACAAATACATATTCATACTGGTCACAGGGTTATCAGTAGCGATATTATTCTTATCTTTGGCAATGGATTCTTTGTATTTTATATAATGTTTATAAGCGATTATTTTTTTATAAGAGATTATAAAAAAATATTGTTTATATTTTGATAATAAGAAAATTACGTAAATAGATCTATAACGTGAAATAAAATAACCAAACATGTTTCTCCAAAAGTTTCTTAATTAAGACTGTATATATTCTAATAATTTATTAATAAAGAGGATATTATTATTAGTGCCTTCATACTATCATATCGTAATATTTCATGGAATATATTAGGAATTGGAACATTTTCATCATACTACTTTTAAATGCTACAAGTTTGTCATTATATCATTACAACTATTTTGTAGTATATAAACAATTTCGTAACATTGAAATAATAGCAATATATTAAAACTTTAAATAATAAAATAATTATATTTAGCCCTTTTAGTACCGAACAATGATATATCGTTGTGTATGGGATGGCGCCTTACTTAATCGCATCGCGAGAGAACTTTATCTCAAAATAAATTTATAAAACGTTATAAATGATTGAATTTTTCTGTAGAAGCACTGTGTGAGATGTTCCATAAATAAAAAAAACTGTTTATGGGATTAACTTTTTGTTATATTCCGCGATGGTTGATACCAAGACTGCATACGCTAGTTCCACAAAACAAAAATTCGATACGGGAGATTTGCTTGAGACCGTCATAGATTCTAAATAACACTGTTTGGTACAGACTATCTCTTTATGTTTTACAAAATAATCTTACATCTACAGAGCAAGAATAAAATTTTTTGTGGGTTTATGCAAAGATCACGCACAATTTGTAATATATGCAATAAAGGATTACACGATATATACATTAGTAACCATCAATGCTAAGTAAATTATTTGTATGAGTAATAATAAGTAAATATCACACATTTTCAGTAGCCGGGTAACTATAAATGTTTATAATAATATTAGAATGTTATTTTAGTGATGTTATACTAGCTCGCTTGTTTTGGAGCAAGTAATCCTCCTACGCATCATGGGATTATCATTTAGCTTTGCGTTTTGATGTTAGAAATTCTGCTACAAATAATTGAGAACACAGTATTGATGCTTTATACTACATGTTCTATATCAAACTATAACCAACCGATGATTCTCCTTATTTGTAAATACTGTTTACAAAAAAAAACTGATTTTCCTACTTCTCCTATTGATTTTGAATAAGTATTATTCGTATGATTTTCAACAAATATTGAAATACAATTAGCATTAATTTATTCTTCCTTTATTTCGTAATATGTTCCGCTTTGAATTTTGTAAATATCATTCTTACTTTCCTTTTTATGATTTTTTTCTAAAACTACAAATTACATCAAATTGATTTGGTACTTTTCGCTTAGGTACAATTCTTTCGGTCGGCACTAAAAGGGTTAAACATCAAAGTCTTGTTCTAAATTCTTGTACTAAAAGCGTATTGAGATTAATATCTACAGATAATCTATACAATATACATATTACAAGAAATAAAATTATATAAAGAATCACTCCTACATTCACGTGTGTTTTGAATTGAAATATACAAAATAATGTAAATGTGAAAGAGATTGAAGAAATATTATTACATCATAAATTCAATTATCTTTTACTCATAATATCAGCTTTCATAGAACTCATACAATAGTTGCATTGATGTGCATAAATATGGACAGACAACTTGCAACAAGTACAAAAGGGTAAAGATTGTTGGAACATTCTATATATATTTGACACTGTTATATAGTGCTTATGTTTATGATGCATGATTAACAACCTTCTAGAGAAAGTCTTTGATTTATATTTTCGACTCTTACTTTCATTTCCCTGAGTATATCTTCAGCGAGGTTATCGACAGTAGTATATCTTACTTTAAAGAAATTAAATATATCTACAAGGAATTCTATTACTTGATCTCTGAAATAGTGGCAGGTAGAACGTAGACTTCCTTCTGGGCCTAGGAAACCCCACACAAGCACTGGAGAAATTTGTTCAGAAATCGAGTAAAAATGGGCCAGAAATCCTTTATCATATTTCAGCATTTGTCTTTTACCCATAAGAACTGACCAAACTGCAGTTCCAATGGCCTTGAATATAAAATTAATAGACATCAATAAGAAATTAAAGTAAAAAAGTATTTATTATTTTAAGTACTTACAGTTTCACGAAAACTAGCGGATATCCACCTGTTTTGTAAAATAGCTTTAATCGATGAAGGTGGTTTTTCAACTTCTTCGAAAGCATCTAATAAAATAAAGTCAATCAGAACATCGTAAAAATTTATACATTTAACGCCTCTTCCGGTTAATTCCTCCTCCATCATACTATGGTTATTTGGCTCTTGTAAAAATTCTAACATTCGTTCGTAATGTATTAGATAATCTTTGGGATCCTAATATTGAAGATAAAAAATCATTTATTAAAAACCAATTTAAATTATTTTAAGATGTACATATTTATATGTTTTTCAAGTAGAAGAAAATGATGTATGTTGTGTATACCCTGTCTGCATACATGATCAAATCACTAATGACTTGTCTGCCTATGTCCGCAATCCATTCTGTGGCAGAAGATATAGTGAACAATTTTGTATACGCTTGTCGCAAGCAATGTACCTTTGCTAAATATTCTATGTCCGAGCCACACTTTACTAACTCTGTATGCAACCGTCTATAATAAAAATATAAATTATAACACATTTATATAAAACATATAAATTTCTACATTTTTAAATATAGCGTAAAAATTTAAAAAAATTTACCTGCACAAAATGCTTTTGTCCTCGTGTTGTTTAAGTGCAGCGTGATATAATTTTTGTTTTTCGAAGTGCGGGAAAAATTCGGAGAATTCTTCAAATTCTCGTAAATCTGCTACCTATATTAATATTATATGTATGTGTAAATAAAAAAAAAATAAAATAATTTAATATGTAAAAATATAGAATAAAATAATATGATATGCAAGTAAAAAAATATATAAATAAAATCTAAACTTACCCCATCACGTGCAGATTCAAAAGATTCCGGAGAAGACGCAGCATCTGCTTTATCCTTACCGGATATCCTGCTACCTATGTTCGAAGGTTTGTGGCTATTTATACTTTCCTCATCTTCATTCCGGAACAATACCGAATGCTGCAAAAATGTAAACTTATTGCTTTGCCAAGCTATGATTTATTTTTATATTGTACACGACATTAGAATTCAATTATTGATAAGATTATCAATTAAAATGTAGTTAATATAATTGTAAGATCATTTTATATGCTTAGATTTGAATGAACGTAGTAGCGATGCCGTGAACTTCCTATGCAATAATTCTTCTTTGCTTGTTGTTAGGTCAAGTAACTCATTGCACTAATTACTCTAGTCAGTTATCATTTAAATTGGATTAATTCTTGCATTTTTTTATACGGCGAAAAAGCAATTGATGAGTGCAGTGGAATGGAATGGTATAGAGTGACATAGAAAAGATTTCAGAAGTATAAAATTTTCAGTGTCATCAGCAAACCTGTCTTAACAATTTCTAAAATAGTCTTTAATAATATATTCTAAAATGAGAATACTTATAATTAAACATTTCCAAAATACTTTATAATAAATATATTTTATTTTCAACAACAAAATAAATTTCAGGATTTTCTACAGCTACCAGCAAACTTGCATCAATAATACTTAAAATAATTTTTATAGTATACTGTAGAATGAGAATAATTTTAAAATAAATTATAAAATATTCTGTAATAGACAGCTATTTTTTCATTTTCAATGATAAAATAACTTCAGAGATAAGTGAGATTTATTTGAGTAATGAAAAGGAAAGGAAAATACAATACAGATAGTAGAATAAATATGGTTACCTGGTCGATAAAAAGGAGCTCTGCATGGTTTTGAATTTGATAACCCATGTCAAGGAGTTCTTGCACATCTTGCGTAAATGCCGCATCCGCCGCCGACGGTAATGCGAGTGTACCATTACTGAATGAAGAGCTGAACGCTGTAAGAGCATCCTCCCAGCAATAGAGAGCTTTTTCCAGAGCCTCCAATCCTGCATCATTAAGTAACATCGTTTTACATTTGTCAATTTTCATTCTCCTCTTCGGAGTGTACCACGCAAATGACGAATTCGAACTCGTTTAATTCGTTCTGAGAAACACTTCTGCACAGTACACGAAAGAGGTCCACGTACGTACAGTCGTAAATGGCAAAAAAATATACTTTATATTTGCGATATTATTAATTAGCAAATATTTTAATTTTTATTTTATTGACACACACTAGATTAAAATGCATATATTTATTTACAGAAAATTTAAATGTACATAATGTATACACATTATATGAAATATCTATAGTAAAACATTCTTTATAATATTTGAAGAATGAAACAAATTATTATCTAATTTCTGTTTCTTTGAATATATTCATAAAAATATTAGTTTGTATAAACATCCGTAGTTTAATTTACGATCGAAGCAAAGACGAAAGGTATAGGATAAATTAATACTTTCAGAATCAATCGATTACTTCTATCGTTGTGCTTTTAAAATTTAGAACATTGCTTTATCTACAGTCTACGCTGCAAACACATTTTCTTTGAGTTACTGTAATTATCAACTTAATAATCTTTGCTCAGTTACAAGTTACAAGGTTTCATACTAATAAATCTTCTTGCATTACATTTTGCATTAATGAAACAAATGAAATTTTAGAAATTAAAAGTTATTAAATCATTCTATTTGATGCAGGTTGTAAAATTGTGAGTAAAAATTCTATAATCTTGTAACTTACTGAATCACGAATATTATTACATAGTTCGTAAATTATTGCACAAGAGGGTGGCAAGTGCAAAAAGAAATAATAAAGAAAGGTGTGTATATATATATATATATTAAGCAAAACCTTTGAATTCTATAGTGATAAACAATAGAATTCAATAATAAAATTCGATATAAATATATGCATAAATGAATAAAGTAAAAAAAATTGCAGGTGACACAACATAATTTATATTAATATAAAATATACTAGAATCATAAATAAAGAAATATTATCTCTAAGAAAATGGAAATCTAACGAATTAATTTGTCTTTCCCGCTTAACAGATTAGTAATCATTGAGAAACAACTGTACAATTTAGAAAATGCAATCTTCTAGAAATACGAACGGGATGAAGAGCAACTAGTTCGGATTAGAAAGATGCAGATAGCGAAATGCATGTTTTCAGACAACCAGGAAATGCTTTGACGGAAAGAAGCTTCAGACGAACGTCGCGACTCCGGTACTTGGCATTCGCATAAGAGGCAAAGGTAAGTTCAACGACTGATTTTGCAACGGCAGAAAATTTACAGATGAGAGACCCTGTTGGTCGGCGTGTCAACCAGTCAGCAAAGAGTAAGGGGTTGAGAGCACCTACTTAACGTTGTCACACTGTCGCAGGATTTAAATTCCGAGTCGGTGACGACATTCTCCGTATTCAACGTTTTGTCAGTCACAAATCGGCGCGCATACGCCGAAATTCGCCACGAGAGCGGAAAGTGTATACGCGCCATCACCAATTAAGACGAGTACCCATGTCCAAAAGGTGCTGGCATTATTTTCAATCTGAGATAAGAATAAACTTTGTATCTACATCAATGGCTATCTATAAAGTTCATTATAATACTGGTATGGGTATAAATATTGTATCAATTTACGTTAACAAGCCGAATAGTTTGAAGTAATTCTTACTAACATATATACAGTCGAGGGCAAAAATATATGGACAAGTTGTAGAAGTAGATATCAAGAAGTTTAATCGAAGTAGTACTACTAGTGTTAAACACTTTTCTTTTATTTATTACATATCTTTATAGTACATCGATTATTTATGCTAGTAAATAATTGAAATAATTTTTTCCATTTTTATGTAAACAAATCGTATTCAACGAAACTTCATTAATACCGACTGTATATATATATATATATATATATAAATTTACGTATATAGAAATTACGTGGATACTTGAGTATAAATAATATACCTGATATAGCGGAGGCATCAATGAATAGATCCGTTATTAAGGCTTATTTTAACTGCTTTAGCCTCGGATAAAGGGAATACATATAGAGGAAAAAAATATATGCAACAGAGGGAGTAATGTTGGGGTGTCTTCCAGTGACGTATCTATGCAAGTATAAATTCGTTTCATTTACGTGAATTTCATCAGCTTTCGTATAAAAAAGATGAATTTTGTTATTGAAAAACATAACAAATATCTTGTATAGTTCTCTATAAAATATTTTAGCTGCGCGAAATTATATATAAAATTAAAAAATTTGTAGCTTTTATTTTTAAACTGTATTCTCACGGAAGATAGGTATCGGCGTTTCGTTAATTTTAATTTCCTTCATGATAGATCAAATGACATACTGGTACTAATATTATAATTAATAACTTAATTGCTAATTGTAAAGAATTGCCTAATTATACATATGTTGATAGTATGTACAAATTCAAATTACACTTTCGAAACGTATGAACTATTATTAAAAAAAGGAAACTGGAATATGATTTTAAATCCACCTTTTCTTCATGGTATTCGCTAATTCCAAGTTTCATCCTTATCAGATACCAGTGATACATCCTTATACGTTATATTATATTACCTATAAAACTCACTGACAAAGTCATACGAAAAACCTAGGATATTCTGTATATGCAATATAGAAGCGGAAAATTGAATAGAAAATTCGTAAATCGAAAAGGAAGATAACCTAGTAAACGGCACAAACGGTACAAACCATGGTACTTAGATTCGCGGCAAGTGGAAGTAGAAGAATATCCTTTATTTAACGAAGATAGAGATTTCGTACGAGTGTTGGACGAGGAGAGGTTTTCGTGCGGCTCGCTACCCCTTGAGAATTCTCGCAACCCCCATTAGAGGAAAAGATACAGCCTGAAGAATCCAGCACTGGCGATGCTGCCGGATGGTTGGCGTCAATAATACCAAAGTGACGTAATCCTTTTGGAGGTTCGTTATTGGAGGATGTGTCATCCAATGGGGAGGGGTCGATACGGCAGCTGGGAGGCGCGCGCGGTCTCAAAGTGTGCTCCAGGCACGCGTTGCGGCACCGAGGTTCGGCGCGCTAGTAGTGCACTGCTGGAATCACCACGACGAGGTAGGTTACAGAGAGGCGATATAAAGAAGAGAAAGAGAGAACGCGAAAGCAACGGGTGATAGAAAAGGATCAAGTTAGATCGAGTGAGCGCGCAGAGAAAGAAGGAAGGGTGGGACACACACTCTGTAGTCCTCGCGCTAGCGTCAGTTATTCGGCTTGCCGCTTGCTTGGCGGGTGTAGTGCGCTTGTATATTCTTCAACGATTGCTACGGCAGGCCGTTGACACGCGAATATTTTTTAACGTATCAAATACATAAATATTCCATAACGCATTGTCGTTCTGTTACGCGACAACAGAATAAAACTTTGGACAACACCTAGTGCCATACCGCGTAATCCCCGTCCCCTTGATGCCATTTGGACTCACTCGCATTATTTGGATTAAGATAATGCAATAGTAAGTACGACTGTTTCCTTCTCTACGATTATTGAACGCTCCTGGCTAGGGGTTTCTTTGAAAAATGCCTCACTATAACGACATTATGCATTATAAGGGATTTCGAGTTTTCTCGTCAATACTAGATAATTTGTAATTTTTTGATAAAAATTTTATAAATTTACCACCTTGAAAAATTTTCTATAGTTTTTCGTAAAGTATATGGATAAAGACTTGGTTACCCTTACGTTATGTACTTTTTCATACGTCTTTCATTTTGTTCTCTTCGAATCTTTCAGTCGTCTAAATGTAAGTGCTAAAACGTTTTAAAATGTGACTGTTATATTTCTTCCAAATAATATGAAATAGTATTACTATTACTATTACAAAAGTATTGCATTTGTATTATAATATTTCCGTAAATAAGAAGTTGATAGTTGCCGACTTTCGGCTAGGAAATTAATCGATGCGAGCGAACAGCGTAGTAGGGGAAATGAAAGATTTCAAAATATTGCGTGATTTCCGATAGGATAAACGACACCGCCAACATCTAGGGATATTATAACGTTCGGTATCTTTTTAAAAGAAGAATTGGTCTGTCTTTGTAATTGTTCAAGATCAGGTATATCTTCGGTATAGGTCAAGTTCAGGGGTCAATACCTTGTATCCGTTGAATCTCGAATAAAAGTGAATGCCGTAAATGTAGCAATAGCACCGCGTACCAGCAGATCGATGGAGGTGCCTGGTGCGCTGGTGAACTTGGAAATTTCCCTAGCACACGCGCACTTCCTGCACCCGTGATATTTGCGTATCCGTTATATACACCTTGCCCTATACGAAGTTCTTCGTACACATATGTGCTTCTATTAAATCTTAAAGTACAGCAGGCGTCTCGGAACACGATGCATAGAGAGTATTTGACGAGTGACTCACCGCAATTTAGGCGTATTGTGTGCAAAATGTGAAGGATGTTAATCCGGCCGAGTAACTTCCTCATATCCTGGCATACGGAATAATGAAATCGAAACGAATTTCTGTGAAGGATTAAATATATGGTGAAACCGAAATTGCTAGAGTGAAATCAATGAACGTGAAAGAGGTCCATTCTAATCTAAAAAGGACCAACATTGCGTTAACGTTGTTGCGATGTTGAAACGCTTGTTGAAATGTTTCTCATCTCTAATGTTTTTAGTTCATTTATGTTATTGAATTCTGTTCTTTAATATTATTATTATAATAAAAGGAAATTTCATTAGAGTGTTACTTAAATATTTTTTTCTTTTTTCATCCAGATCTTACAGTTTAGGAGGTTTTGAAGAAATTTAGAAACTTACACGACCATAATAGTTACTTTTTTCTTACATTTTAAATATTTTGTTTGTTTCTGATTTGTATAACAAGCGTCTGCAAGATATCTATTATAGGAATAGACTTTTATACCTTGATGAAAGAATATGTAAATTGCTTGACATTTTTCAATAATTATGCGTTCACGCAACTTTCACGCATTATTTCCATACTTGATCCTTAATAGGTTAATGTGAAGGACTAGAATTTATTCATTTTATTTATGTTATGAGAAGTTAATTTTATTGCAATTAGATCGACTTGTAAGAAAAAATCGATGAACTTATACAAAAATAAGAAGTAATTTTACTATTTTGCAATTCGATTGCAATTGATAATAATGGCTTTCAATGATGATCGTACGATTTCGATTAGAGCAGTTTACTGAAATTTTCTGCGTTTTAACATTTACGTTTTCACCGTGAAAAATAGAGATAATAGCACTCGATATCATAATGCCGATAATACACGTGCATAATCGAATAACACCTACGTTCGGTTTAGTTAATGAAGATACACGCCGTCGAATGTTGAAAGGAGCATGATTGCGAGTTTGATAAATAATATCCTGTTAATATTAACACGCCAAGAATTTGCTACATTTTCTCGATCGATCACTTTCATGACGAATATTATTATATCGTTTGATATTATCCGTCATTGGAAATGAAATTACGATTAAACAAACAGAGATGTTTCTTTAATTTACTATTCAAGTAATAGGATTTATCACTATTATTATTTATTTATAATTGTTAAAAATTTAGCATTACTTTCTTTCTATGTCGGTAGAAAATTTGATGTTACTATTATTTTTAATTTACTACTTAAATATTTCTTCAATTTACTATGCAAGCAGTGCGAATGAAGAAATATACTAAACTTAGCACTATCGCAATATTTCTACGATTGTCGAAAATTTAGTATTGCTAATATTTTTCTATAATTGCTAACAATTTACTATCTCTCCATAATAGAATATTTCTTTGTAATTGTGAATTCTGTTTGAAACCTCTATTGAAACTATTAATTTGTTCGTGACATGGAAACGTGTTGAATCTCTGCCAAAGCAGCGACTGAACATTGCGAAAATAGGGGTGATGTAAATGGATGAACCGGCATTCGAAAAAAAATCCATTACAATGGAACAGACTGATAGAACGAAACACAAACTGATGTTCCGAAGCAGCGACCCAGTTATATAGGCACCACCTATAGGCAACGACCTGATAGTATTTCCTATACTGACAATTTCTTAGATTTGATTTGATGTCTGTGTGTAAACAAATTCTCAACGATCGTTTCATAATAACGACTATAAAAACAAAGTAGTTAAAAAAAAGGGAGATGAACAGAGGACGAAATTATTCAGAAACTGAAAGGAATCTTGAAGAATTGAGCAACTGTGACTGAACAGAAGTGAAATCAATCACGTCGATTAAAAAATATTCCACTCTCTTACGTCCGACTTGAAATAATTAAAAAAGTAATAAGTAAAAAGCTAAATTAAGAAAATAAATCGACCATTCGAACAATCTTATCGAATTCAAAACAACTTTATGAGATGTTTAATTCCACATATTGTTATTTTTTAGGTTAAAAGGTTGAAGCGAAGAAGAAAGTAAAAGTAGAAATTATTAATAAACCAGGTGAAACCTTCAGAAGTTGATCATGCGAGGAACCTGTGTACGCAATTACGTCACTTTTTAAAATTCCACGTATTTCGTGTTTGAAAGAGATCTGAGACGGAAAAAAATGTAGAAAATAGGATAGAAGAGAGGTTTGAAAGGGAGGGGACAGAATTATTAATAAACCAGACTATTAAAAATCGATCATGCAAGACGTTCGCGTGACACGCGTGATGACCTGTCGATACAACAAAAATTTCACTACAGATCACTAACAAGATACATGATATGATCGTGTCGGTTATTAGGTAATAGTGGATCCCCTGTCGAGGATACTTTGACCCTGATGAGGCTAATAAAAGTGACATCATTATCGCTTGCCGCAACGAGCTTTTAACCTACGTGGTTCGCTCTGATTTTCATAATCTGGTTCGCATCATCGTGGATGCTCTACCCCCCATTAGTCGTTGTCTCTTCAGTTAACGCCGCAGTATGACAAATAGAGAAAGTTTACTCTTCTTTCTTTTCACATTCTTCTCATTTAAGTTCTGGAGGAAGGCTATCGTTCGATAATATTTCACAAAGTCAAATATTGATATAACTGTTTCGAAATTAACTCATTAAGGGGATTAAACAATGAAATAAAATTGCACAGAATGCACAGAAAGTAGTACCATAATTTGAAGAGGAAATAGTTTATCATAGCGCTATGAAATCATTCAACTTTTTCAAACTTTATAAAATTATAAAATCCAAATGGAAAAAGAAACAATAATGAATAAATATTGAGCAAATCAGAATTCTTTTTCATATTCATAATATGAATTCACTAATGTGAATTAACTAAAATAAAATTGCAAAATAAATGTCTTAACAGAACGTTGGTCCTTGATTGGTTAAAAAAAGGATATTTAATCTTTCTAATTATTCAGCTCTCAACAGAAAATTTCATAGGCGTTGTTTTCAATTAGGTTATATTCTATTCTTTAACAATGTGAAGTAGGGGTTGTCTATAAATCACAGACGGGCGTTTCATCGACAATGTTTTCATTGACACGATTTCACTGACATCGAGTTCATCGCCGATGTTTATTTATCAAGACGCTGAAACCATCGACAATCATTTCACTGATATCATCTCTTGCCAACAATTATTATATTTATCGCCATATGCTATCATCGAATATGCGTCTATATTCAAACATTCATTTCCACGTATAAAAGAATAAAGAGGAAAAAAAAATGATAAAAGTTACTATGACATATTGTTACTTCAACAGTAACATAAATTATACGCCGCCTCCAATTTCCATAACTTGTTAATACGTTGTCGAAATCATCATCCTGAATTGTGTTGTGGTATTAATGGGGCGTATGCATAGTAAATCAAACGCGTGGGCGAAGGAGGGGCGCCTCTGTCCCGTAGAAAATCTAACTTCACCCACGTTCATTTCTATCTAAAATAAAATTTGATTTAGATTAGTTTAAATCCTTTCGTGCTAAGGGATTCAGATCCTGTCCCTTTGTCGCCCACGCTTTTACTTCATAATACACGTAGGTACATAATTCTTTAAATACACAGTTCGTGAGTCACCTTTTCTGTCGAAGTTACAGGAAATATCAGTAGCATAGATCTCAGTAAGAAACAGGAGCGAATTTAGCTAAGGGTGTATAATCAACGATAACATGTATCTACAAATACAATGATAATTGTCGACAGGAGACGATGTCGAGGAAATGTTTGTCGCTAATTTAGTGATAACCTGTGAAAGAGAATGTCAAAATTGTACTTAATACCTTTTTCATCGTTATTTCTTCTAAACCTAGATTTTACTTGGTCCTTAATGGGTTAAGATGTGAATTAGACGGACAGTATGACAGCATGGGTAAAAGATGTGGGCGCGGAGGGGTTAATCGACGTTGTTCATGGATAAAAATATCCAGTATCACTTTACGTGAAAGTAGTATTAATATTGTTAATTTATCCTTGCGTACACGTAGATAGATAAGCGTTGGAAAGATTGTGGAATAGGAAGAGGGTAAAAGGTGTACGTACCCCCCACTTAGACTTTTGCCTTCGTAAAGTAGAGCGATGAAGGTCACACTGTACGAGCCACGTCAGCTGGAAAGATCCTCCGTATCTCGATAAACTCGAGGTCCAACGCCTAACACTCCGCTCTTCTTCGTGGCAAACACGAAAGTCGCACCGGAAATCCCGTTGGAGTTCCTTCGCTTCTTTCTTCGAGACAAACTTTAGAATACTAAAGCGAGGTATACATAGAATATCAGCAGGATGGTATACAGATTCATTGGGGTTTGAGGTGGTTGAATTTATCAGTCTGGAAGATCTTATATCTTCCTCTTAGAGCAAGTGATTTTATTTATAGTATTTATATATACATATAGTATTTATGGTAAGTGAGTCGAAATGTAAAATATTTATAGGACAGAAAGAATTTTGTTTTGAGAAGACATTTTGTCCAGAGAATACTTTTTTCTCTCTTTTTTTTTAGAAATATATTTCGTATTTGTTGGAGTTTATGAAAAGATTGTCAAGAAAGAGAACCCTCCTTAATAAATCAGAAATTATTAAATTTTTGGGGGAATTCTGTCTCCTATAATTTCTATCCTCTGGTTACGAGATTTGATTTGAATTCTTCGAAGATTTTACATTTTCTTCTAATATTTCGTAAGACAACGTTTCGGAAACAAGCTCCTTCGGCACCTTCTTTTTGAAAAATTAATAAATTGGAAATTACTGAATTTTCAAAAGAATTCAACTTCCATCAATGCTCTGATCATACGATCCCCAATTCCAAGATATGTTGATTGTGAAATTTAATTTGAATCTTTTGAAATTTGTACGTAATATTTAAGAATTTTTTACCAATAGAATCTTCAGCATTCCCACCCCAAAAACCTGAAAATCGCAAATAGCTAAGTCTTTAAAAAATCTCTTCATCTCGCAATAATTCCATTATAAAATTGTCTGCTCTTTCTTCTGTGAGTTTCATTGGAATAACGCGAGTTCTCTGATCGGTCGAGGCACATAGTTGAACCCGCTTGAATCCATTGAACGTCATCAAGGTATTAGAGAACATCTCTCGTGGGCGTGCGGAGTGCTTCGTACTCGGTGGAATCAGCTCGAAGTGTGGAACGAGTCGGAATTCGAGTACCTGGAAACGTTAGTACGGTGGAAAGTGGCGTAAGATCGGCGTGCAAATACGTACAATGCGGCAGTGACGTTGTAATTATTCACAGAGCTGCCGTCTAGCCACGTTCAATCTACCTGACAATTCCACCGCCAACATTATCCTTCGATCGAAGTTGATTTTTAAAAAATCTCCTTTAAGCCACGAGAAACACAGTCGTTGAACGAATGGAAACTTATAACAGACCGTACCGCGACGAATCGTCTAGCGGTTTTGTTTTTAAACGGCCCTACTTACTTCTTAACGTTATATACGCGATGAATCATCGGTTGAGAATCGCGAGATGATTTCGCGTGCAAGTAAGAGAAGTGTTCTCTGCAAACTGTATGGCGGAGAAAGGAGTAAAGCTTGTCTTTTGACATTAAAACTATATTAGTAGACATAGCTAGATTTGCTATTATTTGAGCGGTCAAAGTAATTTTTAGAAGAATTTTTCTCCGTTTGTGTTTGCATTTACATTTTGGAGCTAGATATTTCTCGTTTTCTCAGTGATGATCTCCACTTCCGTGTTAGCAATTCATCGGAGTAATTTAAAAAATTCAGTAACCTTGTGATTCCTCTTTTTCCTCTTAATTCAGATAACTAAAACAATATACATACATACGTACGTAGGTATAAATATTTTGTAGATTATTGTGCTAATCATTCTAGTAGGTTCTAATTATTGTCACGTCATGGTTTCTTTTTTTCGTATAGCTTCGAGTATACGTTTCGTAGGGTGTAGACAGCAGACTTAATTGCCATGATGTGGCTTCTTGGTAGTTTTAGCCTAAACAGTCATCCAGATAGGCTCTTGGTACCTTCGAAAGACCACGTAATTTCATATTCTCTCATATTATATCAGTATCATATTAGAATCGTATCATCTCATATTAGAATATTATATTATTTTTTAATTCCACAATGTTATTATACAATATTATACAATTTAATTTTATTAATATTTTGTCATTTAGATAAACAATTTAATTTTATTAATATTTTGTCATTTAGATAAACTGGATCGATTACTCGAATGAAGTTTCATCCTTGAATTTTTTTCTTTTATAGGAATTCTTAAAGAATATACGTTTCATTATAAAAAGTTTTAAACATTTGTCTGAACGAATAGTTTTATAACACAGTAAAGACGTTGACAAGTGTCCCAGAATTTTGAAAAGGCTAGAAACGGTAAAAAAAGGTTGAACTTAACGACCCAGTTAACCTATGAAGTGTAAAGAAATATGTTCTTTCTACGAAGAAATAAATCTGCTGAATACATAGGAATCTATACTGACACTGAAATATGTCTATTAATTTTAAAATTACATGTATACATATTTTATTTTAAGAAGAAGAGGAGGTAGAAGAAAAGAAGTAAAGTAGATTATTTTATATGTATTTTGTATGTCTAGATAGTACCATGTGACGCATGGCATGAAAACTAGTCCGTTAATTGCATTTAGCTAGAAAGAACGTTGCCTTGAAACGGAAAACATCAGACGCATCACACGAGTTCAAGAAGACAGCGAAACATTGTAAAACAAGATCGTGGAAATCGAGCGTTAAAAACCGGCGTCATCGGTTAGACGAGTTCAAGGAGCGCGATTCCAATCTCTCGGATCGAAATTGAAGTGGAGGATTCGTTGAATTGGATCTGAAGGACCGAGGATTGCCTCTAAAACGGCTTGAATAAACCATCCTGGAATTAAATACAAAGCTTCGTTCATATTCGATTATTCAGACGGATTTGCATCAGACACGAGATAAAAGCTAATGGGACTCATTGAATTCAATTGCATCCACCGATTCGGAACACCATAATGGAAAGATATTTAACAACTTCTGACAGAAGGAATATGCCGATTCCGAACACGTAAAGGTAAAACGGATTAAATGGATGAAGAAGAAGAAAGAACAAAAATCTCGCATTTAGACATTCTATAAGTATAATTTATATTTAATCATAGTATAATTGAAATATTCTGTAAATATGGAACTATTAGATACATAAAAAGAATATCTGAAATTAATCTCTTCTTTTCAAATAAAAGGCGAAGAGCCAATCCAGGACCAATTGCTGACATAGGTAAAGCTATAAGAGGAAGAATTAGACAAAAGCCTAACACGTAAATCAGTAATAATTCATAAAAGAAATTTCCATGATTTAAAAAAGAAAAATAGTTTATCATGGCGTTACAAGTTCTTCATAAAATTAAAGTTTAAGGCAAACGCAGAATATCAGAAAGTTGAGAAGGATTACGCTGACTGAGACAATAGAAATAACGAACGATAAAATGCGGAAACATTGTTGAGCGTTAAGCATACATTGAATTTATTGATCAGCTCTGTAGAACTATAGTTTCAAGCGTAATAAAGATACTAAGAAAAAAGAAGGAAGAAAGGGAAAGATATCAACTATGCCCTGGAATTCCTTTTGATAATTATTACAGAATTAAAAGAACATAATTCGATAATGCAAATTAATTGAAAAAAGAAAAGAACTGCAAATGGAATATCATACTGACGAAATGTTGAGCCTTAACGGGTTAAAAATATGATTTTACGTATGACTACTTCCAAACATAGTCCTCTTCCGAGTGACATCAATGTTCACGATGAGAAGAGAGGGGGTCTTGCTAGCCATAAACTGGTGGTTCAATTTTCAATGCACTCATGGGCAATCGAGGGACGGAAATGAGTTTAACAATGACTGCGGAGAGACGATCCGGTTGCATAGGTGCCCTTGACAGTGATAAATAGATACTGCAGCCGGCAGTCGCCTTGTCGACTAGGATATTCATATCTCGCCATTCGTATCAGTTCCTTTTCGGTGATCGGTTTCGTTATATTGCAATCTGTTACTTCGTGATGCAATCACGTTTAAAAGAAATACAAATTCACGAGTTGTCGCTTTTATCGCTTAGTACCAGCCAATTTACCGTATTACGGTAATAACTATAAAATCGCAAATAAACGACTGTTCATACGTTCGTTTCATAAACACAGGGTGTCCCAGTAATCATGGTAAAAATGGCAAGGGAGCGATCCTACATGAAAGGGTAAGTTGGAAATATAGAATAGAGCTTCTTCATACGACGCTTCGTTCCTGAGAAAATCAAATTTGAAAATTGAAAACGCGAGTTTTACTAATACCAGTTTCCCGCTATATCTGTTCAAATTACGTTTTCTCGAAAACGAGGACCTAAATGGACAAATTGTTTTTGATTTACTCGCGTTATGCTAGACAAATGTTCAAATTCGATTTCCTTTAGAGATCTAAGCCTTTTCGACGAAGAATTTTATTCTACATTTTCGTCTTAATTTTGAACATCGGACCATTCCTTAGCCGGAGGTACTGTATTACGTGGCACATTAGACACCCTGTATAAAAAATATATATCTATATAGAAATTGAAAGTTTTTGCTGATAATAATAATAACGATAAATACCGTTTTTTCCATGAATTTGGTAATTTTACTGGAAGGACAGA
Organism: Bombus haemorrhoidalis; assembly: GCA_014825975.1. Lineage (NCBI taxonomy): Eukaryota > Metazoa > Arthropoda > Insecta > Hymenoptera > Apidae > Bombus > Bombus haemorrhoidalis. The sequence continues at coordinate 8,548,419 of CM026163.1, read as the reverse complement.
TGAATATTGATACGTAATAGCGAGAGAAATTTCACCAACAGAAATTGGTAATTGTTCGAGAGGATTTTTTTGGGTCAAGGGAACTCCTACGATTCATGGAATCGGTATAGTAAGTAACTATACCAGGATGACCTTAAGTCGCCAGCATTTTACATCTTGTTCCGCGATGTCGAGTGTCCAATTGTCAGCAATGATAAAATATTCTCGCGTCATTACGCAATTGCAACAGTGAAAAGAAAAAAGAAAGAAAAAAATTGATTCAGAAGCCACGTTCACATTCGTGTGACCAAAACATTGAGTAAAAAAAAAACCGGTATTACCGGTGGTATACTTATATAATACGCGTGCTTTATGCTCGTTCAAGTACGACTGTTATGTTCATTTAAATTGTATATTATTGATTAATTGTTTTGTGCTGGCGGCAAACTTTGTGTTCTTGCGTCTCATAGTAGAGTGACGAACGTTTAAGACGGATGAAATCGAGTGATCGAATAATTCTGAACCTCTGACGAATTTCAAACGATGGAGCCTGACCCATTCGTGGCACGCAATGAATCACGTACCCCTGGAGCGTATTATCGATTGCTCGGTAGCAGGAAGTTCTCATCGGGGTCAATTTTCTTGAATTCGTTCTTGACGTCTTGAGTGACTGCGTAGTTGATTTTTTGTCGAGTTATTTCTAATAATATTCATATTTCATGATAGTATTACTCTTCGTGACTATTAACGTTTCTAATGTTGCTTCGTTCATTTTCATTCGATATTATTACTGGATTTAGTTATTATACTATATTATATATTCATCTATTATCAAATATTCATTGGATTCGTTGGACATATTAATTATATAATTTACGTATATTATCATTATATTATCATTATTTTGTCATTATATAACGTTATGTACGCGTGGTCGCCGAAGGAATAGTTTTTACCGAGTAACGTGATAATAGAAAATTGAAGCGTAGTAGAATTCCATTTATTTATTCCACAATGAAACGATATGTCACTTTCGTTGAAGATACGAGTTTACAATACAAATATAACGATACGACTGAAAGAAATAAGAGAATTCCAAGATAGATAAATTACCCACATCCAAAAATGACAAATTATTTTGTTTTCACCAATAAATTTAATTTATCGAATAAGATACTTATCGAATAAAATACTTATCGAATTAAAGCTTCGAACTAAAAATTCCATCTGGAAGTTCTACCAAAGCTTCGGATGTCGAAACGACACAAAACCTATTAAATTGTTGATACAAAGTCAAGGACGTTGACACGACTAACTTTGTCAGTATCCTCCCTGATACAGGATTCGCTCAGTACACAATATAGACCAGCTCTGAGGGAAACAAAAGTGACGAACCAGCAAAGCAGTGCAGTACAGTTCTTTGTTCCATTGTGTTTGACTGGCGACGAGGCAGGGTGTACCTGAGGTGTCTCCCCGTGACGTTTGCTTTGTGTCCGGGCAGAGTTTACTTCTTCTTCGTCATTACCATAGTCTGAAGGACTTGTCGCGGTTTTTTCTCTCTCTCTCGCTTTCTTTCTTTCTATCTTTTTCCTCGCTTTCTAACACGAATAAAAGAATAACCGAGAAGAAGAGAAACGTAGAATACTACGCGTGTGTGCACGTGGTTAAGAAGCAAAACCGTAAAGAAGTGTTCTTGACTCTGGCGTGGATTGCCACACGGGGGTGTTATCATGGTAACGCTGATAGCACGACCGTGGAAGGTCGATACCTTCCTCATTTGGTATTCCAAGGCAAGGGCATGCCCTATCTACCATTCTGGCATACCAACTGCGACCCCTGTTTACTCTTTCCGTTTTCGATAGCGTACACTAGGCACAATACATGCAGGTATATGTATGTCACGATAAAAATAGAAAATTTGAAGAGTTATACGTTTACTGGACAACGCGCGTATTTAGAAAGAAATATCTGTATTATTATTAGTATTTAGTAGAAATATCTGGAATTCATTGAACAAACAAGTAAACGATGCAACAATAATAACGCTATTAATATCGTGATAATTGATAAATATCGTATAATGAATATTATCTAAGTAAAATGTTCTGTCTGATATCTTCTTATTATTCAAGGTATTTTGAATTATTCCACGTCCTCGTGTTTTTTACCTCCTACGTGATGTCACATCATACAGGTTGCTACGAACCAATGGTTCGATATTTTAAATTGAATGGAGAGACGACACAAAGGAGCCGACAAAGCTCTTCAGTTCCAATAGTAAAATTTTACGTTTCACTGCTCGTAAGATATACATTGATTTATCGAATCAATGAATGAAATAAACGTGCACGGTGAACATCTTATTGTACGAAAATCAAATTCGGAATATACAATGAAATGAAGATCGTGAGAAGGAAATACGACGAGTACAATTTTACTGATTTTCTGATTGTTAATGTTGCTATGATCGAATAAGAAAATACTAATTTGACATGATTGAAAATGGAAACAACCTGTCAGCGTCGAACGTATGCCTTTTAAAAATAGTTGATAAAAATAGTCTTAAAAAGTGTCGCTATACGTTCAGTTAATAATCCTATTAACCGACTAAATATATATATTTGCTGAATTAATACATTAACCGTAACATATATATATATATGTACTTGTAACGTGTGATTATGCGATGCAGGAAGTGCGTTATCAAACAACGCAACAGCGGTGCAATTGCAATAAGTAGCCCGTTAACGCGGTCGGCGTTGGAAAATTTCAGCAATTTTTCTATCAGACACGACAGAACGATTTTCTCACGCGAAGAAATTATTTAATCAACACTGGCGGATTATATAAATTCGAGGGCTGGTCACGCGTTTCATAAACCGGGCCGTTTGTGAACTGTAACGTGTCGCGAAATCGAGGCTAAGTTCGTTCGGTGTACGGAACTGACCGGCTAATCTCATGAAGATCAATCTGATTATCATTTTGCTCGAACTTGAGATCCATTTGGGAAATTGCAGCGATTCGCGACACGCGAATTTGCCTCGAGATGTTGCACGAATCAAAATGATCGCAATCGAGACGATTAGAAGATGGATGTAAGAATACGATTTTCTTTAAACTAGCAGTCATTTCATAGTCTTTGTTTTAAACCGCGAATAATTCTAGATGACACGTTCCTCAATTGTTAATCAGAGTACGAATGACATCGATTAGCATAGCATTAGCTTATAAAATTTGACTTTTTCTCTAGATTTTTATTTCTACGATACTTGCAATAGACGAAAGATTTTGCGAGTCGTCAAAATTAGAAATATTTGTGTTCGAGTATCGAGACAGTTGCTTTGGAAAACGGAGGTTCACTAACCCCCTCGTTTCTATATCGAGTGTAGCTACGTATCTAAAACTGTAGCATAGAGTATATCATCAAAATCTAATCATAGAATTAGATAAATTTTATTCCATTTACGAATAAGCCTTACACATTTTTTTGCAGAAAAACTTTAATTCTTATCCCAATTATACGCGTCGTAAAGTAGAAGATCGAGGAGCAAATATGAGGATATTTCTTTCATCCGTTCTTTATTTGCAACCATTAATTAACTACGCTATCTTACGATTCAGCCGATGAATCATAAAACTGTTTCCCGTATTATCGCGATTGTCATCTATCATCTTTATCGACCATTTCATCGGTACAAATATTAGAACACGTATAAATAGTACTTATTAATACTAATATTTTTCTTGTCTACAATCTCGTGATCTGAAAATTTTCAAAGGCTTAAAGACTACTTCTCTCATTTTCTAAAACCACATTCTCGGGCTAGAATCGATTAGGTGTTTCAAGAGTAGTATCATTACAGCATCGAAGGTCGAATTTTAAAGGCTTTGGTATATCGTGAAAGGAGTGTTGATCGATTGTGCATGAAAGGGACCAGTCATCGAGAATTTACATATATGCAGTGATAAATAGATTATCGTCCCTCTGCAACAACACAAAATCCGATATGATCAACAGAAGACGTTCCGAGTATTCTTCAGGATACAGCTTCGTTCTGATATTTGTTCAGTTCGATAAGAATGCAAATATTTTGTTTGAGAACGATTAAAACATTCCCACGTATCAGAGAATTTACCTAGAAATCATGCAGGTGTTCTCTGAGATCTTTAACACGATTTATTTATCGAAACCACGATATTATATTTCAATAGATTTAAGTGGAAAATTGGAAATTTGCAACTTGTAGATTTATCTTGAGATGGAAGTTAGATATCTTCTTATAAAAAATTGTATGAGTTTCAAATTATTGAAAATTATCTTAAATTCAGGCCTGAAGTAGAACACAAATATTATAGAATGCATATCGTATAACCGTTTAAAAAGCCTCTAGCTTTTCGTTTTTTTTTTTTCTTTTTGTTAATAACCCTTTAAGGAGTATCAGCATAAACAAATTAAATTTCATTAATACACGTTTGCTTTTCTTCATATTTGCTAAAATAATGTTAGCTTTCCTTCTATATGCTATATGTATGAAGTATACATTGAACATTAATTATCGATTACTAAACGACGGATTTGTATCGAATATTTCATACAATGGAAAATATCAAAATACGTATAATATAAGATACGTAAAGAAGCACATCTTATGATATTTACTAGATAACATCTCTCTACTTAGGTACTATTCCTATACATAAAACTGTATTCGCAAAATATGAATCGTATTAGAATCTAGTATTCATTCATTCATAATCAGTATAATCATCCTTTTTAGGATAATTTGATTTTGAGATACGTAACTCTAGATTAAACAAACATAATTCTGAGACCTATTTTTATCATATTTTAGATCATCTCTGTTTTATAGAATGATTACACTCTAGACGATCAAGGTTTAAAAACGAATTCCAAAAAATGTTAACATTCCCACGGAACTATATCCTCGAGAACTGCTTTCGATAAAACACGAAATCAAAGAGCGATCCACGGTCATAGAATGGCGGGACTTTCTCTAAAATTACTAGCCTCTTGGAGGATCGAAGACATTCCGTGGCTAATTCAGCGTGAAAGTCAATTATCTAATTTCATCGGTAACGTTTCACCGTGGATGCATCATGGTATATGTATCGCGTGATTTTCCCGTTGAATTTTTTCTCATTTCAGATCCGTATCATCGAGAGAAAGGCTTCTTAAATTGGAATAGTATTTAGGATCGAATGATCGAATGAGATTTTATTGACAAGGAATGTTAACCGATTTACGATGAAATTCGAAAGGATGCGCAACGTTCATTTCGAAGATGTTAAGAAAAGGGTTACTGATAATTGCTTTAGGGGCTCAACTTTTGTGAGAAACGATCAACGAGTTGTTTCGGGTGGAAAGTTCTGTAGCTTTTTCTATTGAGATAACTCGTGATTCTCTATAAGGAAAAATACTGTGAGTAAACAAAAATATAATTCTCAAATCAATTCTCAATAGCTGTGTTTAACATCTTTATGAGTTTCGCAGTATGCTCTTTCAGTTCATAGTAAGAAATCTGTCGAATGGTGTTTCTTGCTTGGCATGATTAGGATAATTGAGAAGATGTTTTGAGTTGTTTGGTCAAGACAGGAATAATGCTTCGCGCTGGTAAGGTCAAAGACCTCTTTAGCTATAGTTCCAAGAGGAGATTATATCTCTTCGGCTTGTTACACCTTTAGAAAGTTGCGTCTAGTGGACGAAAAAGTGCGCAGTAGATGAAGTTGTGCTCCTCTCGAATAATAGTCCGAGTGAAATATTTGTGTTTGTTCCTACATTACCAGCAATAAATTTCAGTCATTCGTTATATTTATTAAAGAACACTAACGAATTTTACTCATAATGTATAAATATTTTAGTATGATATAATATTTATGTTACAACACACATAATAATGCAAACGTAATAACAGATCTGTGATGGAGTAATTAGAAAGTGTGTAAGAGCGATAAAAAGCTCGTAGAAGAATTTCATTTATGTAGATTAGAAATTTAATTTGGCTAACAGTGTATATTATAACGAAGAGAAATGTTGAAAGAAAGAATTTAATTGGAACTGAGGGAAACTTTTCTAAATAATAAAGAAAAATTATTTGTATAAAACGACAGTATTGCCTACTCTTAAATTACTTTTTCATGTAACGAGATACTCTGAAGTTACTTCTTCGTATAATTTCTGTTACAATAAGAGAAACTACTCCAGACGTTCTAACGTATCCTGTAGCTGATTACATAACGAGAGAATTTGTCATAACATCGTTTCTGCCGATCAGCAATCGAGAGTTAATTCTTTAAAAATAGAATCATCTCGAATAAGAGCTACTTAACGTTGTATAAACGTAACGAATACGACTATTACTATAGTTACGCTGCGTTTGCAAGACGTTATTATACCCCGCACGCGCCTCGACATTCTTTAAAGATCCTTTAGACCTTAAAGTAAACGTCCTTACTCGTTTAACTACACTTGACATTACATAAATCTAATAGATAGACAGATAGTTTGGATTCAGCCTGGTGGCCTTGGAATAGGATTTGGCTTACAAATTGTATCAACTTCTCAATATTGCACGTAATAGCTATCACAGATATCTACGTATAAATTTAATACAAAGTTAATAAAAATGTATAAAACACATTTCTTGACAGAAACGTCGAAAATAACAAACGTTAAAGAATACATCTATCCGTATATCTGCACTAATCGTATTATCAAATTTGATCAAACCTTTTAAATGTTTCCAAATTTTCTGAATTTCATAATTCATTTTATACTTGCAACAGTGATAAAATTTCAGTGGAAAAACCCCCGAAATGTCCGTTACATAAATATCGTAGCCAGCCAAGCATAATATATGACATACCTAACCACATATACTCGCCATCGTATCATCACGAATACCTTGAATTTCGTGCAAGTCCGCAGAGATAATCGCAATCCTCCCGCTGTGTCGTCTCCGTTTCTCGTCTCCAGGCGTTCGTATACCTTGTCTGGTACGTGGAACGATCTCAATTAAATAAACTCAGTGCCAGCGTAGTCTCCTTGTTGATATAAAAGTTCCGCACAGTTAAGGTCAGTAGGTCGGCGTCGTATCAAATGAAATATACGAATCCAGTCTGACCGAATTGCACGAAGGACGAAGCCGACGGTTAATAATGCATGCGGCATACATAGTCTCTGCCTTTCCTTCCCTTTAGCCTGTAAATCTTGTCAATCGCCCACCTTGACGAGGCCATCATCATCCGTGACTAGGGTGCATAGATTTTCCCTCTTTCTCTGTCCTTTCTGTTTTATTACGTTTGTTTGCCTCGCGGCTTTTCCCTTTGATGTGCCATCGATTGATATCGAATCGCGTCACCGCAACCAATCTATCTCGATGAAAGCCGCAGCCAGAGAGAACTAATTTTTTTCTTTTTTATTTTTTGCTTTTGCTTTTGGTGACACTCGTTGTTAGTTTTCATGGTCACTCTCGAGCAAATTGAATCTTTAAAGGTTGAAGGGCTACTGAGCGTTTTTGGTGATCAAAGGAATAATGGATGAAACGAAGCGTTCTTTTTTTGTCTTTTTCTTTTAATTTTCGAGAGAACGGGTCACGTTGAGTAATTTTGTCGGTTAACAGCGAAATATCAGCTTTTAGCAGAACTTTGATCATCGTCTGATCGAAAGTCGTTGAGTTGTGTAAAATAATCAATTTATAGATTTTCTAATTCAGTAATTCGTGAATCAGCGTTTATTTAATAAATATTGATCGTATAATACAGAAAATCTTGTTTCGTATAATAATTTAAGACAATATTGTGGAAATCAAATAATTTCTCCATTTCTTCAGTTTATCGCGGAGAATTATGTTTAAGAATCATCAGTGATTATTCATTCATAAGAAAAATAACGAATGATGGTTATTTCGAGACAATGTTAATCGAATCGAATAATTTCTTCATTTCTTTAACTGATCATGAAAATTCATATTTAGCGATTACTCCTTCGTAAGAAAAGCAACGATTGCCGATTTATGGATGATTTATGTCTACAAATTCCCAAGTCATCTTTTACGATATATAAAACTTAAACGATACTAAATAAGTAAAAAATCAAATTTTATATAATTCAAAAAATGAAGCCGCTTTTCATTTAGTAATCTATTTATCGTATAATTTTGATTCTTCATCGGTTTAACCGACTTCATCAAATGTCTGCATTTGTGTATCTTCTTTTTAAAAAGGTCGCGAAAATCTTCACTCTTCGCTAACTAAAGAACAATTTCGCTTGGCCTATGTCCATTTCCTCGAAACCGTAGTTATTCCGAATGGTTGAACGTCCCAAACGATTTCGAAAGGAAACGCGGTGATTAAATCGCCAATTTGCGCTCCCTCGATGTGAATCGCGCGGAAGCCGGAAAATGATGTAACTGGAATTCCAGTACAGTCGTGATCCGTATGAAAAAACGATTCGACATTGTGAATGAGGAACGCGACAAGAAAAAGGGGAAAAATGAAGGAAACGAGGTAAAAGAGAGGTCACAGAGAGACTATAAAGATTCTCGAGTCGTAATAATGCGTACACGCAATCAAGTTACATTACCATCCATAAGTATCTGAGCATCTGGTGCAATTTAATCGAAAGGTTAATATTTCTATTACATCTCCAACTTATGATAGAATAACGTTTCTTTGCTATTAATTTTTTATCTCTTCTCACAGCTGGGATTAAATGAAACTGGAATAAGGGATATAGCTGCGTCATTCAAGAATTCTAGATTTATCTTTAATGAATCGTTGACACTTCGTGAAATCAAGATAAATATTATTATTAGTGCGTCTAGATACAAATAATCTCGATAATCTAATATGTGTATCGATCGTGACTTAGCTGTTTTTATTCTATCCAATTATCGCGCATTCCGTTAAATAAACGCTGATTCAAGAATTAGTAAATCAGTAAATCCACAAATTTAATAATCTCCATCTACCTTCGATCATTACTTTTTTATTTATACCAATTCGCATTAACTACTGTCTTTATAGCAGTTTTAATATTTTCTAACTGCGTGTGTATGTTGTTTCGGATAATAGATCAGGGACAACAATTACATCGAAGGTTTTCATTCGAAAAAAGTGTAGTTTGTATATTTTCATATATTTATTTTATACGTTTAACTTAGCAACGTTCGTCGTATTTATGAACAGTAGCGTGCATGAAACGAAGACAGATGAAATCCATCCGTCTCATGAATAGGAATTTCCATCGGTTTCCAACAGAAGGGTAAAAAAAAGTATCGACAAAACCAACAAGGCTGAAGCTCTTTAACTCGTGTCCGAGACATTATCGACGTGACGCTTCGCATATCGGTGAAACCGGTTGCAAGGTAACGTTCAACAACTTGTTGACAGGCCACCTACTACGTGCGCACCACCTCTTTATCCTATTATTTTCGGTCGAATGATGATAAACTCGTTTAACACGGTACCTGGGACCTCCAAATGTCAGGATCAAGTGTCTCGTAATTTTTGACTTCATCTATTCATCTTTCACACAAGGAATTTTCCTTTGAGAAATCTTTTTCGTAACTCCGTTTCCAATATCATAAAATGTTTGTGCAGTTTCCTAATTTTATGAATATAATACCACGAACGACTAGAAAAATTGTTTTATTCATCAAACGAACCGGAAAATCTGCATTAGAATTCGTTGAATATAATGACATCCTTGAAGATTCTACACGCATAGCATGCAATTTTGTCACGTGCCTTCGTATCGCTAAATATCCATAATTTTCACGTGCATTCTTAGAATAGGTCAGCAATTACAACATATGCTTTAACGTAAATGTGCAATCTCTTCGATTAGCTCTTCAATTATTTAACATCCACGTTGTATCTGCACATACTCTGTTTATCACCTCCTGCGTCTTCAAATACCACATCGAACGTGTATCTTTCAATGTTCGAAGTTTCAATCTATTTAGATATTTGTAATACGCGATAAAGACTCTGTTAGGACTCTTCTTCTCGCTTTTACTTTGCTGTTAAATATCTTTCAGTATCTAAAGTACTGTGATCCAATATCTTTTGGACTGATTTAGATACTTTGGGTATTTTGCAGAGACAGATACCTTTAGTAATAATTCTCCAATCATTCCAGGCATCCCATTAACAGATCGTGGATGTTTTTGCGTTCAAAAAACATTTAAATGTAGGAAATTCTACAAAGTGCAACATTGCGCATAATATGTAAAAATATGCAAAATATTTAAATACGAAATAAATACCTATCTATACGCTCTAGTTATATTCTATTATAAAGCATAAATTTGCTTAAAAATCCGCTGTCTAATTCAATCGATACTTTCAGAGATCGCCTCTTATATGTATTTTTCGGAGATTTTCATTCCTCATGAGAATACCTTATTCGACTACGGCAATATTTTTCTAGCATTTCCCTTACTTTGCAGTTTTCTAAATTAGAGGATTATCTTCGAGATATCGCTCGTTGCATCCAATACTGGTTCATCTTCTATTAAATCGCATTTATGTAGGACATACCTCCATTTCGAAATATAAATGAAGATGTAGCTAGAGATTCGACAGGAGATACCTCGTTTTCGAGGCTAATTAAATCGCGAGCGAACTGGTCGTTCGATAAAACGGCTCGGTTGATCGAGCAACTGGAAATAGAACGTCGGAAAATTCTCACAGCTGATCCATAATGTATCGAAACCTAAGAATTCAAGCTAAGAATCACTCTGATCTAAGTTTATACACCTGTATCGGTAAATTTACCTGAATAGAAAGAGACTTGATGGAATTAATTAATGCTTTCTGTCGAATCTTTCTCGGGTCATGAGAAAATTGTCGTTTCCGTTGTAATTACACTTATATGTACAGGATGTACATAATACAGATATAAAATACAGGATGCAAAATATATATATATATATATATAAAATACCCAAGACATAGTATTCCTTATGGTATAGATTTAACGAGTAATACTTTAGATTGCGTCTCTTGAATCAGAAAAATATGAATTTACACAAATATCCACAATCTAGTTATAAAAGACGTGCAGTTTTATATTATTGTATGTTTTTGTAGAGAAGACACGACGTACAAAAACTTACGCTGAATTTTACTAAAAACGAATATATATTTACCGTTTACTCGATTAATAACTTGTTAAAATGCAAAAAAAGAAAAAAAAAGAATGTAATTTTAATATAGAAAATAATTAATCCTTCAAGCGAAACACGAAAAAGAACACAATTTTACTACTTTTTGTCCGTAATAAATTACGATGATGTAAACGGATTTTCCAAGTCTATCGCGATTTTCAGGATTCAATGAACAAACCACGAATATTTCCAAACTGATAACTACTATCTTCTTTACATCATGTGAACACAATTATCGTTCGAGACGAGTTGAACGATCTATAATCTATAACGAGATAATATTCGATGTATATAAAAATAAAATTCACCGATTTGTTGTTAAATATTTGATTGTTTCTCAAGCATCGATTTTCCACTTCTGACCGAGCATTTTGTAATATTATATTTGAAATTTAATAATAATTATTATTATAGTAATATTATAATAATCTTAATATCGTCGTATTATATTTGAAATTTAAAAATACAATTCAAAAATGTATGTAGTATTCGATATAAAGAAATAATTTCGTCTGAATTTAATCTCCATCTCGTGTTATGTGTGAAACAAGTTCACGTGCAAATTATTCAATAATAATTGAAGCGTTAAAGAGCAAATGGATCGCGAACTGGCCGATTGAATACGTTCAATTCGCAGGGAAAACGTTCCCTTTCGAGTGGAGAGGTATTCTCGTTTCGGTTTTAGATACAACAGAGGATTTTATTGCCGGTCGTTCAGCGTGCTCGACCGACCATCACCGTGTCTAGCACAGAACGCACAATGCACGGTATCTCCGCTGGATCGAAGCCCTTTTTTCAATCGTTCGATCGCGACTCGAACAATACCGATACATCCGTGCAAATCGTACAGCAGAACGGAAACGGTTTTGTTGAACTACGAATAAGCACGAACCATACATGATCCACGGAGGTTCAAATTTTATTACGTTTCTCACAATTAGATGGACGCAACTGAAATCAATTTGGAAGAATTAATGAAATTTGAAGAACCAAGGTTGAACCTAATTATCGAGTAATGAAACTGGAGATTTCTTCTATGAGATTGCTTTTAATTATTGTGCTTTGCTTTAAAAAGAATGAAAGGAATCTTCTTAGAATTGGTTATATTAAATCGATTTTTATATAAAAAAAAATAACATAAAATTTAGATAATTAGTTAGTAGAAAAATTAATTAAGCAATAATAAGATCATTATTAGAGTCGTCTGTAATTTAATCGATAGTAATAAGTAGTTGCAACTGATTACTTTACTAGTCTCCAGACTAACAAAGTATAGAGGAGGACATGTTCCGAGGAAATTCGAAATATTTCTTCAGCCGGTCTAAACTAGAACTTGGCGATAATAGAAGTACTTAAAAAGGTCGGCAAGATAAAAGACAATTCATTGATTTTTGGGATAGCTCCAAATTGTAGAGAGACCGTTCCATAATCCACTTTGGCGAACGAAAGAGATTAGGGTTCACAAAGAGAGGTGGCCGCTCTTTGTTTTGTTGCGCAAAAACCTGAATCTAAAGCGTGACGTTGTAGCTAGGGGAACAAAAGAGCATCTGTGTTTTTCGTTCCATGTGATTCTGAATCGCGACCAGCATCAATTTCATTTAAGAAATTGAACTCTGGAAATTATGCAATTCGGTTAAGCGCTTGAACATTGACACATTAGATCTAAAGATCCTTGTCCCAAAAACTAGTGATTACACGGAGAATAAAGATTTAACTAGAATCTTTCTAATACTCGGCTGTTTCTTTCTCCATTAAATAATATTTAATACATAATTAATTTTTTTACCACAATAATTCTCTTAATGTTAAAGCCTGTAATTAAGTAACTTCATAAAATTTCCAATATTCCATTCCAATTCCAATATTTCCATAATTTCCAATATTTTACATAAATGTAAAATATAGAATTGACGAAATAAGATGGCGAAATATTGCAAAATAAATTACCATAACCGCAAACTGTTACGATCACCCATGACCTATGCGATCCACGAAAACCAGTTCAACTAATATTTCAATGTTTCAAAACGAACGATGTAGAAATTTTAATAATTCCAGAAATTAGTTTATCCTAAGGAATTCGCTTGCTCAATACTTAATTAGTCCTGTATACATAGATAGAATCTCCGGCAAACCTTGTAATCATGCTCGAATAATTTTCCTTCGTTGCATTAAATCGTCCATAACGACGTAATATTAAATAAATGTTTGGAAAAATCTCAGCGACGTTTACACTTACGCGTACAACGTGCGTTCACGGATGGATTTCAGAAGGCAGCCAAGCGAAATCTTGAAACGAAAGAGTAAGAATCGAACGCAGTGGGGCACGGGCGTTATAAAATAAGTGTATTATCACGTAAACGGATATGCCACGGAACCGTTACGATAACTTGTATATCGAAGATATATGTGTATACCAAGCACACCTTGGAAGGTAACTAGTGCGTTCGTGTTTTCCTCCAGACGAACATCTTTACGAGTATGTATCGTTTTTATCCCCTTTTTTCTCCATATTATATATTTTATGAACCCCACTAATGATGGTAAAATTGCGGCTTCCGTTACGACATTGAGATCTTTGAAAACGCATATAAAATACATATATATATATGGATCCTTGTATGAGATATATACATAATCTTTATTTTCGCTTGCCTTTTGGCTTTCCGGTGATCTCCGGTTTACATTGTACAAATATACACACGAGTATAGTAATAATCCAACAGTAATAATAACTGTGCTTAAAATTTAAGGTCTATGACTGGATAACAAACTAGCTAAATCTAGCTTTACAATATAACACTTTGCATCGCCTCTTCGCGTAGAAAGAAATATACTGGAGTTATAGGAACAGTATTGAATGGCTGATAAAGCTTATAAAGTTTGCTGAGCAATTAATCGAGAGAAGCTGTGACCTTTTTACGATGTAAGGAGACACTTTTTTCTTATTGTGTTTACGCAATATCCGATATTAGTGGTCATTCAGCTCTTTTTTATTTTTTAAGGAGAATTAATTAATTTATTATTTTTTGGACAGAGTTAATCAATGGGAGTTATCCCGTGTATAACAAATAAATAAGTAAATTTCACTTTAATATTGTCGATACATTTAAAAGTTGACTTTTCTAACTATATATTTAGACAATGTTTATTCGATAATTTTGAAAATGTTGAATAAGTTATCAGGTAAAATTAGATAAAATTGCAGCAGGAAATTTAGATTTCTATCTCGGAGCGATTGTAGAAGCTTTTCCAAAGCTTTTTCCTGATTTTCTCTAGTTTAATCTCGTTTGATACTTGATAATTACAGATATATAATTCTCGACCTACTTGTAGCAACATGGAAAAATCAATCTTTCTAAATATTAATTTTGGGACTGATCTGAGAATAATTATTTTTACTCTTATTCGTTATTTTCATTAGAAGCTTAGGTAATAAGCTGGTTACAAATATAAATAAGAAAGTAATAATATTACAAAAATGTATAAATAGATATACAAAGTGTACCAGTTTTTTATAGCCATACATTGCCAGTATATTCTACAGCTCGCAGTATAAACATTTTCATATTAACTCAAGATTAGCAGCGACAAAAAGTTAAATTTATTACTCTTTGAAGTTCTCGTTTATTACTCTTCCAAGTTGACGTCGTAGAAATATTACGATACCGATCTGACTACTATTACTGCTAGATGTAAATATTCCTGATCTATTTGTACCGTAGTACTTTGTACCGTAGTAACACGCGTCCGTTACCTTTCATTTCGTATATCATTTCCTTGTGATAACATATTAACAATGCTTTCAATGACATGAATATCTTTATATGACATTTTTTTCTCGTCTTGACAACGTTTGGCTGGAGAGACCACCCGGTATTAGTAACAATATTTCTTCGATTCAGTGTTGATACGTACTATCCTTCTGCAATTAAATATTCTATTGTAAATTCTTAATTTCCTTTTCAAAACCTATCTATTTTGATAAATCTTAATCTGTTATATTGCTATCTCTATAAATTTAAATACTTCTTGACTTTTTGGAGCTTCTCAAGTTCCATTTCGATAATCTTAATTTTCAAAGGTATCGCTAATTAACATCTATTTATATTTTTCTAGGATAATTCTATTTCCACAAATCCTTGACTTCCTTTCAAAGTTTTATGGATTCGATATTCAATTAATTCTCTCACTACACATACGGTACGTGCTAATTTTATGAACGAACCATCGGATCTGCGAAATAATTTCTCCGCCGAGAATTTCCTGAAACAAAATAACAAACAAGGGGAAGTGAACGAACGAAAAAAAAAAAAAGAAAAAGAAAGAATCGGCCATGAACACGATATAGTAGCGAGAAATTGTTTTGGCGCGATCGCGGGTTCTCTCCCGCAGTATTCGCGCGTTCGTTTCGTTTCCTTGCCACTAACTGAAGCGAATACACACGAGGCGAGGTAGGAGATCCAGTTATACGCGGGCTGTGTTAAAGATACGCTCTGTAAGCAGAAACATAATCGCAAAGAGGCGAGGTATTACTGTTACAAAAGTTAAGGTCGCTATAAAACACGGCAGAACGAACGTTACGTAACATCGTATTTAGAAACTGGAAACCTCGCAGATTTTCAAAAGAACACCATCGTTTTATCGTTATTTCTATTAAAAAAAGTTATATCTACCTTTAAAAAAAGAAAAGAGATTCGCAGATTAGTTTCATGACAAATATCGTATTCGATATTTTTGAAATTAATAAAATTGATCATTTATAAGATTCTTTATAATTTGTAAGATGAACAAATATAAGATATTATACCTTTGAAACGACACAAAACTGTACTCTACAATATTATTCAAAAATTCAGCGTACCTTATAACTTTTAAACAAGCTTCTTTATACGTACACAAATGCTTATTAAAGATATTCTCATTGCGTATAAACCAACCGTTAAGCAAATACAATAAGAGTCTTATTTATCTAGAAATAAAAAAATCAGAATTTTCTTCTGAAGCTTCTAACACCGATGACTTTTAAAAAAATCTAAATAAGAGTCAATTACACTGCAACGTCACCCTGTGAAAATATTCACAAAGAAAGTTCACAGTTTCGATCCATTAGCAATATAAACCCATTAAAAAGTTAGTAACGCACACGATATTAAATCTGTTGATATTTTTCCTTTCGTGGTGCAAACTGCACCTTGGTATCTCAGGTTACCTCTGAATTAGCTTGCTATATCGTAATAACGATCTCGTTAGAGCTCGTCTCCTCCGTTTACTACATGTTCAACCCTCCCTATATTAAATTCGAATACAATATTAGCCTATGCACGTGCACTTTTCCAAGCGTCTGGTACGTATTTTTCTCTCCTTTTTCCTTTCGTTTCCTTTTTCATTACACGAAATGAAAAAACGTAGATTAAACCCTTCGTAGATTAGATTCGAATCCGACATTAGACTTTGCACGTGAATTTTCTAAGCGTTTCACGGGTGTATTTCTCTCTTTTTATTACTTTTCCTTTTTTAACGCAGAAAATGACAAAACGATAAAATTGCAGATGTCTTGGCAAAGAGTTTACCTCGCTGTTGGACTGTTCGGTCTTCTGTTGTTGCTGACGAATGCAGACAACAGTGTGCACATTCTGTCGAAGTATCAGCAATTGGTCACCTCGACCGCTCTGAACTGGCTTCCCCGTGCTTACTACGATCCATCCAAGGAAATAGTCATCGGCGGTTTTGCGATCGAAGAATCGGAAGGTACGTGCAACCAGACGAGAGAACTCAATGAAATATGGTCCTCTCTCCGGCAAGGTCGACCAGAAATTTTACGTTCGACAAAACTCGAATTCTATTCCCCAATCATCTTCATCGCTTTCTCTTTTTTAATTTAGTTTCGCTGTGCCACGCGTAGCAATACTTAAACGTACGGGACAGAAATTAATTTTTGGACTTTTTTCTTCGCCAGAAAGAAATCAGATTAACGAGATGCATGATTTAATCAACAACTTCTTTAAAACTAACTTTCGTCAGTTTATTTGATGCAATAAATGATATAAAGTAAATTTCAAGACTTCTAACACATTTGTCTTTCTATTCGTCCCTTTTGCTTTTCTTTGACCGTCGATGAAAATATTTTTATGCCGATTTCGAATTACATTACTTCAATTACAACATACCACCGTGTACGTACAAAATGTTACAATGTTAAATTCTTGTGTTAATTTGAAACGAACCGAGACGATTTTAATTGTTATGCACGATGCAATGAGATGCAACGTGTGTTAATTTCTATCCATTCTTTTCAAATCATTCTTCCTCAATTAAGTACACAGAATGAAATGATTAACGTATCGATCACCTATGATTCCACCCAAATTAATTTAAAAAACGAGTATTTACAACTTACGTCGCATCTTCTTTTTTAATTGAGTGGTCTCTCCTCAGAAAACGTCTAAGCAAACATAAAACACCATCTAGCTTAATCATCCCCAGGCATCTAATGAGGCTATTGTACACCAGAGCAACGCATCACTCATACTCGGAAACCGAGGCCAGTTACATTCTCGTGTTAATTTCCCGTCGCCGCTAATTGTCGCTAAGCATCGTCTCGACATCATCTTCAAAAGACTCATGAATGAACTTTTCTCGCCTACGTACCTGGCGCAGACGTTTTATCCCTTAACAATACAAATATACAATTGTCTGCACTCACATTTTCATCTTCTCGTCTACCCTGGCTAGCCTGGCCTACCCTCTACTACCCTGTCTGTTTATTCGCGATAAGAATATAGTGGCTCATGAAAGTACTTGACACTCATCATAGAAAGTTTTTATGTATGTATAGCATATATTATGCAGCATTTTGAAACATCATTAGCACCGTAATGATGGTTTAAATAATCTATAAATAAGATTTCGTTTGCTTTTTAACATGTTACTTACATCTATATTGCAATGTTACCAATATAATTTTTGTAGCTTGTATACTAAGTTTTATATAAAAATATTTTAAATTATGAAAAAGTATTTTTTTGAAAGTGATTATTAGTAATATTTAATAAATAATAATACAAATAATAAAATATTTTTTACACGAAGATACTATAAATTGTTTATTAAATACATTGCTCTCTCCAGATTTTTTTATAAAAAAACAAGACTAGAGCCAGTAATCAAAATTAAGAAAAGTACCGAAACCGCGTAATTGCCCGTATGAGCACGTTCGCCCTTTTAAATATATATTCCAAAAACAGGTTCTTACGAGTGTCGCGATACTTTCGTCAACTACCGTTGACCATACCGTAGACATATTCTATATTCATTATATTCATTATTTTTTTTTTTTTATGTTCATTTTTCTTTTTCTCGCAGACAACTCGTTCAACAATCAAGCGGAGAAATCGGAGAGAAGAAGGCCCCTGTACGTATGCAGAGTACTGCACACGGCCGTCTGGGTGGCTGGCAGCCAGAGGGGTGACGATCAACGATGCACAGTGACGATTCACGGTAACGTGCAGTCGTATGACAAATACGACCTGTTAGAAAATGTGGACAGTGCAGCCCGCGTCAACTGGGAGCATTGGGACAAATACAAGAACACACCGGTTGGTGCCGTGGCTATGGAGAAGATGTTCATTGCGCGTCATCCCGCGAAAACTGAGAAAAATGCGTCATCGCCGAGATACACCCATTATATCGGCACCTTGACTAAAAGTATTCTTGGGAGTATCAGCTACGTCAAAGACGTAAGTAATTGCTTCGCGATTTACACTGAAAGGGCGGGGTGGGATCTACAGGGTGTTAATTCTCTCCCTTGGATTTAGTAAGAGCGACGCTTACTAAAGAGCGTAATGCTTGTAAGCTGGATTGCAAGGTGGTTGGTTAATGCAGGGTGGGAGATTAAACCGACGGGAAGAAGGAGGAAACGAAGGGTGCTCCTTCAACTGTGAGGTTGCGGTTGAGAGGCGGTTAGGGGTAGTCTTTTTCTGTTGAAATGACGGATGATGGGGAAGACGAGTTTTAGGATCTGCGGTGAATTAATCTTCTCATATACGTATGTATATATGTCTCGTGTATGTATGTGGGAACGGTTCTTGATCGTATGTTAAAACACGAGGTGAACTTGTCGATTTCTAAATGGTATGATTCTGTAATATTATATTGATGGTACTGTGGGTGAATATTTGAAAATAATATAATTATGTTTTTAAATTGTAAAATTGGAATTGCAAATAAAATATGTAAGACTGAAAATACTTGAGAAGAATATAGGGAATATAATTAAATACAGGAAAATCGAGTCACAATTACGCAAAGATATAAAAATAAAACCAAACTTTGGAATAGAATCTTTAATTTAAATCTTTCTCAAGCGAATATTCACCCCTGGTATCGATTAATAGTTAAGAATCAATATTGCATTAACGCAATATTTTATTTGCAATTTCTTTCAGTCAATTTATATTACTGCATTATGCTTTTTGATATTATGGACATGAGAAGGAACCCCAAGGATTCTTTTTAATAACGAATTATATATAATTCACACATAAAAATTTCTAAAAGTTATGCACCAAAGGGTTAACGTGGATGTTGGAGAAAGTAGTCGATGAAATTTTAATTAGAGTTTGCGTGGATGGACGACGAATGGAATGACTTCGTTTATCGACTATTTAATTAATTAGTACATTCTCTAGATAAGGGGAACACTATTTTGCCAGCAGTTGATCTTAGATTAACTACACGTAACTTGGAATGAGTATTTCTTTTTCGAAATATGAACCAAGTGTATCTCAAATATTGAAATTTATTATTTTCAGAACTCTTCGCACAACGCTGTGGAACGTATTATTTCCTTGAAATAGAAGTTAAGCTAGTTTCAATATTTGAACAAATCAATCGTAGATTTATATTTTATTCTATCTTCCAGAAAATAAATATGATTTCAGAGCAGCAGTAACTAGTAGCCATATTCTTATTCCTTCTAACAAGAACTCGATTATATTCTCAGAATTAAAATCGACCAAATATTGGATTTTATTTTAATCCGTGTTTCAATTAATACTTTTAAAGTATCTTAGGAAACCTATAACCTGCTATGCTTTTATCTTTCTTAATAGGGTCACGATACTATTAATAAAACATTATGACCTTTTTCCGTTAGGATGGTACCGAAGAAATCGCAAAGGATGGCGATGTCTTAGTCGAGACAGAACCGATCTACTACGATTTGGAAAACGTTAAATTGAATTGGCCTAAAATGCGAGTGGTTAATCGTACATCCCTTGAACTTGACAATGCGACTATCGTTAATGATGGAACGGAAAATGCGACAATAGCGAAAGCTTTTGGTTACAAGTACAAATATTCCATTTACTGGGGTCAAGGCCATGCCATACTAAAAGGCTTAAACACGTCAATTACATTGACGAACGGCACGGTTTTACCGAAAATAATGTGGGGCACGAAGGAAACTAGCAATAATACCGACATATACACGTAAGCATATTTTCCATATAGTTTGAAATCAATTAACGCATAGTAAGTGGAAAGTCAGATGTATTAAATTTTTATAGAATTTATAGTTCATATTTCAAACAATATCCGATCATTTATTATCAGAAAAAATATCTTATTAATATAATTTATCGTTATTTCGCTTATCGATTGATCCATTAATTGATATTTGAAAATTTCTAAAAAATATTGAAAAGATAATTCCATTTAAAGTAGATTCTTATGTTTTAAGTCGTTATCGTAACTTTGACACATCTTTATTTTGTTGCAGTAAAATTATTATATAAATGTATATAAACATATATATACAGAGAAAGCTAATTATAGCGATATTATATGGAATATGAAAAGACGCTGTATCTTTTTTCTAAATTTTTCATCCTTTCTTTCCAACAACATTTACAGTTGCAATCTATCCAAGTAAAAGGCAGATGGAGAGAATATGATATATTAATGTAGTAAACATTACAATACACTAAACAAAATTATTAAATTATTTTTTAAATTGCACAAAAATAAGATATTAAGCAGTACATATAAAATATAATATCCAATCCAACAATACGTTATAACTATGTTATAATATTTAAAATAATCTTGCAATCATTGTGTCCAAGTTTCCAATAATACTAATACACTACTTTTTTAAAACAGGGTAAAAATTAATCTCCTGCCCGGTACAGGAATAAACGTGAGTCTGATAGCGAACTATACCTCCATGGAGGTACCCTATTCCGGAAAATTAATTTCCCATTACGAGGATGGAGAGACGAGGTCTCGCCAGATAAGCGGCATTCGCGCCGAAGAGAGTATGTTCGATGTGAAACCCATATTCGGACCCATTTATTTCCTTGCCAATTATAGTCTAGTTCCTACCACTACCATACCACCTACCACGGAACCGAGCACCACCGCAACCCCGCAGAACGTAAGCAACGACGTTCGACAGAACTACGATACGGAAGAGAGCGAGGATCATGATGAGAACATGATTATACCACGGAAGAAATCGGATCTGTCTAACATGCAGAGCGATGACGGTGGACCGTTGTCGCTGAAGAACAAAGTAGAGGTGACGCACTCCGGAGCGACGTCTCTTCTTAGATTAAACGTAGGATTGCCTTTATTAATTTCGTTACTGACGGTCGTCAATAAAATTACGTGAAAAGATCGATGATTCCGAGAGTATCCTAAGCCCTAAGTTGCAATAGTAATATATTCGTAGAGGAAAAAAAATAATGTCCAGAGATTATCACAAAACGCAGACAAAAAAATCGTAAAAAAAAGATAAAAAAGGAAATAGCGAAAAAAAGGTAAAAAAAAAAAAATAGATAAATTGAATACAAATACATACAAGATGTTGCTGTAATTTCGTACATATAGCCGAGTATGTAACGAAATAAAAAAAAAGCTACCTTGATTATAAATCGCTGATCAAGTCAGACCGCGATGTCAACGCTGACATAATGCTTGCCTTTCGAAGATGAATAAAAAAAAATACTTCATATTTAATATATATATATATACATAAAAAATATATATATATACACGTTTAGGATAGCAAATGAAAGGAATACCTTAAACGATGAGCTAGTCTCACGACGAATGTTAAGTAAATACAAGCGATCGCCAACCAACATATGGACATGTTAACAACAGTCTGTGGATCGTTAACATTTACCTCTATATTGTTGAATTAATTGATGAATGTGTAAACTAACGACATTCCGTCTTTAAACTAATCTTCGCTGTGAATCGATTTTCCAGCTAAACTATTTTATGCCTTCGCAAAAGTGCACGTTCTAGGATCTTCTTCTAGAAAAGTCTTTGAAAACAAGCTTTGAATGGGAAAATAGAGAGTAAAAACATGAGATACAAAAAGGATGATACCCTTTTCTCTGAGAATCGTGTTCAAAGAGAGTTTAGAATTACTGCAGGTATTATTCTCGGGCAACTATATATACATATATATATATATATAAATATATGTATAGTTTCTGAAAAATTGGGAGAAATAAAGACGAGTAAACGAGTGGGAAATTGAAGGTAAAAATGATGAAGAAAAAAATGATTACGGAGGGACAAAGATTCGCGAGTTAACGCAATTACGATATATATTTTTGAGATTGCAGTATAATTTTAGACAATTGTAAGATTTATAAAGGTGTAGCGAGTAAGAATATGTAGAGTACAGGTGGATGGGTACCTGTATTTTTTCAATATCATTTATCTGACTGATGTAAAGCTTTGAGGAGCCCTTAGATAAAATGAAATAGTAGGAGGATTGCTACATAATAAAAATATTGAAAGAAATGCACATTATTTGAGAATGGGTATAATAGGTGAGTAGGTTTTAATTATTATATTATTGAAAGTGATTTGTTTCCAATTCTATAAAAATAATACGATATTTTGTGTACCCATCTGTCTCATGTAAAGTGATAGGGCTTGCAAATTCCTAGAAAATAATTATTAATGGAAATTGTAATAACAAAGGAATGCAGTATTTTAATTTGTATAGATACGTTAATAATTTGTAAGGTACATTTGTTTAATAAGCGAGACGAGAAATATGGACTTATAACGTAATAACTACGTTTAATTTTAAACGTCTTTATGTTGAAAATTCAGGAAAAATAATTATATATGTCGTTCGTTCTCTTTTTTTCTTTCGACGATATTTTCTTGATACATTTGTATATGTATATAACGTAATTTCTATACTCTTATTAGGTATAATTATTACGAACTTATTTAATCATTTATAATTTTTTCTAACAGTGGTAAATAACATCGTACGAATTATTCATATTTTATTACATTGTAGCACTAACGGAAAAAATGTGAGAAGGAAACATTCATTTCGAACACGAACATATTGTCCATGAGTTTATAGTAACATTAACCGAAGTAAGCCTAATCACAATATTGTGATATTCAGTAAAAATTTTATGTAGATGTAAAAGAATGTGACATATTCTGTTAAATAATTTGTTAATTATCATAGAAAGCAATAATTTGTTGCGAGATTGGGACATGTGAATTTTAGAATGTTGCGTGTTTAAATGAAGCAGAAGAAAAAAAAATAGGTAGAAAATAATGCAAGATAATGATATCTAATACTGTCAGCAATATTTTCTCATTGTGAATAAAGTGATGCGATGGACGTGGCCCAAAGTTAATGGATAGTATGTTTTCAAGATAAAAATTGATGAAAGATACAAATGATAATAGGATATCTCTATATTTGGAAGAAAAGAAATTACCGCTTATTTTTTAGTTGCTTCTTCATATTTCTGTACGCCTTTGAGAAAATGTTAATAAAAACTCCAATGTAAAAATGCCTGCATTTAGCAATACCCAAGACAACCCAGTTTTTTAGAAATATGTGCATTGCACAGATACGTTATTTATAAATTATTATGATATAAATTATTATGTAAAAACAAATGCAGTTTCTTCCCCTCTTATTCTCCTTCTCTATGCATAAGCACACACATATGAAAAATATTTTGTATGCTTCAAAATGTATTCTACGTTGTCTTATTACTACATTATTCCTTTCTTTAACGGTATTACCTTACACCCCCACCCCCGTGTATAATAAAAATTCTCGTTAAAATTAAGAACCATTTAAATATCTGACTGTTTTACATTATTTCATTTTCTAATTCCGATAAGGAAGTATAAATAGATTGATAATATTGATACAATCCTATCTTCAAATTTTATAATCATAAAAATATTATTAAAATATTCCAGAATCTTTTAGAAATTATATAAGGTATAGTAAATATAAAGGCACATTTAAGGTATTGTACAACTACTTTGAAAACTATGAGAGCTATGTATGAAAAACACTTACC
The DNA here is from genome assembly GCA_014825975.1 of Bombus haemorrhoidalis. Lineage (NCBI taxonomy): Eukaryota > Metazoa > Arthropoda > Insecta > Hymenoptera > Apidae > Bombus > Bombus haemorrhoidalis. Next base: position 8,523,872 of record CM026163.1, on the reverse strand, counting down.
AAGAACCCCATACTGTTGTGGCGTAAGTCTTACGTCACCATCTGGGCCCCCTGGAACAGAAGATATAAGTGATGCTCGATCACTTATATGACTTTTGCTGCTAGCTTCACTTTTCCTTGCCCATGATGCTTGCGATAATACATCTACAAATAAGACATATATATCACAAGATTTTGTTATAGCATTAATAAGGTTTATGTTATATGTTTATCATAATCTCTTTGATATCTACTTATAAAATTATATGCTATTATAATAAATTACCAAAATTAGAGCTCTTTGCAGCAGCAAATCTTTGTTTTAGCTCCCTTAAGGTTCTTCTTGAAGAAGGACAAGGACGTCTTCTACGTCTCTTTAAAAACTGTGCTAGTCCTCCTAATAGTAATGATCCTCCAGTAAGACAAATAATAAAAATCTACAAGAAAAAAAGGAAAATATTAGAATAAAATTGACTACTCCATTATAAACTAATATCATATAAATTTTGTATACAAATATTTATCATATTATTAAGAGTAATAAAATAATTCAAAAAATATAAAATATCATTCCGTAAATATTATATAATATAGAAATTATAGAATGTAAATACATTTATTCTAACCTCAAAAAGAGATACTTGCTTTTTGAGTTCTAGATAAATTTATTGATGGCAGTGAAATTATATAACGTTTACACAATGCACCTAAAAACTGGTGCGCGTTAAAAATGGACATTGCAAGTATCTTTGTTATAAACAATATAAATAGATATTTTCACACGGCTTAAAACAACAGATAAACATTAGTTTCGGGAGAAACACTGCATTGAAGAACATTCGTTTGTGCGGTAAATATTCAAAGTATAAGCTATTACTATATTGATATAAGACGTGCAATAAAGTGGGTTTAAATCTGCTCGCGCATTTATTGAATTATCGTTCGTTGTAAACACAAATTAATAAAACTAGTGTAAACACTGCAATAGCAACTTAAAACTATTAGTAATTTCGAATTTTTAAAATTGGAGGAAATCTAATTTTTGTACTTTTGTATATACGAGATAAAGTTTGTATAATAAAATATTATGCGTTCGTAAAATGAAAATTATTATGTAATTCCAGATAATAGTCCTATATTTCTTTTAATGGAATTTTTAACATTATTAAAATATCCACATTCTTTAATATGAAAAACTTTATTACTATTAGTACCTATGTTTATATACAATATGTAGAAAATAGTTCATGTCTTTATTGTTTGAATGCATTTATACACTTTTCACAATGTAAACAATATATTGTATAAAAATAAGTTTTTCATTTCATATCATCCCAATCACAAAATTCGAAGTCTTCTTCATTTAAATTAAGTAATTCTTTAAACTCTTCAGTTGTGGAAAATTGACTTTGTGGTGTATTTTTTTTTGCATTCTCGTTACTGTGTACTATTTTTTGTGAGTTATCCATAAAACTATCTAAGGTTTTTTGTTCTGAACTGAATGCTTGTACAGTAATATCAATATCTTTTAGAGAAAAATTTTGATCAAGTCCAACCTCGTTCAATACATTCATCTTTTTTTGAATTAACGGCCATAAATAATCATCTGCTGTTTGTTTTGCAACCAAATATTGAATGATAACACTATTATCTTGACCAATTCTATGTACCCTATCTTCCGCTTGGCACAATATCTATAATAAAACATAGATTATATTAAATGAATCTGATTTTAAGTAATTATGATTTCAAAAAATAAAATAAACGGTAAATACTCCAGGATTCCAAAATAGTTCTGCAAAAACTACAAGTTTTGCAGCTGTTAATGTAATTCCGGCGTTCGCTGCTGTGATTGATAATACTGCTACCATGTAATCGTCACAGTTTTGAAATTGGTCGATTTGATATTTTCTGCGTTCTGGATTTGTTTTCCCATCAATTCTAATATATCTAAAACGCATAAATAAGTTTTGAATAAATAAAAATTTTATCTTTATACACTAGTGTATGCAGATAGTATAATTACTTTATATCCATAAATTCTGCAACATCACAAATAGCATCCATAACATTTTGATGATGGGCAAATATAATGAACTTTTGTTTATTCATAAACAGCTTGGAAATATAATCACTGAAATAATATTATACATACTAGACAATATTCATTACCATAATAATTTTAAAAAATAATTTTATTATATAAAATTGTATTTGTAACTTTAGTGATTATTTACTAAATAAAAATGTTATTTATATATACCATATAGCCTTTTGTTTAGCAACACCAGATTCATTGTAGTACTGCAAAAGAGTATGATGTCTTTCCATACCATTCAGAACCTCTCGCTCTAGTTTCTTAGATATTTCTACCATTTCTTTAGTACCAACTTTTATTAAGCCTGGATCTAGTATAATAACTTCTCTAAAATTTTTTTAGTAAAATAAACATTTATATTTATACAAATTCAAATGTATGCTTATGTACTATCTAAATAATCTGATATAAGTATACTTATTCTTCACCTTTTTTTTGCCGGTAATTGATTTAAAACATCATTTTTTAATCTTCGAATTACGCAAGTGCGTTTTAATAATAGCTGTAATTCTTGCATGTTTGACGATCCACTAAAGTCCCATCCATATGAAGTTTTTTCTCCTGCACAATACCGAATTCCATATTCTTGATATCTACGTAAAAATAATACTTGTTTACTCATACGTAAATTACATATAACGAACATTTTACATTACCCCATAAAATTTGGCATTATAAGATTTATTTGAGAATATAATTCTATGGGTCTTGATAAAGCAGGTGTCCCAGACAGCAAAACAACATGACATGCTTGCAATACTACACATTGTGCAGCCTTAAATCTCGCAGTTTTAACACTTTTCAATGCATGAGACTCATCCTATACATAAATTTATTTATTCCTATTATATATATATATGTTCTTATTTATATTTAATCAATATATTATATTTTAACATACCAAAATAACAAAACCAAAAATTTTGCGTTCAAACTTGTCCATCGCTCGGACTAGAAGATCGTATGTTATAATAACGATTTTACTACTATCAATAAAGTCTTTGGTACTTGCAAATTGGTGAATGTAGTGAGCTGGTACAGATGGCAAAAATGTATATATTGCTTCTGCCCATTGATACCTAAATTTTTCGAAATTATTTTTACTATTTGCTTTAATACAACGAAATATATCTATTTAGCATAATATTCTTCATTGTCAAACCTGACTGAAGCAGGTGCAACAATAAGGAGGGGCCAATCCTTTCTAAAATAATGCGCAATGCCTAGTGCTTGAATGGTCTTTCCTAAACCCATATCATCAGCGATCATACAACGACCACCTTTAGATATTCCATAGCTGAAAATAGTACATTTAATTCTATCCTATTTTAAATTTAAAAACACATGTAAATCATGTAGTTATACCAAACTCCTTCTCGTTGAAAGGGCATTAAGTTCTCTACTAACTGAGGATCGATGTCTAATAGATCAATATTTTCAGTATTCATTGAGGTGTCATTTTTCCTGAAAATCTAAAAAACATTTCAAATATATATATATATATATATAAACACAATACAATATATTATTCTTCAATGTAATACCTGAAGGACTGGCTTTGGTAATCCTGTAATTTGTATATCAGATTTGAAATTAATAACTTTTTCCATTACCGTTTCATAATCTTTTAAAAGAAAATTCCATTGTTTAGTTTTCATATCTAAAATAAAAACATAATATATAACAGGTACCGTTATTTATATAGTCTATGTTTGGCTATTAAAATTTATTTATTTATGTTAAATTTAAGAATATATTACTCTTATATTACCATATGATCTGCTTGAAACTTTCTTTATTGTCTCAATCAGTGGGGGAAAATATGATGAAGTTTCTAATACAAATCTTTCATCAGTTAACATGTAACATTTTGCTGTAATGCAAGATTTTTGACCAAAAAAATTCTTTGTTGACATAGGATTAAATCGTTCATTTTGTTTATTAAGTTTTGCACTATGCTTCAAGCAATTGTTCTCAGACTTTGCTTTATAGTCAACATATTTTGATGAACTATGTCCAAAAACTTTTGGGCTATTGTTTAGTTTATTTTCATTCGTTATGATACTACTATTAGCAGAAGTAATACTATTTCTTGTATTTGTATTAGGGATGAATGAATTGTTTTTCAATTGAGATTCCTTTTTACGTTGTAAAGCTAATAAACGCTTCTTCTCTATTTCTTCTTGAGAATAACTCATGCTTATAATATAAACTTTATTAAAAAGCTTGTACGATAAAAAGATGTTGATTTTTGTGGTGTATACAAACCTGATATATATATAGATATAAACACTTTTTCTTATAAATCGTACACATTCAATATAGTTTTAAAAATAAATGATGATAATTTCCCATTTTCTTTTATTTCACAATTTAAACTGTCTTATCCTGTCATCTTATTCTGCACAATACAGCTTTCACAATTTGTACAAAATATATAAAAAATATTAATACGTATTTGACGTATTTGATAATTACGTAGTTAGAATTTAAGTTGATTTAAAGTTTAAACACATAGATACTCTAGTCATCTGTCTATATCGCAAAAAAGAGAACTTTATTATCTTTTATGTTGGTTTTTCACGACTCAATTTTCGGGTGATTTTCCCTAACGTGTAACAAAACCTGTTTATATGACTGTGAATAAGACCACAATAAGTGAGATTTATAAACATAAAACTTAAAAAGCTCACATTTAGAAAAATAGCTTTCTATTTATAATATTTCAAAATTACGAATCCTAGTATTCCCTAGATTTTGACCACGTGGTTTTATTTATCTTTCCTAATTTAACTCGTTGGTTAAAACACGATCATATAAACAGGTTTCGACACTCGCTAGAGAAAATCGCCCAAAAATTGAATCGTGTCTAATTATGAAAAATCAACATGGATGATGAACGAAGTTCGCGTTCTTACGAAACAGACGAAGATGAGCTGAGCGTCTCCGTCTCTGTCTGAGACATTCAGAGCATATCACACATGCGCAGAATGAGAACCTTCTTGTCTTCCATGTTGATTTTTCACAACTAGTCAAAACTCAACTTTTGTACTGTTTTCCCTAGGCTTCGGTATATGAGTGTCGAAACCTGTTTTGTATAATCGTGGGTCAAAATATATTTTCAGTAACTGTTGGAGATTTTATTAACTTTTAGTGGATTTAATGTAAAAAAGATATATGTATGAGCATTCTTTAATTTTTCTATAAATTTTTGACCTTATAAAATTTTGTTGTGATCAAACTCAATTTATTGAAAACATTTTTTAATATCTATCTTGTTCAATTTTAACGATTTCAGAGTTGGTTCGTACGTGTCTATTACGAATGTCTAAAGCAATTTAACTCTTAATAATATACATTTGCAACTCAAATGTTTCGCATACATTTTATATACATGTGTTTGTATATATAACGTAAATATATCTTCTTCTTTTTTCGTTTATTATTAATTATACGTATATTTTCAATGAATAATAACCAAATTCTGTGATAAGTACGATGTCAACGTCAAAGTCACCTGTAAATCGTACGTATTTCAAACGTTAATGAAAATAAATATATTTAATAATATCGAGTAATTGCCTTTTAATTATATTGTAGCCGACGATCATGAATTCGTCGTCCCAAAAAAGTCGATTAAAGTACCATCTGATATGGTAATTTGGGAAAAATCGGAAGCATATTTTGTAAGAATTTGCATACTATTTCTTTTTTATTACTGATATCTGACATTATCACAATTTTTAGTATTCAAGGATCTTTATCATATGAAAAAACATGCAAAAATATTTTGTAGGAATACTTGGGATTTATATTGGCCTTAAATGAATCGGTTCAGGGAAAAGCTTTAAATGTTGAATACACACAAAGTCCTACAATAGCCAGTATTATTCAAATGCTTAATGAATTTGATGAATGGATAACACAGATACCTCCCACTGAGCAGCCCCAACGTTTTGGTAACAAATCGTTTAGAGAATGGCATGAAAGATTACAACAGGTAAATATATATTACTTTTACATAGCCATCTTCAAAATCTATTGATTCATAATATTTCAGAATGGAATAGCAGAATTACAAAAAGTGTTGCCAGAAAAGTTACATAGAGCAGTTCCAGAAATAGTCCAGTATTTATATGAAGGCTTTGGAAATCCAACACGTATAGATTATGGTACAGGACATGAAATGGCATTTTTAATGTTTTTATGTTGTATGTTCAAAATTGGTGCTTTCACACAGGATGATAAAGTAGCTGTAGTTGTAAAAATATTTAACAGGTAGTTTTTATTGAACTTGATATTCTTATCCTAATATTTTGTGTATTTCCAGAGATTAAAATAGTTTTTGTTTTTTGTAAGATATCTGGAATTAGTGCGTAGATTACAATTAACTTATCGGATGGAACCAGCAGGTAGTCATGGTGTATGGAGCTTAGATGACTATCAATTTGTCCCATTTATATGGGGAAGTGCTCAATTAATTGGTATTGCCTTGTACCAACTTTTTTATTTTTTATCATAATATATTTCAAAGATATACGTAAATGTATACAAAAAATGATATGAAACATTTCAGGGCATCCTCGTATAGAACCTCGTCATTTTGTTGAGCCGGATATTATTCAAGCTTTTAACAAGCAATATATGTTTCTTGGTTGTATTGAATTTATTTCAAAGGTTTGTATATATATATATATATATATATGCACTCACATATATTGTATTGTTAGCCGTTTTTATATATTTTAAAGGCAAATATTATTTTAGGTAAAAATAGGTCCATTTGCAGAACATTCAAATCAGTTATGGAATGTTAGTGCAGTATCTTCCTGGGTTAAAGTAAATAATGGTCTTATTAAAATGTACAGAGCTGAGGTAAATATTATTGCTAACAACTCACCATAAACTTATAAATATGATAATTAGATAATGACGTTTTAAACATCATACACAGGTTTTAGCAAAATTTCCTGTTATACAACATGTTTTATTTGGTTCTTTATTATCAATAAAACCGGCGTCTATACCACCTGTTAAAAGGGGACCTCGTCGAGATCAACCATTGCAACCGCCACCAACTCAATAATAGTATTGTACAAATACGCTTCATATCTGTTGATGTAGTTTGTAACAAATATCCGATATTTATAATGAAGCTATGTTGCAATTGTATGCTGAATTTCAAGTTATATGACTTACAAATAATTGTATTATGTTGCTTTTACGCTGCATCAATTTTTCCATTGTTAAATCGTAAAATATATGTGTTTTATATATAAATTTTATTTGTAAATAATTTATTAAAAATTTATTTTAGGAAATGTCAGTCATATTAGTTAACAATGTGTTAGTAATTATCTAAGATAATCTAGAAATTAGTTAACATGATTATTTATTGTAAATAAAATTAATCAGTTACAAAAAATGGTTCATACTATGTAACACACATTGTCACGAGAATTGCTTCGATATGAATACTTATATACTTTAAAATAGATTACTTTTTAATTTCACTCAGTTAGTAGCAATTTGTTTGTTACAGACACAACCACTAACAAGAATTCTCTTGTATGATAGAATAAATATTGTATCACTAACAAGTGCTTTTATAATAATATATAATACTGCTCTCTCAATTATAAATAATTCAACATAATATATATGTAAATATGCAAAGTGAATATCCATTATAAACTGTTAAGATATATATTACATATAAGAAGTTCCGTCGGTTACACACAAAAGAAGCACATGAGGCCATCATCAATAAAGCTATTAGCACGATCGCAAAAAAAGCAATTTTTGAGCTGAATTCTTGAATTATTAGATATTATAAGTAATAGACATCACATTTTTAAAGTTACTTAGAATTTTAATTTAATGCACACTTAATAACCAGAGATGTGTTATAAATTCAGTATTTTTAAAAGATAATTTGGAAATATATTATAACAGTACAAATTGCCGAGGTTTCTGATCAGGAGGAATATCACGATCGTTCCGGAAAAACGAACACCTCGTGTCAGTTCAGGTTACGCCCTTACCAGAAGAAGGCGCACGGAAGGGTAGTCCTGACACTCAGGGTATCGTTGATTAAAAAATTAGGTTTTGATAATAATCAACCAACGTGCATTCTAAATACATGACTTATACAGGTATTTTCCAATTTTTGTAGAAGTCAAACATTCTCAAATATTTATACAAGCAATGTAAACTTTCAACTGTAAACATTCAACCCTCAAATAGGGGCACAATTATGTGTGTATATATACTTTTATAGTATATCAGCTTATTTAAGTGTATTAAAGTTTAATTGTTTATCATTAAACAATGAAATTTTTCGTTTCTTCCCCATAAATATACATACACTGTGCCTGAAGAACATACAATTATTTAATGCACGTTGTTCGTATCGACCTTCAAGAGTTAACAGGGACAGCCATGTCCATGCATAAGAAACATGCACAAAATATACGTCATAGGAATAATATTTGTTTTGATATTATTTCCTGTAAATTCTGAGAGAAACAATAAAAGATACCAAAGCTACGTTGCACATCCACAAAATTATCATTAGTGTTGGTACTTTATTTTCTTAATGACAATAATGTTGCATTAAGAAAATATAAAAATATGATTACTGATAGTTGTGATTGTCATTAAATGGAGTAATTAGTAATCTTTAATATAAACTGTTAGCTTTTTGCTTTTTAGGACACTAACAATTTTTCTTATATTATTACATGAGTTAACAAATATATGTAAACATTTTAATGAGAATAAATTACATGCTTAAAGTTTAGAATGTTTTATTTCTTGATTAACAATTCCATTTGCTATTAAATTAGCAATTTCTTCTGGTTTAAAATCTAATTCAGTAAGAATTTCTGTAGTGTGCTCACCCAATTTAGCATTTCTTTCATATTTTTTAGACATTCCAGGAGTACGAGATAAACGTGGAGCAGGATTTGGAGTTACCAAACCATTGTCTTCAATCTTAAATATATTTCTTTCTTTATTGTGTGCATGTGATGCAACATCTTTTAAATTTACAACGGGTGTTACACAAGCATCCGTACCATCAAATATGGCACACCATTCTGCTTGAGTCTTTTGTTTGAATATCTTTTCTAATTTTTCACGGCTTTCTTCAAAATTCCCAAATTGTGGCATTTCGTGAGATGAAATTCCAAGTTTCTCTAAAAATATCTCATAAAACTTAGATTCAATTGCTCCAACACACATATATTGTTTATCTTTTGTTTCATAAGTATCATAAAAGTGTGTTCCAGTATCTAATCTATTTGTAAGAAATATTATTTAATTATTTATTTATATGAAACTATAAAAAAATAGGAAATAGATAATGATATAACTTAGAGATCTTTACATATTTTTACCACGAGGATTTCCCCATAATCCAGGCACATTTTGAGATCTAAAGAACCAACTACCTAGATATGCAGATCCATCTACCATTGACGCATCAATTACTTGACCAATACCACTCTTGCTACGTTCAAATAATGCTAGTATTATACCAAAAGCACACATTAATCCACCACCAGCAAAATCAGCTACTAAATTGACTGGTGGTGTTGGTTTCTGATTGTGACGTCCAAATAATGATAATAAACCTGAACATTACCAAAAGTAGTTTAGTAAATATGTCGTACTTAAAATAAAATAAGCTAGAATACATATCTTGCTTTTAAATTACCAGATACAGCTAAATAATTTATATCATGTCCAGCCATATTAGCATAAGGCCCATTATGGCCAAATCCTGTTAACCTAGCATATATCAACCTCTTGTTTATTCCCATAAGTTCTTCTGGTCCTAGTTTCATTCTTTCCATTACTCCTATTTTAATATTAATCAATGTCTAAAAAAAATATATAACAATAATATATTTATTGAAGAATACAAACCAGGTCTATAAGGGTCTATAAGCACATCACTTTGGTTGATCAATTTCCTAAATATATTAGAACCTTCATAAACTTTTAAATTTAACGCAATTGATCTTTTTCCATGACCCAGACAATCAATGGCATTATAAGATCCATAAATCTATAAAAAAATATATTTTAAAATTTATATATACATGACCAAAAAACAAGCTTAAAACATGATCACCTAATCATTAGTTATACCTTGTCTACTCTGATTACAGATGCACCAAATTGGGCTAATATCATTCCACAAAAAGGTGCTGGTGCTAGCCCAGCTAATTCTAATACATTTATACCTTTTAAAGGCATATTTGTGACAAGTAAAACTGTGCCATGAAAATTAACATAGAATGAGTTGACACATTTTTAATTACAATTATATCAAAGTTAATTATTCATTCTTATATCACAGATCAACACAATCAATAACACAAATCAATATGAATAATTAATCCAACAATACTACAACTTATTAAATTTCTTTAAGAAATGATGAAACGAGGTACATATTAAATTATTAAAAAATTATTTAAATACACTTGTATGAAAATAAAAACTATATCCTTACGATACAGAGTGGTTCAGTTAAATGGGATCACCTATATATCTTCTCCATTTATTGTTGTATGAAGTTACATTATTTTAAGGACCACGCGTAATTGTACAATTAGTTTTTCCTTATGATTATTATTTCTTTACGAGATTTCAAGGTCATTATCATTTTTTTAAAATAGAATCATATATCTATTTTTCAATATTCTTGCAGACTATGGAAAAACGAAGTTAACCTTCTTTATCCGACCTTAATAATCATACTATTTTCATTATTTAATTTTAAGATATTTTCCTTTGAAGGGTACATACAAAATATCAGATAATATTTATTTTCAACAGCTTCTATTCATCTCTAATTTCTGAGGATCAGTAATTCTAGAATCTTTATCGGATATAGTTATTTTAATATTGGTATTAAAGTCACTAACTGGTAACACTGATACGCAGTGTGCAATAAATAAATACATATTGTAACCTGTAACAAAACAAATTACATTAATTGTAGACAAATTCAAATAGAATACATATCGCCAAAATGAATCCGACGGAACCTACTAGTACGGAAACTTTAAGGTACTTTAAGGAAATACATGAATTATTTGAAATAAATTTCTTTGCGAAATTTTGACTGTACGCCGGTTCGTGATTTTTATAACTATTACTTTACTTCAATGTTTAATGAATTTCATTTCCTAGATAAAGTATAGTATGTTAAACATATATTATTTTCTTTGATTAAGTCAATTTTTACAATATTTTTAGTACTATATGTATGCATATATACAATTTGTAATAAATTAAAAATAATATATTGTATTCATACAGTTCCAAAATGAAAGACGTTATTGATGTATTAGCTATGCAACGGGAGAAGAGAAACACTTTGCAAAAGAGCATCACGATTGATTACACAAAGAACAGTGATAGTTTTACAATTTCACGATTTATATTTGAATGTGGTAAGTTCCTTGATTATTAAGTTTTATATTGTAATAATGGAAAGTGATATTAACCTTTATAAATTATAGGCTTGAAACTGGAAGCACATCCTCTGACTATTGCTACAGCTGCAACACTGTATCATAGGTTTACAAAAGAAGCTGTTCCAGGAGGTTATGATAATTGTGTAAATAATTAATTTACAATATCAATTAAAGCTTCTAATATGTGTCTTTTATAATTGGTATTTATATAGATGTGCACGTGTTTCAGCTAATTGCTGCTACTTGTCTTTACTTAGCAGGAAAAGTAAAAGATGATAATTTGAAAATTAGAGATGTAATGAATGTATCTTACAGCACATTACATAGAGGATCACAACCATTAGAATTAGGAGATCAATATTGGAGCATGAGAGATGCAATTGTCCAAGCAGAACTTCTAATTATGCGTATGCTCAAGTTTCAAGTGACTCCTGTACATCCGCACAAAGTCAGTACTAAATGCATATAATTTATATTAATTAAAATATAAACCAAATAATTATTCTAAATAAGAAAATATTATTTTAGTATATGTTACATTATTTACGATCTTTGCAAGCATGGTTTGGAGAGGAAGAATGGTCTAAATATCCAGTTGCAAAAACAAGCATGGCACTTTTACAAGATTTTCATCATTCCCCAGCTATACTTGATTATCCACCAAATTTAATAGCAATCGCTTGTATTAATTTGTCACTTCAAATTTATGGTGTAGTAGTACCATTAATGGACGAATGTGATCAACAACCTTGGTTTAATGTAACAATTAATAACATTTTTAAATTTATGAAGATCAGGAATTGGTTAAAAGCATAAGGTAAAGTTATTATCTTTTCCAGGTCTTCTGTAAAGACCTAACAAGAGATAAACTTTGGGAGATAATGGAAAAAGTTATGGCAGCATATGATGAAGAACCAGAAACTAGAGACAACTAAAACATTTCAATGATATTTGAGTTCATTGTATACAAGTTTGACGTTTTTATAAAACTTGGTATTGAAAGAGTACAAATATAAATCAAGGTCATCAAACAGAATATTTCTGATTTTGTGTTTTGTATTTTTCTATACCATTAATATTATTTTTAAATTAAGACAATGATATTTGAAATATAAGAATATAGTATGGAAAAAACAACATGCATTTTTTAATTTACCAATATGCAAACTTGATAGTATTCATCATAATATAAAATAAATTAATAATTTTTTCTTTATAGTAAAATCATAACAAATTATAAAGATTTGAAAACTTTGATTACTTAATTAATATTAAAACATTTAGAAAAGTAAGAAATTTTAGAACATCAAAATTTTTAATAACATCAAATTGTTTCTATATTTCATATAAATTTTTGCATATTTTGAATTTTCTAATGTAGAGAAAAGGGGTGGGTAATTCTTCATAGATCCCAATTAATGATTATTGCTCAACATTCCAAAATAACATATATTGACAAAATTTATATGTATTAAATCATTACCTAAAGCCTAACTAGTATAACAAATTATAGAAAAATCAATTTATTATACAACAAAGTTTGAGTCTGACATGTGTGAAGTTAGTTGCTAGCAAATCGCTATTGTGTAGTCAAATGTATATATAGATATAAGTAAAATTATTTTCTTTTGATTACAAAAAAATACTTATTTGTTTGATTCTAATATTGATATAAAACGTAATGTTTATTTATATCCATGTTATAAAATAATAAATGGGTATTTGAGTCACAAGAAAGTCGAACATCGAATATTATTGCCCGGTGAATATTTACGGTATTTGTCAGTGAGAAGTTTGAAATAGTTTTACATAAAATTTTGATGAGAAATTGTTCACAATCCATCACAACGATGGATCAAATGGAAAGATTTTTACCATTCACGTTGAAACGAGAACAGGAAGATTTTGATATTTGGGACAGCGATGATAACACTAGTCTCGAAGATATTAACAATCTCCTTTCAATTTCAATACCTTCACTTTCAGCGAACAAATTTCACATTCCCATTGATCCGAATGATGAATTTCTTCGACTGACTACTACGGCATGTTTTCTGTAAAAAATTAAACACTTCGATATACTAAAATTTAAATATAATTTTAAATATTTGAATTAAAAAATTATTTTTGTAATTTATAATTAATTAATTAAATATCGATATATATCTGTAAAGTATAAAAATACTTAATTATGTTTTAGTTTAATGATTTGTATTATATTAAATTTAAATTACAGGTTCGTGCTATATATTTTTCCTATCTACATAAATGTTTGCTTAGCAATTACATTCTTTGTTATAAGGAGAAAAATGAAGAGATTCCGAGTAGTCAATTGAAAATGTGTGCAAATCAAATGGAATTACTTGCAGTTCGATCATCTTTAGAAACCACTTTATACAGGAAAAATATATTGAAATTGGTAATTCTGTTTATTGATGTAGTTTGATCTGATAGGTTGATTAATAGTTGAAATTAAGATATTTATAGATTTCAGACGTAAAATCACATACATCAGAGAAAAAAGCCTATAAAAAATTGGTGATATTTTTGCAAACCGCACCATCTAAGGTAGACATTGGAGTTCAAACAATTAATTCATGGGCAGAGTTAGAAAGGGCAGATAATATTCAAAGTATATGTATCACCTCTAATTGTGAAGAATTATCCTCAACAAAGGAAATATTAAAGCATAAAGAAGAGGATGATATAAATGATGAAAATGAAGATTATATGGACGATATATCTTCTCAGTTGACTGTCTATAATAATACAGCTTCACCTACTGTCAATTCTACTAGTCTTAATGATGTAGAAAACAATAAATTCAATGATTTAGATGAAGAGACATGCAATAAAATGATAGTAGATGAAGAGACAATGAAAGAAGAAGATAGCAATATTTTTAGTTGTATACAAGATAATTCTAATACTCAAGTTACAAATCAATCCAATGTTCAAATTGATGATGAGAATTCACAGGATTCTCTTTTGCAACACATGGAAGATATGTTTTGTGACAGTGATGATAGTAGTGATCTTATGACATTAATTGAGAAACATTCAGGCGTTACTAAAGCTAATATGGATAAAGAAATTAATGCTCTTCTTCCACATAATTCTAGTGATTCTATTCACACAACTAAAAGTAATGACATAAAGATTAACTCAGTTAATAACACTAACATAAAAGCATCAAATACAAGTACAGGGAAGTATAGTTTTATTTATTATAAAGAGATGAAAACCAGAGAAAGTAATAATAAATCATCATCAACAGAAAATGAGACAACAGAAAACAAGCAAAAGCGTAGAATAAACAATATTTGGCTTGTTGAACGTGTATATCAAGTATCAAAACTGAAGGCAAGAATGACAGAATTATCTTTAAAAGATTGTAGAAGACATGGAAGAGTTAAAGAAAAATTTATTGAATTATTTGGAGAAAGTGATGACGAAGGTATGATAACAGATTCACCAATTTGTATAGAAGAACATTTAACAGCATGTAAAGAAAGAATAGCACCATGGGTTGTAAAATACTTAATGCCGTTTTATAAGAAACGAAGAATAAGAAATAGACAGCTCTTTAAAGTAGTTGCCAAGCATATAGCTGATATGCTTATTATTGAGAATACATTTCCTGGTTAGTATCTACTGAAATATTTTATTAAAATGTTTAATAAAAATATTATCATATTCGGTACATACTTTATTTCTATTTTCCAGAACAAGACTGTGTAAGCAAGTATATAGAAACATACTTCAAAAATAAAAAATTCATTAGAACTAAACAGGATGTATATTTATAAACATTTGTTACATAGTTGAATCTATTAAATAAAAGAAATGTCACAGAACATTTTACATAAAACAAATTATCCACATTGTATTTGTTTAAATTTCAGAGGTTCTAAGCTTGAGATTAACGAAGGGCCTAATTACATATTTTATCGTAAAGACAATATGTTAAGTATTACTTATGTAAACGTGTTTAAGATGACTGCGATATTAATAGAAAAGAATAATAATTTCGTGAGTTGTTTCTAGCAATCTTTTTTAATTTGTTAAGAAATAGTGAAGTTTGGATTTACAACAGTACTTCTTTTTTATTGAAAGATACATATACCTTTTAATTAAAATAAACACTGATAAATACCGTTTGTGTTAAGATTTTCTTATTTAAATATTAGAGCTCTAAAAGTGACATTTAAGTCACAGTCTTAATTTTTTGTATGTTCCTTATTATTTATATTGATAGACAATATTTCTTATGTGAATGTTGTGTGTGCACTTGTTTATACACAAATATTTTTGTTATATATTAATGAGAGAAGAAATATATTTAATGAAAGTTCTCCTGTAATACAAATTATAACTTAATTGAAACACTGTAAAATAGTTTAATCTATGCCCTGTACATAGTCCCTTTGATAATTATAAATATTTAAAAAGTGTTGCTTCTAATGTAAGTTTAGAAAATATGAAAACACAATATATATACAAATTATTAATTTTACTTTTATATCCAGTACAGAAGTAATATCATTCCTGTATCCTATTCTCATAATAAAACAAGGAGCATAACAAGAAGATTCAGAACATCTTAATTATATATATATTTTATCATTAATAAACAAGGATCTAAGTTTAGTAAATTTTAGATTTTTAACAGTATTTCTTATGCAGTGAATATCAAATTATAAACAATTTTTGAGAGGTTTATCTTCATTCTCAAATCAATTTATCTTATCCACTTATTTGCAATAGCACTGTTTACAAATAAACTTATTGCTACTTACAAGTTATCCAATAGAAAACAATGTAGTACAGTTAATTATTCAATTTATTTTATTAAATTGATACTATTCATATACAAAAAAGAGTGATAGAAAGCTATTAAAGAAGGTCAAATTTTTATTATGTTTTCTATTGAACAACTTGTAAATAAATAATTTTTATCTTAATATTTTATTTTTTAAGCCATATTTTGAAATCCATAAATTTTGTATATTTATATATTAATTGATTTGTTGTATACAACATTATATTGCAATTTCTGAAAATGATAAATGTCAATGTTATAAGTTTCTTTTATCAAACTACAGTATTATTAAAAGAGGAAAGATTAAAAGAAAAAAACTTAGTTAATTTTTCCCTATGACTGATAATGATATGAATAATAAGATCCTTCTAAATATTTAGTTATGTGTTTGAAACACAATTTTTAAAAAGCAACTTCTGATTCAACATCACAGTGTGAAAAGCTCGATTAAATATTGCATAAATACAGAAGGATCTTAATAAATTTTAGACTTAAAGATTTAAAATAACTTTTCAAATATAACTTTACATATTGAAGGTGGGGAGGAAAATATACTTGCAATAAGTCTTATTGTAACTTATGTATTACGTATTTTTCCAGGTACGTAGTTCTTGTCTATTACAGGTTCTTGCAGAAACATATGTAAACACCGTTCATTCTGTGCTAATGGATGTCCTGCTATTCTGAAATATCAGGTAAGATTTTTGTATAATTCATCCAATATTTTTACATATTAAATATAAATGAAATGTATATTTAATTTGGTTAATATATACTTACTTATTAACAAAAGCTTCTAAACCTTTCCTTCGATCTTCAATAAAATCTTCTTCAAAAATACCATCATCTCCTCGAAAAGGCATCTGACGCTTCCAAGCTTTTCCTGGTAATGGAGGCACTACTATCTGTAAGTTCATTAACATTTTCTATTTACTAATACTGTTTTTTTCTAGTAAAAAATAAAATGTATTGATTTTTCTAACTCTACTATAAAATACCAATATTATCATTGGTTTAAAGGAATTTCTCTTTTACTTTTATTCGTTTTACATATACTTTACCAACTGACCTTGCTATCTCTTTCTAGTTCAGTCCTCAGCCATTCAAAATCACTATATCTTCTTCTTACTGTGGAATCTTTTACTTTAAAAACTGGTAGATTTGTCTGAAATAAAGAATTATTTTTTATATTTTATTTATTCAATATTTGAAATATAATATAAAAGAAGGAATGTAATATAAAATTTATATTTAATTCTATTTAAAAGAACAAGAAGATCGTAAGATATACATAATAATATTTTAGAATAATTTCAATATAAATTTTACAAAAAATTTGCTTATGTATATTATTATCCCCTGAATTCTGGAATGCGATTCATATATATTAATCTAAGGCCTATAACTGACTTCAACAGTATACATATTTTTGTATCTACCCAATTTTATCATTAACAGTAAGATAGCAGACACAGCCCATGATAGATTTGGTTAATGTCCACAATAAAACTAGCAGTCCTAATAACGCCATCACTAGCATTACTTTCGTATTAAAAAACAAAATTAATGTAAAAAAAAATATTGAAAATATAAAAATTTTTTATTAATCTTTCATAAATTACTAAACAAGGCTTAACAATACCGTGACTGTATATACATAAGTATTAAGCGCAATACAAAATTTTTTTCACAGAAAATATCATTAATTGCAGAAAAAATTTATTAATTTATTGAATCGACGAGTAAACAGGAATTAAACAAATTTTAGACTTGGAGAAATACAAAGTTTATATATTTAAATAACAATACGATATCTTATACATCGAAACTGCAAAAGAGAACCTGATATCAGAATGAAAAAAATGGTCGGTTATGTTCATTAATTGATAAAGAATGAAATTATGAAATAAAACAACAAGGGCCTACCACTCACCCTCATGCGAACTTCATAATCGGTATACCGTTTCTTGCCGACGCCGTGTGTGATTGGATTAATCACGTCAATTTCGAGAAAATTTGCAGGCGCTGCATAAGCGTCGTCCAGTGTTTGTTTTTTAACATTTAAACGACGTGTAGCGTCCACTGTCGTATCCGCCATACCTTTTTCAACAGTAAATTAATTAAACCGCTTAAAGACCACCTAAGAAACACAAATCCGATACAGTGAATAACGAAACTTCGTCAAATGACAGCGGTGAGAAACTTGACACAATTTGTTCTCATGTGTTATATCTGTGATCATGGCACGAAGAAATGGACGTAGAGAGGAAACCCACGAACTAAACTCACAGTTAGTAATGAGTTGTCAAATACGACCGTGATTTTTAACTGTGGCGAAAAATTTGACCTTTGAATAAGAGTCAATACCCTGATACTCCTAAAAAATCTTGAGAATTTTTGAAATCTTGAAGGCCTTTTAAGTCTTAAAAGCCTTGGTTACTTTAGTAAATCTTGAAAGCTTAACACGTAGTCAATATTTTACAAGTATTTTGAATACTTCATTATCATAAGATATTAAACAAAATCTAAAATGTCTGAGGTATCGGAAATGCATTCCAATGCAACTTTCAAGACTTTCAAGACTTACAAGATTACCAAGGCTTATAAGACTTTCAAGAGTTATAGGGCATCGAATCCTATTCGAAGTAATTCAAAATTTTGACTGTCTTGAAAAATATCGAATGGTTTCGAAACTAATTGTGAGATTCGAATACCAATCACTATTTGCAGCTACATCATCTATTAAATGACATTATTAAAGGTTAACGTTTCTGTTGTGTTTGTATTCAAAGATATTAAATTGTTCTTGTCAAGGTCAACCATTTTTTAAGTGACGAAAGCATATACTTATGTACTTTCATTCATTCAAACTTGTTTAAATAAATTAATTAATAAACTCAAACTTTTGAATATCGAGTGAATTAAACTAAAAAAGTATTATATTTTTATATGAGGTTTAATATTGTCTCATTGAAAAAAGAAATCTGTTTTATTAACAAATTCTGAATGTTTCTTCTTAATTTTCTTTAATATCCAACTAAAAGCAGTTTGAATGTTCTATTATTTTATAGAAATTTATATAAAAAGTTACGAATTTTTCGAATAGCCTAATAATTAAACGATTGAGATGGTAAATAATGTGTGTTAGAAGAGAAGGAGAAGGATATAAATGTATTGAATTAGTTAAATTATTGTATGAAATGTATTATTCTATCACTAGTTAGTATAGAATTTATAAAATTAAAATTAAAATTTTCTAAACTAATCAACTTTTATTTTATTTAGTATTTCTTTTATAGAAAATAATAAAAACGCATCGATTGGTCTATAAGTAAATATACTTAAATATATTATAGTTCGGTTTAAAGAGATAGAAATGACCTTATATATTTGAAATATCCTCACTTCTGGGTCAGCAACGTGTACCATGTGATTCATGATTCAAAACTATTTAATCTTCTGATATTTTTATCTGTTACTGTTTAAAAAGTATGACTTCATCCAGTAACAGAAATGCTATAGCATACGTGACAATTTTTATAACAAATATGGCATTAATTAAAACATATTTAATCCAGTAAGAACTAAGTAGGAAGATAATTCGTAGAAATTGCATAAACGTAGTATTATTGGAAAACGCAAATAAAGTAACTTGTTTTGTCAAGGTAAAAGAATACATTAGAATATTCCATAATTTAAAAAAAAACTGTTATTATACTTCAGTTTCTTCAAATTTTATGAAGTTGTAGGAGATGGGTGCAGGAAGAAATAGTAGTTGAAAAAATATTATCCCAACTCCTTGGGATTCTTTTTTAATATAATCTTAAAACACAAAATTGGCTAATATAAATTAACTGAAGAATGTTGTAAATAAAATGTTGCGTCAATGCAACTTTGTTCCTTAACAGATTAATGGATACTAAAACACGGTAAGAGAATCTTTAAAGTAACGGTCTTTATTGTATAAAACAAACTTATCATTCTCAACACAGTTACATATGTGTCATGTCTAACAAACATTTTTCTCAGGTAATAATATAATATGTTGATATTTTACGATGTACAAGTAATCGATGAGGACGAGTTACTTCACACTATGAGATGTGAGACGTTCGCAGTGTATGCAGCGGGCGATAATCTGATATCGTCTGAACGTGGTATAGGTCGTTGACGGATGTCACTGTCTCCTGGCCATGCCCGACCAGGACTTCGCGGAGATACGTTCGATCTAGCTACCGTATCGACTGCTAAACTTACGGTCGTAGGATCGTTAAGGCCGTTACTTTGAATCCTTCGCTGGGCGGCTATCGAAGCTCGTAGAGTCTTTCGCTTCTGCATTTTAAAAATCGAAAGAATATAAATTAGACAAATATACTAGGGGTATTGGAAAAAAGCTGCATTCGTTTTATTGTTTTGACTAATTCTACTGAATTTGTATTGCAATACAGTAGTATTTCGTTAATTAGTCATCGCTATTTTTATCTCTATTCTCTCCTAGAATTAAATTGTTAGTAGAATGAATCTTTGGCGTTACGTTATATAAAAGGAACAAATGTGTCATATAACTGTTAATAGAGAAGAAAAATACTAGGAATTTTCTGGAATTATACTTCCCTCGATAATTGGGCAGATAAGGTTTCATGACCAGTTAGCGAAGCACTACTGTATGAATTGTATTTGAGGTTAACTATAACGATTAGAATGCGGACTTTTATGCGTGTAAGAGAAATTTAAAGGTGCGAAAATGCACACGATGCATTTGAAGATAACACAGAATACTTTTTCTAATATTTAATAAGAAATACAAATTTCGGCTTAGGTTCCCCTTCTTTAATTGTGCCCATAAGAATATGGATTTGCATAAATATTCGCAGTCTAATGATGATATTTTGCATATATATATATATATATAGCTTAACCTTTCTGCAACGGGACTGTAAGAACTAGAGGTCCACTTTTCTTATACACACTTTTGCAAGAAAGAGTTAAAATAAAATATAAAAGGGGAAAAGTATAAAATGCTAACTGTATAAATATTCGATGCATCATAAAAGCAGCAATTATAGTGTCAAGTATGACGAAGTACTTTTCGTTGCGTATTTTACACTATCTTTTTCTAAAATGCGAAATTGAATTTTACTGCCTTAACATTAAGTTAGCCTGATTATATCTAAAGCTTGCAAAGCGTATGAATCGTTGTGCTTTAATCTAAAATGTTTGTGTTCGTTTGACGATCATGTTCTTTTAGGTGTCGTTACTGAAGTCTGTTAGAATTCCTGCGTTGCTCCCCTATTTTGTCCTGGCTGCTTGCGATTTACTGACAAACACAAAATTCTGAAGAATGGAGAACAAAAGACATCGAACGAAAGAAGTTCGATTCCAGTTCAAAATCTATAATCAAGTTTATCCTTTACCTCGATCGCACCTCTCCATTTATCAGCCGCGTGTCTCGCCAGTTCCATCTTTTTCTGTTTGCGAATCTGATGTTTTTTGTACGCTACTTCAATGATGATAAGTCCAATACCACCTATGATTCCAACACCGACCACTATGAATACTCCAGCCATATTTTTTAAGCCTAAAGTATTCGGAGCTTTCTCAAGTTGCTCGCATTGCTGTACGTTACTTCGAAGGATCCAATGGTTGTCAAGGCTTTCCATAAAGCCACCTAATAGTGTAATAAGTATTTAGTAACAATTATTGGCAACTTGATGTTTATTTTTATATTACATGATGTTAATTTATCCAATAATTCTAATTATTCTTTTAATGATTTTTATTAATTTTGAATATATGGTTATATATGATATACGATAATTATTTTCATTATTAGTTTTTAATTATTTCAGATAATGATTTTTATTGACTTTTACTTTCGTGAAAATCCAAAATAGCAAGAGTAACAGCGTCTGCCCATAAGGAACCTTTTTGCAAACCAATCCCATAACCGGAACGGCCAAACAACTCTCCAGCAGTTACCAATTCGCAGTCCTGAGCAGCCTCGAATTCTAATCGAGAACTATCCCAGATAAAAGCCATGAGTTTCCTACAAATACACTAATATCCTTAAAATCGCCAATTCTTGAACTACAAACTTTTATGATAATCCAAATTTTATCCTTTATCTATCTTTTTTACCCAATTTTTATATCTCTGATAGCTTCTTCAGCAGTGTCGTAATTGTTCGCTTCCATTGTACGATACATATTGGATAATTCGACCTGTCGACGGAAGTACATGTCCACAGCTGAGCCCTTCACCGTGGCGCACGTAAGGTTCTCCATGGTGTTTCTAAGCTGCAAGTATATTCATGATGTCGTACAGGTAGTATAATATTTTCGTTACTTTGACTAAAATCAATATATACGCTGTAGCAAAGGTAACAATAGAAGTAATCGATATGTTACATATACGTTTGTATACGTATGTAGAGTGATCCAAAAGTAATACAATGGAAAATTAAAGATGTAAATATTTATTTAAATAATTAAAATCATTGTAAATCATTGTTACTACAACAGATTGTAAAATGTTTTTAGTATTTTTATATCCCATATCTTTGATATGCATATAATATGATACATATTTATGTAATATAAATTGCTGTAATAACAATTTGCTGTAGATTTTAAGTTGATACTTAAGATATGAAAAACAATATTATTTTTATAATTTACTAATTTCATTCTTACTCGAGCATCGTTGATGCCAGTTAATTTAGTTTTTGGCCGTTCCAACACGAGGAAAGCAGCCAAGTTGGCAGTGTAAGAAGCAACAATAATCATTGCAAATCCTGCCCACACCATACCCAATACTCGAGCAGAAAAACTCCGTGGAGTACCTGCAAAAATAATTATGTTTATCCATAATATTTATAAAATTCAGGTAAAATCCCCATTTATAGAGATGGAACTATTTTTACGCGGCTCCATTTTCATCCACGAGTAATCAATTTAATTACACTTCAACTGACAAAAGAATGTTATAAAGCTTACTATAAATATTTTAAAGTTCAATGTTAATAATGATTGATGTCAATGTATTTTTTTAAATAATAATTTGTATAGAATTTAATTTTTTATGCGTCTGAATGAAGTGCTTTTCTATTGTTTTATGGGGAAATAATATAATTAAAATCAAACCTTCCCCGATTCCACTATTGAGAAGTACTCCCCAGGCGAACCAGACGGCGCTGGACAGGTTCAGGGCATCCTCTTCGGTACCGTCAGTGTTTGCTAGCTTGAACCTCCCGAAAGGTGAGAACCGGTCGAGGAGGTACAAAACTAGAGCCACTACGTGTACCGACACCATCACCAGTATCCATAGAGTGTTGCTGAACGGTTGCAGAAACGACACAAGGGTTGATGATCTTGATGGCTAAACCAAAAATTCTTTTTATAATTTTATATTTTTTTAATTAATAGTTTCAATTACTATTAACTAATTATTAACTATGAACTATGATTTATTTTAAATATTATCAGTTATTGTACCTTTTTTTCAAGAATAGTGATGCCTTGATACTTAAACGGCTTGCTGAACTCGATAAATTCGGCGCGTTCCGGATTAATCGTCAAAGGAGCGACGATCATATCTGCTCTTTCATTCACCAATTCTCCGATAAGTCCTGTCCATTCTTTCTTTCCTCCAACTGAAACAAGGAATTTGTAAATTAAATACTAGTATCTGTTTCATAGCCACGTATGTTCTCATCGAAACGAGGCCTTACATCTACAACTGTTCTACCATGCTTCTACTTGTCGCACCTGAATTGTACTTGATCACATAGCTGCCAAATTGTCCATCGGGAGATAGGGCCAAACTATAGGTGAAATTAATGGTTTTTGATAATTCTTTTAACAAATCCATGCAGTAGCCCTTGCAACAAAATGTTTTCGTAGCTGTAAATGTTTGAAGATCTATTGTACATAATGTATAAGATACGCTATATCTTGTGATATTTAGTAAATTCTTACTTTCATGATCTGTGACGTTAAAATGAGGGCATGGAATCTCTTCTGGAAGACATGGTTCACCGGATGCGATCTCGCGAACGTAAACAAATGGCTTTTCTTCGATAGTAAGTACTTTCAAGTGCGTAGGAATCATAAAACCTTCGGGTTTAGTTTGCAATCGGCCAGGCCACGTTATGCTGGACTCGTTGACACTTAATGTCATTTTGGTACCATTCTACGGATAATACGAATATCAATACTAGAGAAGTAAAAAGATATCTTCAAACAATTATTCTTTTATAGAAAATATTTAATATTATAATAATATTTAAATTTTGATATTATATCAGATTAAGTAAAATATTAAATTTATTGTAAGATGCTATATATTAAGATACTATAAAAAAGAAAATACTATATATAAAGAAGATATTATATTTAAAGAGTATATTTAAGTTATTTTAATAAGATAACTATCTATACTTTTTCAATTAATTATTTAGGGAAAACTTTTGAAGACGATAAACAGATTTAAACTAAAGAATTTTAACATCTTCTGCTTTGTTATAAATATTTGAGGATTCTTCTGCATCTTTAATATATAATTCTATTTAGTTTTTAATCTCACTTACAGTTGGATAAAAATACTGTCCAACGGAGACCCTTTTACCATTCTCCTGGATATTAATGATATCATATTCAGCATAAATGCGGTCCCCATTATCATCGAACGCTACTTTGCCAGTCTTACCATCTGATAGTACCTCTTTGAGGATGAATCTAAAACAGAGTGGAACTCATAACAGCATGATACCATTTGATTTATATCAATAAAAACATAATAGAAGTAAACAGTACTCAAAAAGGCTCTTGCCGGTTTCCCATATCGAGCCAGAATCTCCACAATCCTTTGGCGCCTCCGTGATTACTTTCGACTTGTTCATTTCTCGTAAGGCGGATACAAGCACTATCCTGAAATTTATATTCTGTTAGATTGTAAAGTTATGATTTATTTTAAAAATTTAAAATAGTGAAATTTAAGGTATAAATTCTTCTTGATCGAACAATGTCCAAATGGTAGATGTATCAATAGTCCGAGACTACTATTTTCATCAAAACCACCTATTACTCCGTGGAATGTTCATTAACTACTAGTTATATTTATCTGAAATGGATAATAGGTTGGAGAGAGAGAGAGAGAGAGAGAGAGAGAGAGAGAGAGAGAGAGAGAGAGAGAGAGAGAGAGAGAGAGAGAGAGA